>ONZH01014692.1:0-78570 GCA_900303285.1 Rhinella marina
AAAACAATGGTGTGCTTGGTTTTAACGTAACGTTATTCTTTCATGAGTTATTTACAAGTTTCTGACCACTTATAAAATGTGTTCAAAGTGCTGCCCATTGTGTTGGATTGTCAATGCAACCCTCTTCTCCCACTCTTCACACACTGATAGCAACACTGCAGAAGAAATGCTAACACAGGCTTCCAGTATCCATAGTTTCAGGTGCTGCACATCTCGTATCTTCACAGCATAGACAATTGCCTTCAAATGACCCCAAAGATAAAAGTCTAAAGGGGTCAGATCGGGAGACCTTATGGCCATTCAACTGCTACATGATGATGTGTTTTCCTCTTTATACACTGAAGCTGGCACGTTCCTTGAGTTTTTCCAGCAAGATGGTGCACCACCACATTATGGGTGTCAGGTCCGAGCATTCCTAGATGAACAGTTTCCTGGAAAGTGGATTGGTCGTCGTGGGCCAGTTGAATGGCCCCCAAGGTCTCCCGATCTGACCCCCTTAGACTTTTATCTTTGGGGTCATCTGAAGGCAATTGTCTATGCTGTGAAGATAAGAGATGTGCAGCACCTGTGCAGTTCCTCCACACAATTTTGCAGAATACTCATTCTTAATACTACCGGGGGAATATCCTCACCATGCACATGCATGACTATTAGGCTACTTTCACATCTGCAGCATTGCGATCCGGCCACCAGTTCCGGCAGAGAATGCTGGAAGTCTCCCAACACAAACCACAGCGCGCAGTGTTTCCTGTCTGGCCAATTCTCTGCATTTTTGCTGGATTGTAGCCAGACTTGATTGTTGATTCGGCTCCAATCACTATAATAGGGGCGGGCCGGAGTTCTGGCCACAGCATGGCAAATATGCCGAGATGTGGCCGGACCAAAACTAGGAAATGCAGTAATTTTAGTCCAGCCGCCGCTCTGCATGTTTGTCGTGCTGCGGACGGAACTCCAGCCTGCCCCCATTATAGTGAATGGGGCTGGAGCATAGTTCTGGCCGCAGACGTGCACTAGCAGCAGCACAGATCCGGCATGCTGTTCACCTGCCGGACACCCCTGCCGCTAGTGTGAAAGTAGCCTAATTCTGAAGTATTTAGTGCGGTTATAGCACCATCTAGTGGTGTTAAGTTGTATAACACCTTGTTGTTCTGTTTCAAAGACTACTGCATTGTGGGTGATTGCAAGACATCCCAGGAACGAGAAGTCTCCAGTCTCCAGGACACAGTACAGAGCTGTCCTCTGCATTTCTCCTTCTCAAACTCCACCATCCTTGCCAAAGCTTATCTGGTGAGAGATCTACCTCTGTTTCAGGTACATTATGTTATGCTGAGCTGTTCAGTCAGTTAGTTGTGTTGTTACTCAGGGAGTTATAACTGTTAGATGTTTAGCTAGCCATGCTATCTAATATATAGGCAGTCATTTTGCCATGTGCCTCACTGTTATGTAATGTTATGGTACATGCTATCCTATGCTTTATACCTATACATGTTATTTGTATTTTTGTAGTTTTACCAGACAATCCTGTTTTACCAATTACATATACAATCTGTCACTCACGCGCACCGCGCAGAGAGTACGACCTATTGACCAATAAACAAGTTAGACTACAAAGAACAGTCCTCTTATTTGGAAGACAGGAATGGTTTATGCTGAATATCAGACTGCACACTGTGTGAACGTGTAAGAAGACAGACCCACTGTGCTATTCAATATAATGTATCTGCATAGCGCCACCTGCTGTTTGTGTTTTTTCTCTTATTTCTTTGTCTTGCTCACTGAGATGGCCGCACATGCTCAGTTTGATACTTCAACTGCCTTCTGAGCTGTGATAGGGAGAGCTGAGACACACCTCCTGAGCTGTGATAGGGAGAGCTGAGACACGCCTCCTGAGCTGTGATAGGGCGAGCTGAGACATGCCTCCTGAGCTGTGATAGGGAGAGCTGAGACAAGCTTCCTGAGCTATGATAGGGAGAGCTGAGACACGCTTCCTGAGCTGTGATAGGGAGAGCTGAGACACGCCTCCTGAGCTGTGATAGGGAGAGCTGAGACACACCTCCTGAGCTGTGATAGGGAGAGCTGAGACACGCCTCCTGAGCTGTGATAGGGAGAGCTGAGACACACCTCCTGAGCTGTGATAGGGAGAGCTGAGACATGCCTCCTGAGCTGTGATAAAGAGAGCTGAGACACGCCTCCTGAGCTGTGATAGGGAGAGCTGAGACACGCCTCCTGAGCTGTGATAGGGAGAGCTGAGACACGCCTTCTGAGCTGTGATAGGGAGAGCTGAGACACGCCTCCTGAGCTGTGATAGGGAGAGCTGAGACATGCCTCCTGAGCTGTGATAGGGAGAGCTGAGACATGCTTCCTGAGCTGTGATAGGGAGAGCTGAGACACGCCTCCTGAGCTGTGATAGGGAGAGCTGAGACACCCCCCCGAGCTGTGATAGGTTGAGCATGGGCACGCCTCCTGAGCTGCAGCAGAAAAGACACTCCCCTTGAGCTGTCAGCTTGATATAAATCCAGCAGAGCAATAAATGAGGAGATCTCTGGATCCATGTGAGGTACAGGGCTGGTTCTAGCTTTGTTAGAAAGAGATTGTCATGTACTATATGATGTCTGATTTTCAATTTTAACATTAGCCATGGGAGAACCCCTTTAATGCAGTCCAGTGAGGGGGCACATTTAGTTGCCTCCACACCGGGTGCAAGGCCTCACTGTCTACAAATTGTAGGGGAGAATGATTCCTAAACCAAGGGATGACAGACCCAGTGAGTGTCCAGGAGGTGAGTATCATATGACAAAATAATGAATAGGAACCCTTGGAATGGTGATGTCCATGGCTAGCGATAATCGGGGTGGGGGGGGGTAACAATATCTGTAGAAAAAGCAGAAAACAACAAGTTTCAACAGAACAAAGATGACATGATCTATTTAATCCTAACATGCCATGACAACTGAAGAAAGGACCACGAGGTATCTGGAGAGTGACCCTCAATCCTAAACTCCCAACAACCATGTGGCTTCAGTGTGTTCAATCTATGGATCCACCTTCTGTTTCAGGAGGCCGTCCTGTTCACCACCCCTTCAGAGGGGTGGGACATGGTCAATAATCCAGACTCTCAGATCCTTCTCTTTGTGGCCAGCATCGGTGAAATGTTTCTGTACAGGGAGGTCTTTCCGTTTTTGGCTGGTTTAGTCTGGTTTTAAGGTCTAGGGTGGTCTCCCCTACATACAACAGCCGGCATAGGCATTGTAGCAGATAGATGATGAACATGGAGTCACAAGTGAGGACATGCTTCATCTGGAACGTCTGTCCCGACACTAGGTGTGTGAACGAGCTCCCCTTCATCATATAGAGCCAATTCACACACCCAAGACAAGGGTAAGAGCCGACTCTCCTGTGGCCTATATAGGTCTGCACAGCCGATCTGGAGGGCAGGGCCGTGATCACCGTGATGATGGCAAATGATGTTTTTTTTATTTTATTGTTGCATCATGTGATTGTTTTATGACACTTTGTCCAGTCCAGTTGTATCCCAATTACCCCACATCTATACTCTGTCACATGGCTGGTACTAGGGCCCTACTGTGTGGGGCTGAAACTTTGCAGGGGAATAAATAGGGGCTAACACCCTCCTTCATTGTCTTTTGGACGCTGCCTCATTTTTCATTTATTGGATATCCTAGTGGACCCTACCCCAAGGTCCCTGAGGGATCGCACCCCTACCTTCACCGACTGTGCGGACGTTTTTTCTATTCAGTAGATAGATAGATAGATAGATAGATAGATAGATAGATAGATAGATAGATATTGTCTCAAGAGAATAGCTCTGAAGGAGATGTATATATGTCAGTGTTATATCTGAGTGAAGGACTTTTCTTCCCATCAAAAATAACGGATCTCTGACAGAAATGGCTAAAACGCAAAATAAGCAGAACGGATGCTCACAATAAAGGATCCATATAATTTTTCTAAAATTATTTTCTGTTCTTCTGAAGGATCAGAAGAACGGAAAACTAAACGCGATGTGAACCCCGCCTAAGACACTTCCAGACACTCTTACTTATGTTGCACCCAGACTGAGTCTCTACGGCCTCATTACCTTCATAGTCTGCGGGATGTTAACCCCTGCAGCGCTTGCCTTCCCAGACCGCGACTGAAGTTAATAAAGAACGCATTGTGACTGCTTCCTGCCTTAAATAGTATAGTGTGAGATCTGCAGACCCCAGACTGGACAGACACAGATAGACGGACACCTGGATGGAAGGACATTACTCATAGTGTAGAGCGGGAGTTCAGCGTCCCTCCAGTACACACAGCGGCCACTGTGCAGTGTTCTCTCTTCAGCAGTAAATCACATGCGCCATCTGGTGGTTACATATGGTATTAACAAGATTCTCACTTTTTTTTTTTTTACAGGGCAGACACACACATCACTACATTCTTTATGATGCAATGTCCAGCTAACACATTAGTGAAAAGATATTGGCGCTGGCTGCCGCTGTAGTGGTGGCATATATATTATGACACCTTGTATTGTCACTATATATAATGGTCCCATTTATTAGTTATATATAGTGATGATCAAGCACCCAGGTGCTCGTATGCTCTGGCTGAGCACTCAGAGGTGCTCAAGTGCTCGGCCGAGCACCCGAGCATAATGTAAGTCAATGGGACTAAACCAGGCACCTCCGCCTGTTTTAAAAAGGTCTGCAAAAAAAAAAAACAGACACAGTGTCACATACACAGACATATTTACATGCTTCCAGCAGCTCCAGACAGCACAGGAGGAGGAGGATGGCGCGCACATAAAAATATTCCCCACAACGCCCTCTGCTGGAGGGAGGAGGGAGCTGTGGGGAAAGGTAAGGACGTATCCATTATGAACTCCATCGAAAGTCTAGTGTGTCACACCGAACAGATCTGTCCCCGTTGACTTGCATTGGTGGTCATGACGGATCCGTCTCAGTGTGGGGAGGGGACTCAAGCATGGTGCTTGGTGTTTGGTGCATGGTGCTGGTGTTGGCCGAACACCGTGTAGACCCGAGCGCTGGCATGCTCGCTTATCACTAGTTATATATGTACACTACTCACAAAGAGTTAGGGATATTTGGCTTTCGAGTGAAATTTATAGAAAACATAAGTTTAAGTAGAAGCAGCAATGGTGATTTCCTCATCTCAAACAATTTATTGAAACAAAAGTCAACCCCAGTGCTGGGTATACTGCCACAAAATTGTTAGTGTCTCTAACTTGTCATGTCACGGCACTCGATGATAGTTAGTAGAGGACAAGACGCTTAGTTTATTATTGTTATCCACATATTAACAATAAAGATGCGTCTTGTCCTCTACTAACTATCACCGAGTGCCGTGATTTGTACATAAATATTTGGGGTTGTGACCCGTCACTGAGCATCGAATTCAGAATTGGCGTGCCAACCAAATTTATTTTATATTCTAACTTGTCATGTGACCTTGTGCATCAATTACACCTTGACAACAACGTATCATGGTGTTCACATGGTCTGTTGAGGCATGGCATCCCACTCTTCTTGAAGGGCGGCCCTCAGGTCATCGAGGTTCTGAGGTACAGAGTTACGAGCCTCTACACGATGACTTAGCTGATCCCATAGGTTTTCAATGGGATTCAGGCCTAGAGAAAGTGCAGATCACTCCATCTGAGGTACCACAGTCTCCAGCAGCCGTTCCCTAATGATGTGACCTCAATGAGCTGGAGCATAGTCCTTGACATTAGGCCTGTGTTGTTCCTGCAGAGGCACAATGACTGGATTAATGATGTTCTTCAAGTAGTATGGGCTTGTCACTGGACCATTCACACAGTGTAGAGTAGTTCTGTATTGACTAGACACACCTGCCCACACTGTAACACCACCACCACCAAAGGCTCAACTGGCGACAACAGTGACTGATGCACAGTGCTCTCCTTGACATCGTTGGCGGCCATCATTTCTGCTCGGTATGAATCAACTTTCATCAGCACTGAGGTCCACTGGTCCCTCGTCCAGCGTAGATGCTTCCTGGCCCATGCAAGATGATGACACATGTGGTCAGGTCCCCTTGCAGGTCAACTAGCACGTAGCGCACACTTATGTGAATGGTTTTGAATGGTCTGACGTGACACTTGGGTGCCTCTCACCTTCCTTAAATGTACCTGGAGGTGTGTGGCATTCATTATCCGGTTCTGCAGGGCATTGCTCACAATGATGCCGTCATCAGTGTGGGATTTTGCCAAAGGACGTCCACTTCTCTGCCTTTCTGTGACTCTTCCAGTCTCTCTGTATCTCTGATACAACCTCCTGATGACAGTCTCAGCTCAGTGGCCACTTCCGTCTGAGAACATCCTGCTTGAAGCTTCGTAATGGTGAGGTACTGCTGATCAATTGTTAGCTGTCGCCTTGGTCTCATGATGTCAAAATGTGAGCAGCATGATGAGGAAGACGCTTTAAATACCAATTCTAATTAAACCAGAAAATTTATTGGGTGATTCATGGATCATACACCTGTTGTAAATTTTGCCGTTAAGCTCCTTGTTAGAGAACAGCAAGTTGTGCAAAAAGTACTGAAACATTGAACAGTTGGACATGTGCATTCAGAAGTTTAGAGAAGGTCACATTAAGTTCTCATGTAAAGGTTAGAGGGCATTTTAGGTTCGTTCAGGTGAAATTTCACCCACAAGCCAAATATCCCAAACTTTTTGTGAGTAGTATATATATATATATCCCCATTTATTGGGAGTATTGTATATATATATATGATACCCTCCTGTAGAGGTCTTATATACAGTATATACACTCACCGGCCACTTTATTAGGTACACCTGTCCAACTGCTCGTTAACACTTAATTTCTAATCAGCCAATCACATGGCGGCAACTCAGTGCATTTAGGCATGTAGACATGGTCAAGACAATCTCCTGCAGTTCAAACCGAGCATCAGTATGGGGAAGAAAGGTGATTTGAGTGCCTTTGAACGTGGCATGGTTGTTGGTGCCAGAAGGGCTGGTCTGAGTATTTCAGAAACTGCTGATCTACTGGGATTTTCACGCACAGCCATCTCTAGGGTTTACAGAGAATGGTCCGAAAAAGAAAAAACATCCAGTGAGCGGCAGTTCTGTGGGCGGAAATGCCTTGTTGATGCCAGAGGTCAGAGGAGAATGGGCAGACTGGTTCGAGCTGATAGAAAGGCAACAGTGACTCAAATTGTCACCCGTTACAACCAAGGTAGGCAGAAGAGCATCTCTGAACACACAGTACATCGAACTTTGAGGCAGATGGGCTACAGCAGCAGAAGACCACACCGGGTGCCACTCCTTTCAGCTAAGAACAGGAAACTGAGGCTACAATTTGCACAAGCTCATCGAAATTGGACAGTAGAAGATTGGAAAAACGTTGCCTGGTCTGATGAGTCTCGATTTCTGCTGCGACATTCGGATGGTAGGGTCAGAATTTGGCGTCAACAACATGAAAGCATGGATCCATCCTGCCTTGTATCAATGGTTCAAGCTGGTGGTGGTGGTGTCATGGTGTGGGGAATATTTTCTTGGCACTCTTTGGGCCCCTTGGTACCAATTGAGCATCGTTGCAACGCCACAGCCTACCTGAGTATTGTTGCTGACCATGTCCATCCCTTTATGACCACAATGTACCCAACATCTGATGGCTACTTTCAGCAGGATAATGCGCCATGTCATAAAGCTGGAATCATCTCAGACTGGTTTCTTGAACATGACAATGAGTTCACTGTACTCAAATGGCCTCCACAGTCACCAGATCTCAATCCAATAGAGCATCTTTGGGATGTGGTGGAACGGGAGATTCGCATCATGGATGTGCAGCCGACAAATCTGCGGCAACTGTGTGATGCCATCATGTCAATATGGACCAAAATCTCTGAGGAATGCTTCCAGCACCTTGTTGAATCTATGCCACGAAGAATTGAGGCAGTTCTGAAGGCAAAAGGGGGTCCAACCCGTTACTAGCATGGTGTACCTAATAAAGTGGCCGGTGAGTGTATATATATATATATATATATATATATATATATAGATATAAATAAAATATTTTTTTATTATTTTGTGTAAAATTGGGTAATCATGGTGATTTTAATTTTTAATACTTTTGTGTTTTTTATATTTTTAAAAACCATTTTTTTACTGTAGTTTTAGTCCCCTTAGGTGACTTGTACATGCAATATTCTGATCATGTGTACCATAGAAAGGACTAGGCAGGCAGTTTCCTGTGACAGGACTGAGAGCTTTATAAGAACCAGCAACCGATTGAAGCCCCATTATTTCTCCTCGGGGGCCTAAGATCGGAGAGCAGAGGAGGGGCGGGGGTCTGGTTAATAGAAAAAGGTCAGAATCGCGACTTCTCCTCTTTTACTCCTTTCATTCGTAAAAGTATGCTAATTAACTGAATTCGTACGCATTAGCATCCAATGCGTAGCAAATCAACATTACAGTGAATGCCAGTACTCTCCCGCACGTTTATTCGCTGAGTAGCAGCGAACAAACGTGCGGGGAAGAGACTCGAGCATCCCACTCAAGCACACGCAGTGTTCGGCTGAACACCGCTATGTGCCGAGCATACCGATGCTGGAGCGAATATAGTGCTTGGGCAAGCATGCTCGCTCAACACTATTCACATGCTAAATGTGAATATACCCAAATGTCTTTTTGACACGAGCATCCATGTCCTGAATGCTCCTCCTATAACATGAACCCCCAGTATTATAATGATTTATAATGCTGTGTGTTCCTGCCCGACCTCAACTCTTACAACTTGTAGTAGTGTCAGTATAATTCATAAGAGTTGAGGTTGGGCAGGAACACACAGCATTATAAATTGTTACAATGCTGAGGGTTCATGTCACATGTCAGGACGGGAACACCTGAATACACTTACCTGAGAGATGCCTTACTCCAAATATATGATGTACTTTCAATATTGATTACATTTGTTGATAAACGTTCTTCATTATCTTATTTTTTCTCTCCATTTCCAGGTGAAGTCTACGAGGAAGATGGCATTAAAGTCCTATGAGTAAGTATATATTTCATAACTACAGGTCTAGTTTTCTAGTTTTTTGGTATGGTCACATTGCTAACAATAGTAAATTACTGAACCTCATCATGTCAACCTTGCATATGCATGGATGCATCTAGAGCAGCTTTCCCACCGTCCGCCATTCACCACACATGCATGCTCAGCTAGGTGTATTTCCAGGCAAGGGGGGATCAAGGGGGATACCTGTTGGCCAAACTAGTGGGCAGATGTCACGTGTCATGTGTATTGCCATCAGCAGACTTGATACTTTGGCGTAAGGTCACTGCTAATGACCAGGAGGAGCCCACAGTTTGGGAAAAATCAGTTTTTCCACCAAAATGAACAACCTAAAGACATATTCACATATTCTAATAGCTCGAGCAATTTTTACATGCAGCGTTGCAAATGATCTTTTATTGTTTATTTATTTTCATTAAGAAAAAAATTGGGTGATTAGAATTTTTATATTTTTATTTTATATTTTTAAAACCTTTTTTTGTACTTTTTAGTTTTTTTTCCCCTAGGGGACCTGAATGTGCAGTCACTTTGCTTCTTCCTTACACTTATGTGATTCAAAACATTAGTGATCAGATTCAGTACATTTCAGTGCTCCACTTCCACCTGCAGGCTTTACATTGGAATATACCTATGATAAGTATGTTAGCCTCTAACAGTCTAGAGCTTACCACCACCAACGAACGGCATCCTCCATTGCAGTCCTCCTGGAGAAAGATACTTCAAATACCAGTCACAATTGTCCAAGGCTTTTGAGGGGCTAAAGAGGCTCTGTCACTAGTTTCTAACCTATGTATGAAAATACATAGGTATATAGGTGCATTACACACAATCCCAGACATACCTTTATAGCAGAGATCATTGCAGCGGTTGTTGAGGAAAGTGAACTTTTAAAAATATGCTAATTAGCCTTCGGAGCACCGGGAGGCGTGCTCTTCCCTACTGAGCACCGCATCTTCACCGCTCTCCCGGGTCAGAGGCACTCCCTCCTGCCTGTAATCACACCCCTGGAGTAAATGATAGACAGCGCTAGACTGTTCGGTCTAGCGCTGAAATCCCACGCCTGCACATTAGAACTGTCCCCGGCGCATGCGCAATAGCGCTGCAAGTGCCGAACACTGCAAGCGCTTTCTTTCCTCTGCGCACGCGCCGTCACTTCGCTGAACCCGAAAGTGACGGCGAGCGCGTCAGATCAGCTGAGCGGAGCTACGAGTGAGCTGGGTGGAGGAGCGCGTCTTCGGGCATCATCATTTGGTAAGTATTATATCTTCCCCAACCCTCCCTTTTCTTTAACCCGTTGTGCTCCCACTACCACCAACGTTAGAAGCGGGAGATAATCATTTCTTTTAATAGGGGGCACATTACACTGCCACCAATGTCACTTTTTGTAAAATACAACCAAATAGACTATAGTTGCCACTAACAACCACCAACGAATAACGCCCCAACCATAAGAAAAAAAGGCAACAGCATGCGCTGCCACTGACACCAATGATATTGGCAACCATAAGCCAAAAGGGCAACAGCATGCGCTGCTACAGCGGTGCATGCTGTTGCCACTGCCACCAAAGAATTTGACATTTATAAGTAAAAAGGCGTCAATGCATTATTTTTGCCATTAAGAAGTCTGCATTAATTTTTTGAAGAAAAAAATTCAATAATTTTATACAAATGGAAAAGCCCATACACCCAATGTGGTATACTTTGACCACAGACGCAATGTAATTCTGCAATATAACTCAATTTTGAACCCTTATGTTCTAAATTTGCAGTCCATGCGGTCGCCAAAGCACACAGCCGAAGTGAGATAAGGCAACATGAGGTACTTTGGCAACCACATGCGCAAATATCGCAGTTCATGCGGAGGACAAAGCACATGGCCGCAGTTAAAAAAGGCAACATGAGGTGAACAGTCTAGTGCTGTCTATCATTTACTCCAGGGGCGTGATTACAGGCAGGAGGGCGTGCCTCGGACCCGGGAGGGCGGTGAAGATGCGGTGCTCGGAAGGGAAGAGCACGCCTCCTGGTGCTCCGAAGGCTAATTAGCATATTTTTAAAAGTTCACTTTCCTCAACAACCGCTGCAATGATCTCTGCTATAAAGATATGTCTGGGATTGTGTGTAATGCACCTATATACCTATGTATTTTAATACATAGGCTAGAAACTAGTGACAGAGCCTCTTTAAATGTTCACAATCGGTGTTATCGCCGATCACAGACATTTTCTCCAGGTTTCTGCTACTTAAAGCAGAACAAACCTGGTGGCTATGGCACCTGCTTATGCGCGGTAGCCATTATGAAACCCCAGACTTTTGCTGTACCTGTACGGTGGCTGTCCTGAAGGTGTTAAGCAGCAGACAAACCAACGCCCGAGTGTGACTGCTACCTCTACTGCCCTGTAAATAGTATTATTCAGAACAAGTTTTAGCCTATTCACTTCATTTTGATAGTAAGTAGAGATGTTAAAAAAGTGGGAAACTAAAGAAAGCTTTCAGAACAGTTAAGAGACTTTTACCCATAATGGCCTCTTAGACAGAACCCCAACCCGTCTACTTTGGCTGTACTTCTAATGGTAATCATACTTACCTGACCCCTGCCCCTGGTACTGACTCCTTTGCTCGACCATCTCAAATAAGAAAAAAAAAATAACTGAATAGGCTATGCGCCACTAGAACCAGAAATTGAAGGTGAAAGAGTGAAGGAGCCAGAACCTAGAGGTGAGGATGAGGTTAGTATTATTCCTTCCACAGGGAGGTCTGCCCAAAAGACCCCTGGGGGTGACCAAACCCTATAAGGCTTTTTTCCATAAAATCATAAAACCCATTTCACCATAGTGTTTTATTCTTCATTTCTGCTTCTTGGTGAAGATCTTGTGGTTGAAGCTCCCACGGTCCATGCCGTAGGCAGCCTGGAGGCCTTGTTCTCTGAGACTCCTGCTCTGTAATGTTTAGCTTTTCCAAAAGGGGCACTGCTGAGAAACTGCCCATTTATGGGGTCATTTATTAAGGTGTTTTAGACCCCGTGCTGGCTATGGATGTGCCAAAGTTATGTAGAGGCTCCGGCCTAAATCTACACCGTCTACACCTGGCTTAGATTTAGATCAATTTCTAAGCCTAAAACAGAAAATGAGATGGGACGACCGGCCTGCCCCCTTCCCTGCCCATGCCCCCTTTTTTTCTTTTTAGAACTGGCGTACATTGTGTGGGTGAGACTGAATCTGCGACAAATATACACCAAAAATTGGCCTATGTCTAATAATAAATGGCCCCCTTACTGTTTAGTTAAAGAACTCCCGCAAAAATTTTTATTCTCTGACCTGTTAGAAAGGTGCATAATATAATCTGTAGTGATTGTCATTTTCTTATCAGTGACTGTTTCTGTGAGTAAAAACCTCTCTTCTTATAGTAGCTGGGTCATGTGACCAACTCCCTGACCTCTAACTGACCCAGGACAGAAAGCCAGTAACTGCTCTATTCATTCCTATGGGAGCCTCACTTTCAGTCTCATAGGAATACATAGAGAATTAGACTTCCTGTCCACACATAAGTCTATCTGTGTCACATTGCTGGTCACATGACATTGCTGGTCACATGACACAGATAAGAAACTTCAGGATGATATAAGTCAAAAATTCAGACACTGGTAAGAAAATGACATTCACTACAGATTACGTCATGTCCATTTCTAGCAGGACATGGAATAAAATTTTTGTCGGGAGTTCTTCTTTAATAGACATTGGGGAAGGGGGTTCCTGTGTTCGGGATCCTCACCTCTTGGTCTGAATGAAGAGGGGGTTACAAAGAGGGTCTACTATTCTGGAGGACCTGACCTGTCCTGTGCTACATAGCCCACTGAATAGAGTGAGTATGTAACACTTTATGTTCTCTGTGGTGGCGCTACAAGGAAACTGAACACTTATTACGAGATTTCTCTACAGATCACAGTTGATCACTGGGGGAACCTGCACAGGAAAACATTGAGATCTTATTTTGGCACTACCAGTATTGCACTGCCATGGCTCCGCTCCAGTTCACATTCTGAGTTCTTCTTCTTCTGGGGTTCTTTACTCATGTACATGATCTTCTTGATGAATTGCTACTTTCCTTGTGCTGAGGGTATCTACAATAATCTTCACTTCTTGTCTCCATCAACACCAGGGTGAATGGGCAGGAAGGTGGCGGTAGATCTACTGAACCACCTGACCCCACCTATAAACAGGTCACACCTCATACGAGAGAAGCCCAGTCAGAAGACCAGCCTTCATCAAAGATACCAAGAGTAAAAGAGAGTGCACAGCAGATATATCTGATAGGTGTCAAGATTCTCCAACTTCTTTACATTTATACGCTGGAAGACCCGGATGTTGTGGAGTTGCTGCTGATGCTCTTGCCCCAACTTTGGCGTTTCATCAAATTGTCATTTGTAGTAGTCATAAGCATACTACTACGCATTGTTCTGTACCACGGTGAGTCTTTTGAGAGTCATTATTGTTGTCTTCTATGGCTTGTTCTGTTCTTCTACATCAGCCTCAAATATTTCACCTGTTTCTGCACCTAGATGAGAGTAGGGCTTCATAGCCATGTGGAAAACTAATGACACTCCATGTACAGTTTTTGTTTGCACAACCCTCTTCACAGCATTTTACTAAGATGTAGATCCATTCAAGAACCCTTCATTTCTTTTTTTTTTTTACAGCCATTTCTCGGTGGTAGAACTTTGGTTGAGGGTCATAGTCAGGTCTGCTTCCCACTGAACTTTGATCTTCTGACAGACACTTCAGCTACCTCTCATCTGATGATGAGCTTCTAAAAGAGTGGTCAAAACGCTTAGACAGTACATGTCTTTTGGCGTTGCAGCAGTACAGAGGGTCTAGTGGCTCTTTGAGCGTTCTGTCTCTAAGAACCGACTATTGTTAATACTTTTGGTTCTTAGTACGGGCTCCCGCTTCACAGCTGGGGTCAGAAGAACCTCTATCAAGATCAATGGAGACCCCACCATCTAAGAATGGTCACCAGATATTGCTAATGACCTGATCGAAGATTGGAGAAGCCATTTGCACTGAGGACCTATATAAAATAAAATAAAAATAGTACTAAAAAAATAATAATTGAAAAACAAAAGTGTGCAAAACCCACAAATAGTAAATTTAGTTTCAAATGAATTTTATTGTGCCCACATAAGGGAAAAAAACACCTACAGATATTAGGCATCCATATGACTGAAAAAAATGGAAAAATAGAATTTATCAGGTTATTTGGTGTGAATCGGACTGAAAAAAAATCAATAAAAGACGGCATAACTTCTATATACCTTCAAACCACATCAAAAACTAATAAAATATCTTTCACATAAAAAACAAAACTTCTTACAGTTAGAGATGTTCCATTGCACCAAAAACAGTACATACTTTTGTTATTATGTTAATGAGGTGCTCAGAGCACTGAGGGGTTTACCAGGCCCTTTGAGCACTGCTCTTCTCAGTTGCTGTCTCTCCTCTCCACTGATGGTCGTTGCCAGGCAACCTCACTGCTCCAATGCCCGGTCCTGCGGCAGCAAAGGTGGATTTGCCCCATGAGCAGTTGGTGTCATTTGTCCGAGAACTGAACTACCCCTGCACTGCCTGTACTTTTGCTAGAGCATGTGGGAGTTTTCTTGGGCCCCAGTCATCAGAGCAGTGAGGAGGCCTCTATCTTTGCCTCGTCTGTTCAGGGCACATTGTTCCAGATCCTGCTGTGTTCCAAGTGTTCTTAGGTGTCCTGTGCCTGCCGTCCATCCCTCTCCTTACATTTCATCTAGACTTTTATTTTATTTTATTTTTTTAGTTAATCATATTCGATTGTCTCCATCCCTGTCTCGTTTTGCAAAGAAAATTTTCTGCCAACAGAAATCTTACAGGTAAGTTTCTACCAATGCAATAGCGTGAAGATACCCTACATCATTGATCCCCAGCTTGCGCCTCTTTCATGGTTGTAAAACTACAACTCCCAGCATGCAGCATAGTGGTAGTTTTGTAACTGCTGGAAAGCTATAGGACAGAAGAAACGATGTGTTACATCTGCAGCAAGTCCCGGAGGAGTCAGTGCAGAGGATGGGAGTGGTAGTAGTCCTGTTGAAGTGTTGTGTCATGGTGTACTCCCTTAAGCTGTTGCTCCCTGGGGATCGGTGCAGTAGAAATGTAGAATTGAAGAATAAGGATAAAATTAAACACAACAAAGTAGAACTTTGAACACATTCAGTATCAGCACATTTCAAATGCAAACCTTCTCTGTAACCAGTAAGGATGATGGAGGCAGGTTAGGTCGCAGATCGTACTGGCCAACTAACGTTCTGAGTGATGGGTGTCTTTACTGTAATCCCTCACCTTGCAGAAGTGTCTTTAATGCTGGTTATAGCAATTCATTCTGCTATCAAACTTTATAAATGATCTCTCTGGAGAATAGGTGAAAGGAGCAGGAGCTCTGACTTGGACTTCCTCTCCACAAACAGTCCTTACAGGATACTCCCCTCTTGGCAGCAAGCAGGACCAGTCCACTCTACCAAGAAGGGAGGAATAGGGTGGTTATCCCTGTTCCTTGTTAACTCTTGCCATCGATAAACCTTCTGGTAAATAAGGCTATGTAATACTATACAAAATACATAACAATACTAAACAGGTCTGTTGTATTACACATCCAGCGGAAAAACTAAAAAATCATTGCTGCTACTATGGCTCCGCTTCAGCCTAATGCTGACTTTTGCTGTGTGGTTCCATGATTCATGGTCAACATCTTCATGACAAATTTCAGCTTTCCTTGTTTAAATTGAGAAAATCTACAAATACCTTCTTCACCTTTTGTCTTTGAGAGCAGCAACTTGAGCGTTCAGGAAACCGACAACTATATTGATATATCTGGAAGACAAACGAAAAAAGAAAATAATGGCGATAAAGCGAATGAGGAAGGAGAGGAACCGCCTCGTCTTACCCATACATTGGTCACTCATCAGGCTCAACCGCTTGGCCAGACTTTATCAAAAATATGGGGGAAAGTAACTAAGAACTTCCAGCTGATGTACCTCGGTTTTAGGAATATTCTCCATCCTATTTGCAAACATTTCCTTCAAGAGGAGGATGAGGTGTATTCTCTGCTTCTACTGATCCTCAACCTTTGGCGTTGTTTCAAATGGACAGGAATACTCATCCTATTCACACACATTTATGTCCTCTTCTGCTGTGGTGAGTATTTTCGAGGTTTCTGATGTCATTTATGATGTCACATGTCTCATGATATTCACCATTTGTACAACTTGTCTATCTCTCTTGTGTGTGGTTCCCGTCCCAGTTAATCCTTCCTGCAGTAGGATTAAAGTATCTTCACAATTTTATTGACAATAAGGGGTCAGCACTCATAGATCACATGAAATTAGGATTTTTCTTTTTTTTTAAGTAATGCTACACAAGGTATTCCATACCTCCCAAGTGTCGCTTTTTTGGAGGGACATACATTCTTTTTGACCCAAGTCCCTCTGTCCCTCTTTGCTCCTTAAAGGGGTGATCCCATGAATAATGTAAAAAATGAAAATCAGACATCATAGAGTCCATGACAATCTCTTTCTAACAACGCTAGAACCAGCCCTGTACCTCGCATGGATCCAGAGATCTCCTCATTCATTGCTCTGCTATATTTATATCAAGCTGACAGCTCAAGGGGAGTGTCTTTTCTGCTGCAGCTTAGGAGGTGTGTCTCAGCTCTCCCTATCACAGCTCAAGAGGCGTGTTCATGCTCTCCTTACCACAGCTCAGGAGGAGTGTTCATGCTGTCTCTATCACAGCTCAGGAGGCGTGTTCATGCTCTTCCTATCACAGCTCAGGAGGCATGTCTCAGCTCTCCCTATCACAGCTCAGGGGGCGTGTCTAAGCTCCTCCTATCACAGCTCAGGAGGCAGTTGAAAGATGAAACTGAGCATGTGCGGCCTTCTCAGTGACCAGGTTAAAGAAATAAGAAATTAAGTGGCACTATACAGATACATTTTATTGAATAACTCAGTAGCTATACAGAACTTTTAAATGACGTGTAATTACAAAAGTATTCAGACCCAGGTGCTGGTTTGAAAACTGTAGAATATTTTTCGTGGGACAACCCCTTTAAATGTCCCTCTTTTTGATCTGAGGTATAGTTTTTCATTGTTACATTTACAATATTGATCCAGAATGTGTTTCCCTTGTTCCTATCTATATATTATGCAGATTATTTCATTATTTGGTACAATTTGGATTTTAGAAATTTTTATATTCAAATAATTTTTTCGCTATTACGTAAAAAAAAAAACGCTATTGAAGTAATTTACATATGCAGGAACCTTTCACACAATAAACCATGAGTATCCTCCTTTGACCGTCCAAAAAATTGGGATTAATGGCATAACATTTGCGGATCTGCAAAATACGGATGTGGTCATTGGGCATACCACAATTTTGCAGGTCCCACTGGAAAAAGCCTATTATTGTCCTCAAAATGGACAAGAATGGGACAGGTTCTATCATTTGAGTGCCAGCCGAACGAATGTGGACAGCACACGGATGACATGATAGCGAATATAGATGTCATATACATCTGAGATCACAGCAGAGATGCCCAGCTATGTATTATATAAGGACCGGATAACAGTTATAGGTGAATAGAGTAATGTCAGCATGTTCAGTGGTAAATCTCTAGTAATGTACCAGATGTGAATGTGCCGATCAAGCGTGGTATAGGGGTTAGATCAAGAATTTGCCATGGGGGAGCTTGCTGTTTTAATTTTTGCCTCAGGCAGCATGAAGGCTATGTGCTCCCCTGCCCCTTGCCACAAAGCACTGAAGGAAGGGGGGCCCAAGCTGAACTCTTGCACCAGGGCTGCTTCCTCTTATGTGTCGTCTTCCTTGGTGCGGCGCTGTACTGTAATTACAAGTACTGGACTTCTGAGATGATAGGTGGTGTAATGAAGATGAAGTAACCAGGGGCGGACTGGGAACTTAAAGCGGCCCTGGAAAAAAAAATAAAAGTGGCCCCATGTTTTAGGTGGGTCTAAATTGATAGAATACGGGTCAACACAAGTAAGCAGGGACAACAGAAGTAGACAGGACCCGCAATATTATGGTGCGGCACAAAGTACCACCCCAGCAGAATTAAATAACACTGGGCAGACGAAAATACTGCCGCCCTCTTCACAGTATTCAACTGTACCACCTTCACGAGGATGGTAATGCAGTTTAGTTCAGGAGGGCAACTATGGCCGTTGAGTATCAGATCCTTATGTACTTGGCCTGCAACCATCAGGAGAGCTTGGGTAACCTCCTGGGCATCGTTCCAACTGGAAATTTCTCTGTAGGGTCTATGGCCAATCTGCCCCTGAAAGTAGCGCTCGCTTTGAGCGCCGCCCCCTCTTCTAACAGCTGGAGACACCCAGCACTCCTGCTGATCAGATATTGATAACCTATCCTGATGGTTACAAACCTCTTATAGGGCACAAGAGTTTTGCGGTTGCAATACACGCAAGGTGGTGTAAATATAAAGCATAAGCCCAGCTCACCTGTGGGGAATTCCCGGAAGCATGGATAACACCTGGATCGGGTGTACCAATCTTGACACAAAAATACTGAGAAATAGATTTCTCTATATTTTTGACTCAAAGTGGTGTTGTTGATTGAACGTTTCAGAAACCACTAGTTACCCCCCCCCCCCAGTAGGTGGCACTAAAGGGACCTTATTACCTTGGTAGTGAGCTGATCTTCGTAAAACATACACATGATATCCGAGTACCTTTTACATCATTTTGTGAGTGCGGTTTGTATCGAATCGCCGCTAGACTGGAGTTCTGAAGTCCAAAATGTTTGTTGTGTGCTTTGGATGCCGTTCATTCCCCTGCTAAACCTGACTCACATAAATCTAATTGCAAGGATTAAAACAAATCTAATAAAAATTTGTAATTTTTGTTTTTTAGCCAATACGGTTCTATCAGTCTGCTCATCTCTGCTCGGCCTTAGAAAGAAAATTTTCGACCGAGTGAAAAAGCCAATACAAGAGTAAGTCCTTACCATCATGGGGGGAATTTTGGAAGTCAGTTTTGCTTTGATACATGTTGCTGTAATTTGTTGTTAAGCCTTGTAACACATATTCTCCCCTAGTCCCAGCATTCTTACCTACCAACCTTATGTCCGCATACACCGTATCCACAGCCTTAGGGCTCATGCACATGAACGTGAGCTGTCAGTGTCCGTGCTGTGGACTGCAATTTGAGGTCTTCAATGCACGGGCACTGACAGTGGGGCCGCCGCATTCGGATCACGGACCTATTCACTTGAATAGGGTCCGTGATCCGCATCCAACGGTCCGCACCACAAAAAAGTAGTGCATGCACTACTTTTTTGCGGTGCGGAGGCACGGTCAGAAACACCATGGAAACACTCTGATCTGTGCCTCCATCCCGCATCTCTGGAATTGCGGCCCCTTTCAAGTAAATGGATCCGTGATCCGGCTGCACACGGCCGGTGCCCGTGTACTGCGGACCCGGTGTATGCGGGCCACAATACAGCCACGAGCCCGGAATGGCCGTGTGCATGAGCCCTTACTCTGATCCAATCTGGAATTTACCTCCACCTAGAAGTCGATCAGATTAATTTGTTGAAGCTGTGTGATAAGGTTATCATCATTGAGAAACCTTCAAGCCGGGGAGTAACTGCCATAGTGAGAGACCATGTGACTGCTATAGGACCCAGGACAAGAGGGGGCCCAGTCTTAGTCAGGATCATCTCCTCTTCTACTGGAGGTGAGAACTTGGTCAGGACTCCACCCTCTAAAGGAACAACTGTAAGCAAATGAGGCAGTGGAAAAATGGCCCAAGGGTCACTGAAAAGGGTTTAGGTGGAAACCCTTCTGTCCTGTGTGGGGGGCCTGGTCTGATCCTTTCTATGGGGCCCTTACTTCTCTATGTGCGCCACTGCTTCACGTATTTTGCCCACAAGAAGTTAAACTTACAGGTCCATAGTTTTTGACGCCACATTTCTTATGTGCTAGTCCTGTGGAACAGACCCCGCCATTACAGATGAGCAAAGTTTTGAAAAATTCTATTCGACTGCTTCGATGAACTTTGGCAAGAAATTTAGTTTGTTATGAATTACTTCGCCAGGAGTCGCTTTCCACTGTCTGGAGCGGGCACAATGATGGGTAGCGGCGATTGCGCCGCCCCACATCGTTTAACCCCTCTCATGCCGCATTCAACGCTTATCGTGGCATCTGTGACTCACATTCAGCCTTTCAGGGGTTAGTCAGGTGTTAAAAAAAATAAATAAATAAATACTCATCTCATCCACTTGCTCACGGAGAGGCCATCTGCTCCCGTCTTTATTGAAGAAAACCCTCCAAGGGACCTACGCAAGCATGATGACGTCACCACGCACTCCCAGCGTGATCACGTGGTGTCGTCATCACACTCGCTGCAGGTCCTTTGGCAGGTTTTCTTAAATCAAAACGGGAGCTGAAGGCCTCTCCGCGAGCAATGGATAAGGTGAGTATTATTTTATATTTCAGCCACTACTATAAAAATTTATTTGGTACCACGTAAGCAAATTCGGCTTCGTGAAAAATAAAATTTTTCCTGAAATTCGCTCAACCCTACTGGTCATTAGAGAGTCCTTAAAGGCTATATACACCTTTTTTATATATATTACAAGCAAGGGTCTATTACGTTACTTAATTCCCTTAGGATACAGGGGTGTAATTACCTGGACCAGGTCAAGGTGAATTTGTAAGTAACCAAATCAACCTAGAAATACTTGTGGGAAGATTTATTAAGACTGGATCTTCGCTGGTGTGAAATTTGCCACAATTGTAAAGAGATGCACACCCGGGTGTTGGACCCCCACCGATCAGATACTGATGACCAATCCTGAGGAAAACCCCTTTAACTTTATTAAAAGCTATGGTACATATGATAAAAAGCAGATTTGTAATGTACTTTAATTTTTTTTTTTATTGCTGAAGTTCAATCCATATGGATTCCCCTGCGGTCGCACTGGTCGCTGCTCCTGCCTGGACTACGAGGCTGGCAACGAGCTGCCTGGAAGTGTTTAAAGACTGTGACCCTAACCTCTGGAGGTGTTTGACCCGTCTCCTCCGCTGGCTCCCTGGTGAATCCCTCAGCATTTGAGGTTTTAGCAGAGTGGGCACAGGCAGGAGAACAATGTCTTATGTCAGCTCCTACCTTGAGCTTCCTTCTCTCCGCTGTACCAATGTTGTATGCGGGCTATTAGCAGACAAATCGCTCTCCTGCCCGCACCCGTTCTGCTAAAGATTCAAGGGATTCACCTAGGAGCCGCTAGAGGTGACGGATCGAACACCTTCAGAGGTTGTTGTAATAATTGTTAGTTGTTAGGTCTTTAAACACTTCCAGACACCTCTATGCCAGGCTTGAGAAGAGCAGATTTGGTACAGGCAGGGGCGGCAACGTACAGTATGATCCTGCCTGTACAGCGCTCAGTGAGGCCGCAGTGGAATCTGTACTCTCATATACACAGCGGTTTACAGGTGTACGGAGCTTCAGGTGCCTATTTCACTAGGAAAAGCAAAAATTAGATCAAATAAAATAAGTTATATTACAAAAATGCTTTTTTAAGTTTTAATAAAGTTAAAGTGAAAGTTTAGATACACATTTTAAATTGGCTCACCTACAGGGGTTCCGTCTGCAACCCACCTCCTCCCACTCATGCAAAGCCCATTTTTTGGAAAATTGCTGAGGGTGTCAAAAAAGATGCAAGCTTTGCGACAAATCAGCACTTGAGACAAAATGTATGAGTTTTGTACGCCAGTTTCTAGAGTAGAGTCTTAATAAATCTCCCCCTTTTTGTGTTGTCTGCTTAATTCTAATCAGATAGTAATCAATTATTTTGAATTTTCTAGGACTGGCGGAGACACATCAGAAGATCTTGATTCCGTTGTTATCCACCAACCAGCCTCATGTATCTGAGCTACGTGACTTCATGGGACTTCTAGAAACACATCAACAGATCTTCATTTCATTGTTATCCACTAAACAGCCTCATGAGTCAGAGCTACTTGACTTCATAGGACTGCTGGGGACTCATCAACAGATCTTTATTTCATTGTTATCCACCAAACAGCCTCATGAATCAGAGCTACGTGACTTCATAGGACTGCTGGGGACTCATCAACAGATCTTCATTTCGTTGTTATCCACCAAACAGCCTCATGTATCTGAGCTACTTGACTTCATAGGACTTCTAGAAACACATCAACAGATCTTCATTTCGTTGTTATCCACCAAACGGCCTCATGTATCTGAGCTACGTGACTTCATAGGACTGCTGGGGACTCATCAACAGATCTTCATTCCATTGTTAGGGTCCATTCACACATCCGTATGTTTTAATCCGTTCCGCAAATTTGCGGAATGGAATGCAGAACCATTCATTTCAATGGCTCCGCAAAAAATACGGGCAGCACTCCGTGGGCTTTCCGCATCCGTTGTTCCGTTCCGTTATGTGGATCCGCATATAAGACAGAGCTTGTCCTACTTTTGCCCACATTTGCGGTCCATGGTCCCGTTGTAGTCAATGAGTCTGCAAAAAAATGCGGATGATATGCGGAGTGCATCAATATGTCATCCACAATTGCGGATCCATTTCCAGGAAATAGAAAGAAATACTCTACCAACATATATTCCTCCTTTTTTTTTTTTTTGGGCGGAAAAACAGAACAGATGCGGATGTACAATTGTTAAAAACGGAATGTTTTTGCGGAAGCACGGATCCTCAAAAAATGGAACGAAAATCTGGAAAAGAAAAATACAGACTTGTGAATGAAGTCTTATGCACCAAACAGCCTCATGAATCTGAGCTACTTGACTTCATCAGACTGCTGGGGACACATCAACAGATCTTCATTCCATTGTTCGAGTCCATTCACACGTCCGTACAAAATTTGCGGAACAGAATGCAGAACTATTAATTTCAATGGCTCCGCAAAAAATGCGGGCAGCACTCCATGGGCTATCCGCATCCGTTGTTCCGTTCCGTTATGTGGATCCGCATATAAGACAGAGCTTGTCCTACTTTTGCCTGCATTTGGGTCAATGGGTCCTCAAAAAATGCGAATGATATGCGGAATGCATCAATATGTTATCCACAATTGCGGATCCGTTTCCAGGAAATAAAAAACGGAAGTTTTTTTTCGGAAACCGCAAAAAAAACGAACGAAAATGTGGAAAAGAAAAATACAGACTTGTGAATGAAGTCTTATGCACCAAACAGCCTCATGAATCTGAGCTACTTGACTTCATCAGACTGCTGGGGACACATCAACAGATCTTCATTCCATTGTTCGGGTCCATTCACACGTCCGTCCCAAATTTGCGGAACGGAATGCAGAACCATTCATTTCAATGGCTCCGCAAAAAATACGGGCAGCACTCCGTGGGCTTTCCGCATCCGTTGTTCCGTTCCGTTATGTGGATCCGCATATAAGACAGAGCTTGTCCTACTTTTGCCCACAGTGTTCATTGCCACTTTTTATTAATTTGTATGTTTACAAATTACAGTAGGAATCGGTATCATTGGAGTAACACTAAGCAACGCAGTAAAGGGTAAAACAGTTTCTACCAGAGAAAGAAATTGTCCCCAAAATTTTGGGTTCAGTTCTTTTACATAGGACTTACGCCACTACATTAGTACTTGAGCTGTTTGCGTTATCAATATGTTATATTGCCTATGTGGTATATAGGTGATATAGAAGATGATGTCATAGGGTAGCAGGTGCTAGGATCAATACTGTCTGTGTTGTGTCTGATTATGCAGAGTTGTTTAAAGGGGTTCTCCGGGAATTAATAAAATGAAAATACTTAAATATTACTTAATTATAAATATATTCCCAAATACCTTTCATTAGTTATAATGGCTCGTTTTGTCTGGGGAGCAATCATTAGGAGAAACAAAATGGCCGCCGTCCTATTAGTACACACAAAACCTGTCCTAATCACACAGGAGGACAAGTTACTTCACAACACTGAGGTAAAGAGCTGCCTCATCCTCCTCTCTGCTCTGCTCTGCTTGTCAGGGATTATGATCTTGAATACAGATGATAAAATATTTAGCTGAATCTCTGTAGGAATGGAGTTCATGAGCAGATGTAATGAGCAGCAGCTCCTGTATGCAGTCTCCATTACCACAGTCTGTCCTGTCCGTCCTCTCTGTACATGTCTCTTCATGAACTCCATTCCCACAAAGATTCAGCTGAAGATCTTATCAGCTGTGTTCAAGATCATAATCCCTGGCGAGCAGAGCAGAGAGGAGGATGAGGCAGCTCCTTACCTCAGTGTTGTGAAGTAACTTTTCCTCCTGTGTGATTAGTACAGGTTCTGTGTGTACTAATAGGATGGCGGCCATTTTGTTTCTCCTAATGATTGCTCCCTAGAGAAAGCGAGCCATTATAACTAATGAAAGGTATTTGGGAATATATTTATAATAAAGTAATATTTACGTATTTTTATTTTCTTAATTCCTGGAGAACCGCTTTAAGCAGGGTCATGGAGGGTGACCCCTCCTTGTGTAGCATTAAGGGCTTGTCAGGTCTACAAGGCAGGCAGAGATATAGGGATCAAGGGAAGGAACCACCACCATTGACCACAGTTTGATGCAAGCTGTTGATGCAAAGCATTAAAGGAATAGAATAGGGAATAATTAACACATTGGTGGGGGTCCCAGCGGCCAACGATCCATTTACGGGAGCATCGGAGGTAGCCAAGTACAGTGCTCACCTATTTCCATCGCTGCCATAGACATTAATGGAGCAGCAGTACACATTTCTGACCAGTCGCTCCATCCATTTCATGGGAGCTAAACTTTTCTCATGGTTGGTGGGGTTTCCATCAGTAGGACCCCCACCGATTTGATAGGGGATAACTTGTTATAACCGGAATACCCCTTTAAACTTCTGTGAATTGTACTGAGCAGATGTGAAACGTCCAAGCTTGAACCGTCCTCTGTGAAGCAGAAATGTATTACTAGGTTTGTAAAGCCCACCCGTGAGTTTACATCTCGCTCCTGTTTCAGACGTGCAGTCGGGATCAGTACATTTAGGTGCAGAACCTCCATTTTTATTTGATATGTGAGCGCCCTTGAAAGGAAATCATAAATGGCCGTCCTGATGAGTGTTAACCAGCTTTGCTCAGGCAACAAATTCCTCAGGTTCCAACGGTTAGGTTATCACACAACGACATGTAATAAAATTCCACTGATTCCATAGTTACCAATGAAATTAGTGACGTTTAAACTCCATCCCTTTGACCCCCCATGAAAAACACTTTATCTGCCCACTTTTGTCACCTCTTTCTCATTGGTGTCACCCTTATCCTGCCCTCCAGCTATATTCTTTGCTCTACACAGTACAGGGGACTCCTGTCTGCCATGTGCCTTAGCCACACACTGACACACTTCCTGTATGCAGCCCTTTCTTCTAGTCTTCTGCACCACTACAGAGACATCTAGTGGCAGCAGTCAGTATTGCAGGTTTAACATCAAAACATTGAATTACCTACATTTAAAACTGAGAAAGCAAAGAAGCCAATGATACGAGTGTAGAGTCACATTGGTAAGAGGTGCCAATGTAGTTTACTGCTCTCGGGTGTCTGTGACTTTGTGACCATACAATAGCTGTTAGGGGATAAAAAATGGCTGCTGCGCCATTTCATATTAATTTTTGAATTTACTACTTCCATGTATGACGAAATTGTTGAAACATATGTATTGTTCATTGACCCTTTATTTTACGCAAACTCATGTTGTCAATCTAAATCTATCTAGTTTTTTTTTTCATTAGTTTTCGAATGTTACCTAGAGAATAACTTTCTAGCAGCCTACAACCTCCACTAGGGGGAGCTTAGAAGCTTGATGCATACAGATTTATTTTGGAGTTCGAAGAGAGATATTTACAGTAAGGTCTTCAGCTCCTCCTTGTGGTGTGCTCAGGTAATGTATGGCTGTGTGAAATAGGGCGTTTGGTGCTCAGTCATAAATTTAGTCAGTGCAAAACTTGAAATGGTGGACAGAATTTTGTATATTTGTTTTTTTTTGTATATTTTTTTGTATATTTGTGTATATTAGAAGTGACTTGTACTGTATTGTTGTTGATACTGCCTTTCATTGCTGATGATGCCCAAAGCCCATCAGTGTTGGAGCACCTCTGGTGTCTTTTCCTTAGTCTCAATATTATATATTGAAAGTCAAGAATGTATTTCCATATTTTGTGTGACATATTTATTTCCAGTTTCTCAGTTATTTTTGTTTCAACGATCCCTTTTCAGGAGGCAACCGATCACATTGAACTGAGCAGATTGGTATATAGTTTTGTGAGAGATAATTCTGTATAACTTGTCATTTATCCATTTAGATTCTTGCGTGTTCTGGGCTTAGGAGTCCAGTGGACGGTCCTATCGGTGATTGCCATCCTTGGATGACTGCATAGCTGTCAATCACTAACGGGACAGCCCAACCCTTTTCTGATGGGGGCAATTTTCCACTTTTGCGTTTTCATTTTTCACTCCCTGCCCTCCCAGAGCCATAACTTTTTTACTTTTCTGTTCACACAGCTGTATGAAGTCTTGTTTTTTGCTGAACAAGTTGTACTGTCTAAGGCCACCATTTAATATCGCTTAGGTTGTAGTGAGAAGATGGAAAAAAAATTCAAATTGGGTGGAATTGGCAAAAAAATGCAATTCCGCCACAGCTTTACGGGTTTTTTTAGTGTCCACTTACTCTTCAGATCAGTATGAATTGCCATATTCTGAACCCCATAACTTTTTTGTAGCTATGTCTACAGAGATGTGTGGGGCACATTTTTTGCAGAACTATCTATAGTTTTTTATACCATTTTGGGGTGTGTATCATTTTTCGATCACTTTTTATTCAGTTTTTTAAGAGATAAAGAAAGTATGAATCCGCCATTTTTTATTATTTTTCCAGTACACCATTCACTAAATCGGCTAATTTTAAAAAATATTTTAATAGTACAGGCTTTTCGCCTATTATGTTATTTATTTTATTTTTTTTATTTTTTTTTTGGAGAAGAGGGTTGGATTTGATTTTTTTTATATTTTTAAAAACTTGTTTTTACTTCTTTTTAACTTTTCAATCATCAGATACACACCTTGTACAGAATAATGGAATTTGCTCTATTATTCTGTACAGAATTTTCTATATCCCAGTTTAGTGCTGCCTCCTGCTGGCCTGAACTGTGATGTACTAATAATGAGTCTGGAAACCTAGTACAGGCTCTGATTCATTTTTAGAACAGGGAGCTTTCCCCAAAAGCGTCCCTGACCCAGAAGAGCAAATTTCTGTGTTTTAGCCTCCTCAGATGCCGTGGTCACATTTTAAATGTCCACGATTGGCATTACCGCCGATTGTGGACACTCTGGAGCAGGCGCCATCTTTAAAGACTCGATGTACGGCAGATGTTGGGAATGGGTTAAATGAATGATATACAAGTTATACTGAATCATTTCCCATAAAACTATAGATTGATGTGCTAAGATACTCCTGCTCTACAGCATGCTGCCTGTAGACAGCACTGCATTTTTAGAGTGTCAGGTTTGTCTTAAAGGGGTTGTCCATTCTCTGCCTTTCAGGGCTGAGCTAGCAATAACTATCTGCACTGCGATTACGTCATCATGCCGCTTGCCTGTGTGCTGTGTTCCCATGGGTGCGAGTGAAGCATTTTCCTTAGCTGCTTTGGGACAGCGGGACGCTGTCATGGAGTTGTTCTACACAGACTGATGCAATGTGGCCTGGACAGATGCTGGTACGCAGGCTCCTGCAGTCCTGGTCACCACATATGCAAGCCTGCTCCCCTGCACTGAGCATGTGCGACCACCGCTGCTAGATTGCACAGGTGGTCGTAACTACAAAGTGACAACGAGCAAGCAGAAAATGTGTAGAAGATACAGAAAAAAGGAGCAAAGGACACACTTGTGATAATACATGCCAGTTAGTAAGTTAGTTATGCTAACACCCTTTTAATGAGATGGGAAACCCCTTTAAGGACTCAACCAAATTTTCACCTCCCCTGATATGTCTGTTTCACAAAATATTTGCATTCCACGTTACATCTATCCTTATGATACAATGTTGTGCCATTCCTCTAATATTCCTACTAGGATTTTATGAATGACTTGCTGTTAACAGTTGCGGGTGCGTCCCTGCGCAGTTTGACACCGGCAACACCGATTGGATAGACTATGCATGGGGGCACTCCTATCTGGTAACACCCAGTTGGTAATTCATTTATAAATTTCTAGTAGGCATAATACAGGAACGGCACAACATACAGTTATATGAATAGATGTTCCGGAATTGTTATTACACTGGGGATACGAACACATATGTCAGGAGAGGTGAAAGACCCTATTTAATAATTATTTAAGACGACTACTCTTTATTTGTATAACAAGTACAATTTTTTTGTATAAATTAAATAAGCATTAAAAAAACATTTGTCAAAACATATATTTGTTGTGTTTTTTTCTTTTGTGCTATTTTTTTATGCAAAATGAAAAAATTACTTTTAGCTTTTTTCTAGTTTCATCAGGAGGCGTTTAAATTTTTCTAAGGGCTCATTCACATGACCATATGAACGGGCACGCATCTTTTGCTGCCCCATTGAAATGAATGGGTCCCCACCTGTTGCGGAACTGGTGCGGACCCATTCATTTCAAAGGGGCAGCAAAAGATGCGGACAGCACACCGTGTGCTGTCCACAACCGTAGTTCTGTTGCGCGGCCCCGCAAAAAATATAGAGGGTGTCCTATTCTTATCTGCAATCATTGAAAGAGTTAAATGACCGGGTTTGTAGTTTTCTTCGATCCCGGCCTTTTGCGCTGGAGGGTGGCATCAATCAAGTAGCAAAGCGGATCAATCCAAGAGCAGGCTGGAGTATGTCACCACCGAAGCATGGTGTGTCCTAGAAGTCGGTGTCCATTGTAGATCTAAAAATTGATGGACTGAAGAGGAAGGCAACAGGTCCTTTACTGAACACTTCTTTACATCAACAGGCACGCCACTCTTGTTGGTTCAAGTTCTCAGATGAGGCACAAAAGCATAATGGTTATTTACACCCTGCAGCAAAAGAGCAACAGCAAAACTGTTTAACCCCTTCGCGCCCAGCGCCGTAATAGTACGGCGCTGGGCGAGTGTTTCAAGATGTGTAGGAGTGGGCGTGATGGCCGCGGGTGACCGGCACCCGCGGCTAACGTCCGCGACCTGCGTACGCTTCCGGTGTTGCTCCGGCTCCCCCGTGTGGCGATCGGAGGAGCCGGAGCATGCCTGCAGCAGCCCCTGTCATAGTGAATGACAGGAGGATGCTGCATCGGCTTTCCTGTGGAGCCCTTGCCTGTAATAGGGCTCCATAGGAAAGCATTGAAATCCTCATAGACTCCAATGTAAGTGCATTGGAGTCTATAATATAAGCAATCAGATGATTGCTAGTTATAGTTCGACATGGGAACTATAAAAAGTGTAAAAAAAAATAAAGTTTAAAAAAAATAAAAAAATAAAAAATAAAAGTTCAAATCACCCCCCTTTCCCGAAAATAAAAATAAAAGTATTAAAAAAAAATATATATACACATCATGGGTATTGGCATGTGCGAAAACGCCCATATTATAAAAATTAAAAAAATAATTTCCCATATGGAAAAAAAGCGAAATGGAAAAAATCGTCAAAATGGCTGATTCGACATTTTTTGTCGCTTTTTAAAAAAAATTAAATAAAAAGTGATCAAAAAGTCATACACACCCCAGAATGGTATCAATAAAAAGTTCAGATCCCCCCGCAAAAAATGAGCCCCTATACAGCTCCGTACACATAAATACCAAAAAGTTATAGGGGTCAAGAACTGGAAAAAAAAACAAAAAGTCCAACTTTATAATTTTTTTATCACTATCAAAATGCAAGAAAAACTACATATTAAGTATCGCCGGATTCGTAATGACCAGTAGAATGAAAGTAACTGGTCAGTTTTAACGCACATTGAACGCCGTAAATAAAAAACCCGTAAAACTGTGGCGGAATTGTTTTTTTTTTTTTTGCAATTTCACCCGATTTGGAATTTTTTTCCTGCTTCCCACTACACCATATGCAATATTAAATGGTGGCGTTGGAAAGTACAACTTGTCCCGCAAAAAACAAGCCATCATACAGCTATGTAAACAGAAAAGTAAAAAAGTTATGGCTGTATCAAGGCAAGGAGGGCAAAACGAAAACGCAAAACTTAAAAAAACTTCCGGGGCTCAAAGGGTTAACTGCATCAGACTCTACTCGGGTCCCTACTGACTCCACAAGGGCTACACCCAGGACTATGCTGCTCCACACTAATCCACACCCATCACTCTACTGTCAAGGACTTCTCACATAATATAGGTTAACCAGCTCACTGATCCCGCTGACGCCATCACAATCCAGTGCAAGGATCGTATATAGTGTACAACATTCAAATGTATGGGCTCCGGCGGGGGAAATTCCTTAGCACCAAAGTCTTGCGGGACTTCGGTGAATAACGTCAGGATTTCTGAACTTGAAAAACATTTTAAAACTTGGATCCGAAGTCGGCTTCGTATTCCTGTTTTAAAATGGTTTTCAAGTTTAAAAGTCAATGGCCAAAGTTATTCACCGAAATGTCACGAGACTCTGGTGAAGACTAATTTCAACTCTCTAGAGCCCAGGGGCGGATTGGTCATTGATCATACAGGGAAGTTTCCCGGTTGGTCGATGCCCAGGTGACCATCCAAGCCCCCATCGCTGCCACTGGATGGGTACATAATAAGCTCTGTGAGAATCAGGTACACATACAGTACCCGTCCAGCATCAGGCCCTCCTGCATCTCGCCTCTTAAGCCCTCTGATCCATATCTCAATCAAACACAACTGAAGGAGGAGGAGAAGAGAAAATGGCCACTATTGATGGACAACTCAGAGGGACATCTTTTGGGGCAATATATTGTGCGGCACTTTGGTATGTGTTTTTTTGCGCAATGGTATCGCTGACCCCCTACTTTTGTTGCCCTACCTTCTATCAATTTAGACCATTCTACAAAATGGGGCCACTTTTAGGTATTTTTTTCAAGAGCCACTTTAGGTTCCCAATCCACCCCTGCTGGGGCCTATACATTTTAATTCTGTAAGGAGATGAAGTTTTGACTAAATCGACTTTGGGTCTTTGATCCAAAGCTCGATTTGTTCATCACTAATCATATAGTTTGCGTAAAGAATGTTACTGCCCTGTTCCTCGACACACTGGTATTTAACAGTTAAAGAAGAACTCCCGCAAAAAATTTTATTCTCTGACCTGTTAGAAAGGTACATGATATAATCTGTAGTAAATGTAATTTTCTTACCAGAGGCTGTAATTGAGAGTTTCCACTCTCTTCTTATTGTAGCTGGGTCATGTGACCAACTACCTGACCTCTAACTGACCCAGGGCAGGAAGCCAGTCACTGCTCTATTCATTCCTATGAGACTGAGAGTGAGGCTCCCTTAGAAATACATAGAGAAATAGACTTCCTGTCTGGGTGTGCCCCAAGGGAAGACGGATGCACCCTCCAACCACTGCATGGCTCCAGAGAGAGTTGATGTGAGGACAGCTGCCATGAACTTCCTATCACTATCACTCTTCTCCTCCCTGCTCTCTCCTTCTGGTTGCTGCTCAGCTCCTGAGGGGGTACCATTCTTTGAAGACCCAACATCCAGAGTTCTTGTGAAGGGATTAATGTGGATAAGTATTCACCAACCGGTCAATACTCTGTGGAGCCATCTTTTTGCAATTTCAGAGGCGATTTCTTTGGGTATGTCTCTATTAGCTCAGCACATCTAGACACTGGGATTTTTGTGCAAAAATGCTCAAAATCTTTCACGTTAGGTCGTTGTATTGGTATCCAGGAGTCTTCATGCCATTCCACATGTTCTCCACTGACTAAGGTCTGGGCTATAGGCCATTCAAAGGTACTTAAATATTTCCCCTTAAACCACTGGAGTGTAACTTTAGCCCTATGTTTAGGGTCATTGTCCTGCTGGAAGGTGGACATCCATCCCAGTCTCAGATCTCCAGCCAACTGGAAATACAATGCCCTGTATTTACTGCCATCCATCGCTTCTATACTCCTGACCAGTTTTCCAGTCCTCACAGCATGATTCTGTTAGGCTACATGGCTGTTAAAAACGGACACACTGTAAGTTTTTCATGGTCATGGTTTTTCAACCATTGTACATCCATTTTCTGTCTGACGTTTTTGCATCTGTTTTTCATGACCTTTAAAAATGGAAGAATTTCACTGGCTTTTTTTTTTTTTTCTAAAATTCCAACCACTGCAGTATAAAAAATGTCCCCTAGCTGTAATAATGCCCCCAAATAGTGTTCCCAGCAGTAATAAAGTCCCCCATAGTGGCCCCAGTCATAATAATCTCACTCCTACTGGTGGCAGCTCTAATAATGTCCCCCATAGTGGTTCCCAGCATTAGTAATGTCCCCCATAGTGGTTCCCAGCATTAGTAATGTCCCCCATAGTGGCCCCAGCAGTAATAAAGTCCCCCATAGTGGCCACAAGCATTAATAATGTCCCCCATAGTGGCCCCAGGAGTAATAATGTCCCCCATAGTGGCCCCCAGCATTAATAATGTCCCCCATAGTGGCCCCCAGCAGTAATAAAGTCCCCATAGTGGCCCCAGTCATAATAATCTCACTCCTACTGTTGGCAGCTCTAATAATGTCCCCCATAGTGGCCCCAGCAGTAATAAAGTCCCCCATAGTGGCCCCCAGCATTAATAATGTCCCCCATAGTGGCCCCAGCAGTAATACAGTCCCCCATAGTGGCCCCAGCAGTAATAAAGTCCCCCATAGTGGCCACAAGCATTAATAATGTCCCCCATAGTGGCCCCAGCATTAATAATGTCCCCCATAGTGGCCCCCAGCATTAATAATGTCCCCCATAGTGGCCCCAGCATTAATAATGTCCCCCATAGTGGACCCAGCATTAATAATCTCACCCCTACTGGTCACAGCTCTAATAATGTCCCCCATAGTGGTCCCAGCTATAATAATGTCCTTTATAGTGGCCCCCAGCTGTAATAATGTCCCCCATAGTGGCCCCAGCAGTAATAAAGTCCCCCATAGTGGCCACAGCATTAATAATGTCCCCATAGTGGCCCCCAGCATTAATAATGTCCCCCATAGTGGCCCCCAGCATTAATAATGTCCCCCATAGTGGCCCCAGCCATAATAATATCACCCCTACTGGTCGCAGCTCTAATAATGTCCCCCATAGTGGTCCCAGCTATAATAATGTCCGTTATAGTGGCCCCCAGCTGTAATAATGTCCCCCATAGTGGCCCCAGCAGTAATAAAGTCCCCCATAGTGGCCATAGCATTAATAATGTCCCCCATAGTGGTCCCAGCTATAATAATGTCCTTTATAGTGGCCCCCAGCTGTAATAATGTCCCCCATAGTGGCCCCAGCAGTAATAAAGTCCCCCATAGTGGCCACAGCATTAATAATGTCCCCATAGTGGCCCCCAGCATTAATAATGTCCCCCATAGTGGCCCCCAGCATTAATAATGTCCCCCATAGTGGCCCCCAGCATTAATAATGTCCCCCATAGTGGCCCCCAGCATTAATAATGTCCCCATAGTGGCCCCAGCCATAATAATATCACCCCTACTGGTCGCAGCTCTAATAATGTCCCTATAGTGGTTCCCGGCATTAATAATGTCCCCCATAGTGGCCCCTGCAGTAATAATGTCCCCCATAGTGGTCCCAGCTATAATAATGTCCTTTATAGTGGCCCCCAGCTGTAATAATGGCCCCCATAGTGGTCCTCAGCTGTTTTTTTTTTTTAAGCAGGAAATAAAAAAATCACTCAACACATTCACTTGTATGCATAGGGGTAATCACATCACTGTGCGCTCCCCCAGCGGGTTCTTCACAATCTAGAGTAGAGCAACTTCTTCTGCGCATGCAAGTGGATGAGGTGAGAAATTTTTTAACCCCTAAATGGCCATATTGAACTAGTGCATTCCAATGGGGGCCAAATATAGGATATGTCCTATTTTTTGATGGCGGCTATTCACTGTCTGTTAAAATGGCCATGTGAATAGCTCCATTTAATTGGTGCTAAAAAATGGCAGTGTGACGACTATTACTTAAACATGTTCCGCGAACCGGTACCGCAGGGGGGAAGAACACGTGAGTTTAAGGAGTATGTCACAGTGTAGTGTTGCCGGTGGTTACTACTCACGGTTCTGCTGACTGCCCCTGGACCGGCGTGCAGTTGCATGGAGAGTGGAGACGACTTCCCTCGGGGCACACTCCGTACCCAGGACTCCAGGATGGTCAGTTGACTTTGACCGTGTCGGACGTCTGGGTCCTGGTTATTTCGTGATGCCAGTGTCTTTAGGTAGACACACCCTTATTAATGATGAGGAGGCAGTTTTGGGATGAACAAGGAACTTTTACTGGATTACTGAGTCCTCCTTGTTGGTACAGATAATGCACACAGAGACAGTTCACCAAAAAGGTTGGGATGGTAGGCTTTCCAAGTAGGCTGTCTCTCTTACTTGCAATATATATATATATATATATATATATAGTCTCTAGAATGACAGCCAAGCTTTGGTACAATTTGGGTATTCAGTTCACACTCCTGTGGAGCTTCTCCTGGGAACTTATAACTGACGGAGTCCAAAACAATTGAAATATGGATTACCTCCACCTGGTGTACCACTTGGTAGCACTTTGTTCTGGCTGCAGTCTGAATACCGGTTTCTGGGTTTTCCAGTGGCATTTGATCAAAATGGAGAGGAGCTGGACTTGCTTCTTCCTCTGTGTCTTGCTGACTCACTCTCCACTGCACTTCCTTCACCAACTACCAACTTCACCCTCCTGTGTACAGAGGGGTGGTAGCAGAATGGACTAGCTCCATCTAGAGGTGAGGAGTATAACTACATCAGCCTAGATGGATAGCCTTACCAAATACACAATATGCAATATGTAAAATGACATTACAGTTTAAAGTGAACCACTGTTAGTGGGACGCTGCACATGTCACATGGCCATTTTTAACGTTCATCTAGCCTTAAACTGTTCTCTTCTCAAATGCTTCCAAAGTCCATGTAGATGTTAGCTGTCTGGTGAATGTCTAGCAACAAGATCTCCCTCGCATAGTGAGTAGTTAAACTGCTTAAAGGGTTTGTTTCATCTTGGACATTGGGGTTATATCGCTAGGATATGCCCCCATTGTCCACGGCTGGAATCTGCACCTATATCAAGAACAGAGTGAACAAAGTAGCAGCTGGAGGACTCCTGTCCAGCCACCATCAAGCGCTCTCCCCATAGAAGTGAATGGGAGCGCACCGCGCTTGACCTGCCACAGCTCCCATTCACTTCGGACCGGGGGAAATAGCCAAGCCAGTGCTTGCCTATTTTTGATGTCCCCTTAGAAATGAATGAAGGGCAACTGCTCATGCTCCACTTTCGGGGTCCAATGATGGGGCCTGCACCATCAGACAATGGGGACACATCCTAGTGGTATGCCCCCATTGTCTCAGATGAGACAACCTGTTTAAGGACTGGGATAGTTTTCATTTTTTTCCTCTCCATCTTCCAAGAGCCACAACTTTTTTAAATTTTAGGTTAAAATTAGGGCTTTTTTTGTGCTGGACACATATCTTTCAGTTGCACCATTTAGGGAGATACCTGTTGGCCAAACTAGTGGGCAGATGTCACATGTATATGGGCAGCATTGCATACTATCAGCAGACTTTAGACAAGGGGTAACCTGACATTGGGACCGGACCAGTACCAAGGACCAGGAGGAGGCCACAGTTTTTTTTCTATCAACATGTGAATGCACACTAAAGACTAAGGGGGAGTTCACATCAGCGTTTCACTTTCCATTTTAGCAATCCGTTCAAAAGCAATTCTGTTATTTTTCACTTTAATTACATTTGAACAGATTGCTAAAACGGAAAGTGAAATGCTGATGTGAATTGGCCCTTTTCACATATTGCAGCAAGGGACAAGGGCAGCAAAAACGGAGACATGACGGCAACCTGTGAATCTTTCAGGTGGATGCAGACGGGCCTATATTCGGGACAATTGATGCCGGTAACGAATGTTTCTGTGAACACTCATTCCTGGCAATCTGCCCGTCTACAGGTGCAGCTGATCACCCGATCAATGCGCGAAACGCTCGTTCATCAGGTGAAACTATCGTTAGCGCTTGCAAGTAAATTATAATTTCTGGGCAGCAGATTGTGCATTGTAAACAGCCATCTACTGCCCAGAAACAATGCAGCTGTATGGGGACGAGCAATCGTAGTAGCATACCTCCCAACCCTCCCGTATCTGGCGGGACAGTCCCGGATTTCAGTGGGTGTCCCGTGGTCCCAGGCGGGGAAGGTATGTCCCACCTTCTGTTGTCTCTGCTTCCACAGGGCATAGAGACAGCTGATTATAATGGTGAAGCAGGAAGCCCTGCGCTCCCCGCTTCATAATTCACCTCAGCTGCCCCTCCCCCACTTTCCACTAACCTCATCATGAGGAGGGGGGGTGTGGAGCTCTTTGGAGGACTTGTTCATTCAGCGTCCTTCTCTGTCTGCAGTCACTGAAGGACATGTGATGACATCAGTAGGAAGAGCTCAGCAGTTGAAGGACCTGCTATGATATCACGTCCATATGATCAGTGCATGAAGAGGCGGGGTTAGCAGTGGAGACTGATAGCCTGGCATATTTTGATCAAAACACCCCTGTGCCCACCTACCAGCGCCACTGTAGTCTCAGGTCAAGCAGGTTCTACGCTAAACCTACCTATGCGGTTGTGCATCTATGTTTAGGAGCGCAGACCCTGTACATACAGTGTGCGGCGCCTCTTAGATAGGTGGGGCAAAAGTTAACACAGATGTGTTTGTGTCAAAATATATAGGCTAAGAGTCTCAGATTTTATCGTTAGAGTGAGGGCTTAGTCCATATGTTATGTTTGCATCTATTGTGCTAGTGCATCATTTTCTGTGATGTTTATAACTGCAGCCATGTACATCCGCAGATTTTACTATCATATTGTTCAGGATGTTTTGTATATTTTTTTTCTGTGACTTTTTTGATATGTCTAGAAGGAGAGGCACCTTCAGGTGTGAATGCGCTTCTATCCCAGGAGTAGCATTCATGTGCACTTTTGCCCCACCTATCTAAGAGGTGACCTTGATTAAGGTGGTACATATAGGTGTGTGTGCTCCTCCTCTCATTGGTTACTGATGCACATAGAGGTGACTAGGAGCAGCACATTATATGTGCAGGGTCTGCTCTCCCGAATATAGATGCATAACTGCATAGGTAGGTTTAGCGTAGGACCTGCCTGACCTGAGACCACCGTGGCACTGGGTAGGTGGGCACAGATGTGTTTTGATCAAAATATATTGGCTAAGAGTCTCTGATTTTATCATTAGAGTGAGGGCTTAGTCCATATGTTGTGTTTGCATCTATTGTTATAGTGCATTATTTTCTGTGACTTCATCTCTTAGAAAACCCTTAAACAGTTTACCCACGACAGATGTTAAACTTACCGGCCTATAGTTCCTGGGCTCTGTTTTTGGACCCTTTTTGAATATTGGCACCACATTTGCTATGCGCCAATCCTGTGGAACACTCCCTGTCAGTATAGAGTCCTTAAATATCAGAAATAAGGGTCTGGCGATGACATTACTTAATTATATTAGAACACGGGGGTGTACGCCATCAGGTCCTGGCAATTTGTCTATTTTAATCTTTTTAAGACACCGCTGTACTTCTTCCTGGGTCAGACAGGGCACTTTTAATGGGGAATTTACTTTTATATTCTGCATTTCATCTGACAGTTTATTTTCCTCAGTGAATACAGTGGAGAAAAAGATATTTAGTAGCTTTGCTTTCTCCTCATCTCTCTCTGCAACTCCCCCCTCATTACTCTGTAAAGGGCCGACACCTTTCTTTATTAGATCGACAGCTTTCAGTTTCCCAGTCTATATCTGGGAAGTTGAAGTCCCCCATAATATCAACCTCATTTTAATTTGCGGCCTCATCTATCTCCCTTAGACCTCATGCACACAACAGGTCCACAATACACGGGCACCGGCCGCGTGCACCTCGCATCACGGATTCGGAACCATTTGCTTGAATGGGTCCGCAATCCAGGAGATGCGGTGCGGAACGGAGGCGCGGATCGGAAGCCCACGGAAGCACTACAGAGTTTTCTCTCCGTGCCTCCACACCGCAAAAAAATAGAACTTGTTCTATTTTTTTACGGTGCAGATGGATCACGGACCAATTATAGTTGAATGGGTCTCGATCCATCCTGGCTGCACGGAATGGACACACAAAAGCCGTATGCATGAGGCCTTAGTAGTATAAGAGCAAGTCTAAAATAGTCATTATGTGCTATTTTTCTTCTCCCTGGTTAATAGATAGCAATCTATGACATCCGTATAACAATACATATAGAAAGAGCTTGTCGAGATGAGACAGTCCCTTTTATAAGTCAGACTCAAAATCAGATTTCTATAACTTTCAAGTTCAGAAGCAAGGTGGCGCTAGTGAGACGGTTTTCTTTTCTCAGGAGATCAGGAGATATATCTCTTGCATACAGAACTGCAATTGAAGAAACACATTAAACATCTACACAGACACAAGATTGATCTTAATCTTATAAACTTTATTCAACAGGCAACTGATAAAAATGGGTAAAAAAAACCAAAACAAGTAAATATCAGAGATCCATTAGAAATGTCATGACTGCAACCGTTGGATCATAAAAAATCCAGAAGTGTTGGACTTTTTGCTATTCAGGGGTCACAGTCGCAACATACATGGAATTCTCTCTGAAAACCCAATCATTTCTATGGGTACTCATTATTGATGGAATCCTATTTTTTTTTCATTTAAAGGGGTTGTCCCATCACAGCCAATGGGGGTATATTGCTAGGATATGCCCCTGTTGTCTGATAGGTGCAGATCCCACCTATGGGACCCGCACCTACAACGAGATCGGAGAGGGGAGAGTTGTGGCTGGAGGACTCCGGGTTTCCCAGGGACCAGCCACCACCAAGCGCTGCTCCCTGTTGCTCCCATAAAAGTGAATGGGAGCGCACCGCGCAGGCCAGCTCCTGCTCCCATTAATTACTATGGGGCCGACCGAAATTGCCGAGCCAGCTCCGCTATTTTCGGCAGCCTCATAGATATGAATGGAGGACGGCTGCACATGCGCAGTGCACCCTCCACTACTTTCCTCGATCCGTTCTCCATGTACGGTAGGAGCGGGTCCCATAGGTGGGACCCGCATCGATCAGACAATGGGAGCATATCCTAGCGATATGCCCCCATTGTCTGTCATGGCAAAATTCCTTTAAGCAGTATTAAGCCATTGAAAAAGAGATACAAATTATTGTCCTGCATCAAACAGCAAAAATGATAAGATCTTCTATAGAAATGGGCAATCCTTTGTCAGTTTACTGCTGATGTGAGGGGAAGATGTAATCTTCGGTGTAGATTTGGGATAACAGTAAGATAGCTGTATTGTCTTTTGTCTTGATAGGCCTAGATACAGATGCTCAAAAAAGAGCATTGCAATAATTAGTCTAAACAGAGGCGTAGCTAGAGGTTCAGCACAGGGGGGGCGAAACATACTTGAGTGGGCCCCCCACTTGGCTTCCCAAACGCACGTTTCCAACTTCACAGGCACATACTACTAGTTGTGCTTATAATACTGTATTAGAAAGATGACTATATAAACTGCTAGATCATCTATGCTGTTAAGTACAGTACAATAGACTTTCTACATACCCTACTCTAAATACTCTACCACATAATGCAGTGAAATATAGGAGTAATAGGAGTAAAAAACAAGAGGACTCCTATGTTAAAGGAAACCTGTCCACAGTTTTTACATCACTAAACTAACAGTCCCCTGCCCCCATCAGACCTCAGATCATCAGAATGTGCCCCATCAGACCTCAGATCAGTGTATTGTGCCCCATCAGAACCTCAGATCAGCGTATTGTGCCCCATCAGACCTCAGATCAGCATATTGTGCCCCCATCAGACCTCAGATCAGCGTATTGTGCCCCATCAGACCTCAGATCAGCAGAATGTGCCCCCTTCAGACTTCAGATCAGCGTATTGTGCCCCCATCAGCACCTCAGATCAGCGTACTGTGCCCCCATCAGACCTCAGATCAGCGTACTGTGCCCCCATCAGACCTCAGATCAGCGTATTGTGCCCCATCAGACCTCAGATCAGCGTACTGTGCCCCCATCAGACCTCAGATCAGCAGAATGTGCCCCATCAGACCTCAGATCAGCCTACTGTGCCCCCATCAGACCTCCAGATCAGGCGTATTGTGCCCCCACCAGACGCTCAGATTCAGCGTATTGTGCCCCATCAGACCTCAGATCAGCGTATTGTGCCCCCATCAGACCTCAGATCAGCGTATTGTGCCCCCATCAGACCTCAGACCAGCTTATTGTGCCCCATCAGACCTCAGATCAGCGTACTGTGCCCCCATCAGACCTCAGATCAGCGTATTGTGCCCCCATCAGATCTCAGATCAGCGTATTGTGCCCCCATCAGACCTCGGATCAGCGTACTGTGCCCCCATCAGACCTCGGATCAGCCTACTGTGCCCCCATCAGACCTCACATCAGCCTACTGTGCCCCATAAGACCTCACATCAGCGTTTTGGTGGCCCCCATCAGACCTCAGATCAGCGTTTTGTGCCCCCATCAGACTCAGATCAGCGTACTGTGTCCCCATCAGACCTCAGATCAGCGTATTGAGCCCCCATCAGACCTCAGATCAGCGTATTGAGCCCCCATCAGACCTCAGATCAGCCTACTGTGCCCCGATCAGACCTCACATCAGCCTACTGTGCCCCCATCAGACCTCACATCAGCCTACTGTGCCCCCATCAGACCTCACATCAGCCTACTGTGCCCCCATCAGACCTCACATCAGCCTACTGTGCCCCCAATCAGACCTCACATCAGCCTACTGTGCCCCCATCAGACCTCACATCAGCCTACTGTGCCCCATCAGACCTCACATCAGCCTACTGTGCCCCCATTAGACCTCACATCAGCCTACTGTGCCCCCATCAGACCTCACATCAGCCTACTGTGCCCCCATCAGACCTCACATCAGCCTACTGTGCCCCATCAGACCTCACATCAGCGTATTGTGCCCCCCATCAGACCTCACATCAGCTTAATGTGCCCCCATCAGACCTCAGATCAGCGTATTGTGCCTCCATCAGACCTCAGATCAGCGTATTGTGCCCCCATCAGACCTCATATCAGCAGACTGTGCCCCCATCAGACCTCATATCAGCCTACTGTGCCCCTATCAGACCTCAGATCAGCGTATTGTGCCCCCATCAGACCTCAGATCAGCAGACTGTGCTCCATCAGACCTCAGATCAGCAGACTGTGCCCCCATCAGACCTCATATCAGCAGACTGTGCCCCCATCAGACCTCATATCAGCCTACTGTGCCCCTATCAGACCTCAGATCAGCGTATTGTGCCCCCATCAGACCTCAGACCAGCAGACTGTGCCCCCATCAGACCTCAGATCAGCAGACTGTGCCCCCATCAGACCTCATATCAGCAGACTGTGCCCCCATCAGACCTCATATCAGCAGACTGTGCCCCCATCAGACCTCATATCAGCCTACTGTGCCCCATCAGACCTCATATCAGCAGACTGTGCCCCATCAGACCTCATATCAGCAGACTGTGCCCCCATCAGACCTCATATCAGCAGACTGTGCCCCCATCAGACCTCATATCAGCCTACTGTGCCCCTATCAGACCTCAGATCAGCGTATTGTGCCCCCATCAGACCTCAGATCAGCAGACTGTGCCCCCATCAGACCTCATATCAGCAGACTGTGCCCCCATCAGACCTCATATCAGCAGACTGTGCCCCCATCAGACCTCATATCAGCAGACTGTGCCCCCATCAGACCTCAGATCAGCCCACCCAGCCACATAGGATTAAAATAAAAAACTTTACTTACCTGTTCTGCGCTGCGGCTGCCCTCCGGTCCGCGCTCTGCTCTCTTCCCTGGCGGCGCGCACTATGACCTGACGCTGCATGTGGCTGGGTGGGCTGATCTGAGGTCTGATGGGGGTCCCTAAATACAAGTGAGCGCTTCCATAATGGAAGCGCTCACTTGTATTTGCCTGATAGTAGGCAAGGTCATCCTTGCTGGGCCCCCCTGAGTCACTGGGCCCGGAGCCGTCGCCCCCCTGCCCCCCGGTAGCTACGCCACTGAGTCTAAAGCATCATTCTGAAAATGAGTCACTCATCCCCTTCCCTCTCCGGCTGCTTTGATGGCCTGACTGAGTTAAGTGAGACTCTGCCTTGCTAAAAGTTCAAATAAAAAGGAAATTTGAAGAGCAGGTACAATACATGGAGTGACTTCAAAAAGTTTATCCAGAAATCCATCTCTCTATAAAAAAAAGTCTCCCTTTAAGTTAAAATCAGTCTTGTAACACTACAAAAAGTCTAGGTTCAGCCTTAGCCTGGGTTTCCACATTCAAGTTTTTAGATGGAGTTTTTGAAGGCAAAGCCAAAAATTATTAGCTGAGGACTCAGGCTTTCCTTTATATTTATCCTCAGTTTATGATCTTTTCCTGGCCTGAGCGTCAAACTGAATCCTGAAAGTGTAAACCCAGCCTTAGCCTAAAGCAGCATGACTGAGTACTACAATAAATAGATAAATATACATCACAAAAAAACATAATAGCAATTCATAGAACAAGGCAGAAATGAGCACATACATAAAGAATGGGTATCAGAAGTCTAGGAACAAATATAAAAGGAAGGGGTGAAATGTCAAATAGCTTATAGTGATCCTGTCGGTTGATTTCTGCTGCCCTATCAGAGAGCAGATAGCTTTATATGATTTGGGGCAGGAGTAAAAAGCAGGGTAAGTCCTGACAGGACACCTAGGCAATCACAGAGATGTCAGTAGTAGAGATGAGCGAATCATTCAAAATTTTATTCACTGAATATTCGTCAAACTTTTCATAAGATTCATATATTTTTCGAATCTATTCAGCGAATCCGCGTACAAATCATACGTTATTATGTGGCGTTTAGCGAACATTCGCGCACTAATAACGAACGTTCAGTTTGAAAAGGTACGCAACCTCTTTGAACACGTACGCATGAGCGCAGAAATTGAGTACGAAAATGACGGGTTTTGCTGGAGCGGAATGGAGGAGCAGGATGAATGCTCTGAGTCTGACCCCTGGCTACATATGGATACTGTATCAGCAGATGACAGCAGATCATCCGGCTGAGACTGAGATGAGCGTGCCATCCACTCCACTACCTCATCCACTTTCTCCTCTACTACAGTTTTGTGCCTTGATGGGTTAGCCTGGTGGAACACCGGCCAAGTATTGCGAATTCTACAAGTAGATGCTCCGCCTACAGGTCCTTTGGCACTGCTGTCCTGTGCCACCTTCTCCTTTGTTTTAGAGCTCGAGGTCTGGCTGGAACTGGACCTCTTTTGCTTATCTATTCCAGACATTTTTCACTTCACTCTGTGGCCCTGCAGCTGGTTATGGTCTTTGTCCCTGTCTCTCTCCCTGTCTCTCTCTCCCTGCCTGATTAATTACTAGCCCTGCACTTGCCCTGCAGTATCCCTGATGTGTAATATGGATTCCCTGAACAATTACACCCCAATTTCAACAACACAGGTCTCAGTGTCTCAGAACTTCATACACAGTGCTTCTGCTCGTCTCACCAGTCACAGTACGCTTTCTTCCCAGGCTTTTGCGCTTGAATAACGAACTAACAGTAAAAGTTCGCTAAGTAATTGAATTCGTACGCAAATTCGAACAGCGTATAGAGTAACTTATACGTAGCATTAGCGTATAATTTATTAGACAAGTACATAGCAAATGCGTAGAAAGCCTTAGGAACATTTTCGAATCTAAATGGAGCGAATCACCTAATATTCGGATTCGCTTTGCAGCTGAAAATTTCCAAGATTCGATACAAATCAATAGATTCGCTCATCTCTACACCTAAACTATAATAGGGAGAGAGCTGCTACGGAAAAAAACACACCCCCTAAAACAGAATATACCCCCTGAGAAAGGACACACTCCTTGAGCAGATATAGGGCTGGTTTGTCTGATGTCTGATTTTCATTTCTTTTTTTTATCATTAATGGCATAACCCCTTTAGGAGGAGTTGTTTTTTCAATGAATCCCACCATCTGTGTGTAGTAATGCTAAGGATCTGGATCTGTAGGACTTATCCTCGACCAAATGCACTGTCGTTAATTCAAGTATTTGACATTTAGGTTTTCAAGCTCTGGTCATACGCAGAGTGCACCTTTTTGGACTTTTCTGACAATACAACCGTGGGGCACAGCTACAGGCCATGAATAATCATTGCTCTTTAGAAAAGTAGACAATTAGCCGAGCCTATGTGTGCCTCAGGTATGGGAGATATGTACCGAAGAATGATGACTGATTGCTTAACCACACACCTCTAGTAATGTCCAGGCTCAGGCCGTTCAAGTGTCAGTGCTCCACAGCCCCAGAAGACATCAGCAACCTGGTGAAAAATGTTGGTGGGCCCTGATCTGAATTCTATCTGCGACCAGACCTGTCTGCTAAAGACCACTTTGGGTCTTGAACAATCATTTGATGCAAAGTATTGTAATACATGATACATTTTACAAGGCAGATAGCATCAGGTTGGGTTTTTAAAAAATCCACTGGGTTGGTTCTCCAGATTTTGCATAGGGGCCCATCTAATCCAAGGAGCCCAAAGAAAGATTGATTCATTTTTACTATCAGCCCAACATCTCTGCAGTAACTGCAGACACATGGATTTATTATGCCTATATACAATCTATATCCTGATGGGTGTAATACATTGGGTGCCCAGCAATCTGCTGACTTTCTGGTCTGGTTGACCACCATTGGAGAGCATCTTCTTACATTTACTAAAGTAATCACACCGTAGCACCTTGTGCTGAATAGCAGACTGACTCTCCATACCACACAGGCTGGTTGTATAGTCTATACCCTCCTCTGCACCCATCTGAATTAGGAAATGGAGCCATTTTTTGAACAGATGGGAAATGGGTCATCAGAAAATAACCTGCTCTTTAAATCATATTTTTAAAGAATTTTTGATGATGTTATTTTTAATTTTCCATGTCAATCTTTATAGTTAAACAAAAACCATATAATCCTGCAGTTTTCACACCGACCACAAGGGGCGGATTGGCCATAGACCTTACAGGGAAATTTCCCGTTGGGCTGATGCTCATGGGGCTGGCCAGTGGAAGTTTTTGTGCTGCTGGCAGTAGTTTGTGATGGACTATGGTATTTAGCTCTGTTGGGGTGGTATAATGTGCAACAGTATGGTATTGCTGGCCCTACCTTCCATCAATTTGGACCCAACTACAACATGGGGCCACTTTTAGTATTTTTCCAGGGCCACTTTAAGTTTCCAGTCCACCCCTGCTGGCCACTAAGTGTAATAATTGTCGCCACTTCACTATCTGCTTATCTATACACAGAAGTGATATAATTATAGGCAGAATTAGAATGACAGATAAGACAGGATCCACCATTCACAATATATGACTATCAGAGCTTATCTGTTCCCTCCCTGTACAATGTCCTCTGCACAGGTCACAGAGCATGCCTAGAAAACTCGCCCATAGAATTCAATGAGGTCCCCTCCTGCTCATTGTGGCCATGCTGTAAAGCAGTTTTTAATGCTGTGTAAATGCTGTTAAGAACACCTCAGGCAAGATGACCGCCCCAATATTCCTGTTCAGGAAATAGAATAATAAAATCTGCAATCAGAAAATAAAAACAGATTAAAAAAAAAATGATCTGGTCACTATCTGGTTTTAACTGGCAGAAAACATTTTAGTGACACATTTCCTTTAGGAATTACCTCTTATTTTGTGTATACAGCTCCTATTGCAAACTATGTGTCTCCATGGTCACACACTACAGTGTTACGCGTCATCTACTCTTTCTTCTTTAAAGGGGTTTTCCAGGATTTTACTACTGATGACCTATCCTCAGGTCGGGACCCCTGCCGATCAGCTGTTTGAGAAGGTACCGGCGCTCTTGTGAGCACCGCTACCTTCTTGCAGCTTACCAAGCACAGCGCCGTACATTTTACAGCGGCTGTGCTTGGTATCGTGCTGCGCCTAGGCCACATGACCGATGAATGTGACATCTAGGAAAAGCTAAGAGAAGGCCACCACGCTCACGGGAGCGTCGGTGCTTTCTCAAACAGCTGATCAGCGGGAGTCCCAGGTGTCGGACCCCCACCGATCAGATACTGATGAGCTATCCTGAGGATACGGTAGGTTATCAGTAGTAAAATCCCGGAAAACCCCTTTAGCAATCTACAAAAAGTGGAAGAGACAGCAGATAGCTGGGGTATCTATACTATAGTATAAAAGTGAATTTGCATTTGGAGTTACTGTCATGGTGGTGACAGCATGTAAAAACTATTATTTAAAGGGGTTTTCCCAGATTCTGTTATTTATGGCCTACTCCCTGATTGGCTTCCTGTGTCCATCTGCATGGATTCCTGATCTGTTTGTCTGCACTGCTCCATGTTTTGTGCCATGCCCGTGTCTCAGGTGTTACCCTGACCTCAGTGATCAGCTGCCAAGTACAACCGGACCATCCCATGATGCAGCAGTCTGGTCACTAGCTCGCAGCAAAGTCCGTATCCTTGTATAGGGGTAAAGGGTGAAAACCATGGAGGTGCCAGAATAACACCTTTAAGGCCCATCACACTGGTTACTTGGAACAGTCGTTCCACAACCATTGTTTGTACACGTCAATAACACAGTTTGGGGCACCAGTTCATAGAAAGGATGCTCTGGAGCTAGAAAAAGTACAAAGGAGGGCGACTAAACTGATAAGGGGCATGGAGGGTCTGAGTTATGATGAAAGATTATAAGAATTAAACTTATTTTGTCTAGAGAAGAGGCATCTAAGAAAGGACATGATTATATAAGTGGGCTGTACATAATAATATGGTGGAAAGCTGGTCCATATAAAGTCCGCTCAGAAAACGGGGGCACTGGCTCCATCTGGAGAAGAAAAAGTTATGTCTCCAGAAGTGTCAATCCTTCTTTACTGTGAGAACTGTGAATCTGTCTACCTCAGTATCAGAATCTCAGAAAACCCCTATAATTACTCTGCAGTGTCGCCTCCTTTTTGACCAATATATGTCAGCATAGGTTAAGACAGCTACATTTCTATCAAAAAATTTCAAAAATTTCCAAAAAAATATTTGAATGCCCCCTTTACTTTTTCCATCTGTTACCATGACAGACCTCTTACTTACGTCTCTTCACACTCGTCTTCATCACCATCTATCAGTATCCTAGTCTCGTTTGGATCAGTTCTGTAAGTGACAAATTGAGACAGTTTTTTAATTTTACTGTTGGATGTGTAGGGAAGTTTTTCTTATCCTATGGCTCTATAGCGGTTACAAAACTCTACCAGTATGTTGAATGCTTGGAGTTGTAGAAAGCTGCCAGTTGGTGAAAAAGTGTGTACAGGCTACTGCAACGTTGTTGTGTTGATAAGAACTTACCCGTGGAATTTCTTGCTCTTTTTGCAGTAAATTTTCTGTGAAAAACGGGACAGGAAAAATGATGATCGAACACGATTAACTAAAGGAAAAAATGTAAGATTTTGTTAGATTTGCCTTAATGAAGTTTTTGGTTGACTGTAAAAATGTCACACTTCCCCGTGTTTTTTTATGTCCTTATCTGTATCTTTTAGGACTTATGAGAATGGACTTAAAAGTGGAAGATAACTAGTGACCCTACGGATAACATGTGCGCTAAAGAAAGTGCACCCCATGGAAATTATTTTACACAGTAATGAAAGATAATGGAAATTGGTACGAAAGTGAATGTGGAACCAATGTTTTAACCAATTTTAACAGATTTGGCTTAGGGTTAATCCTAAGGCTGTTATCCTGGCAGTCTCTGGTATTCAGCTTTTAACCCCTATACACGAACCTGGACTTTGCTGCCAGAATAACGCCTCACTACCACCATCATTGATGCAGTAACCACTCCCATCCTCTCCACCTTACGCTTCCCCTGTGAAACTGTGTCCATTACAATTTCTTCTGCGCATCTGCCAAAGCAACTTCACAGTTGGGCAATGTGTCATACAATTCTGCACCCTTGCTAGTAAGCTATCATGGAACAACAATGCTCTGTTTGCAGCTTTTTGCGAGGGTCTGTCAGGTCACAAATGTCCCATCTACCTGGATGACCTGATTACCCTCTCTATCCGAATTATTCTTAGTTTCAGAGAAGGTCACAAGCCTTGCCAAGCTTGGTGGTCATGCTTCAATTTCATACCGTATTTCCATCCAGTTCACAAGTCGGATGCAGTGTTGGACTTTGGTGTCTAGGCCCACCAGTAAAATATGTTCTGGGGACCCTGTACAGATACATGCAAATATTTCCGGATCCCCATTGAAAAATTCTTAAAATTGCGACAAACACAACATTTTTTTCATTACTAGCTTGCTGCCTAGCCTCATACTGTTCTGTCCTATAATCTATGTCAACATCCTGTTGACTGACTCTTCCCTTCAAACAAGGCTCTTGCCTTAAACATATGTTCACACTGCAACACCCAGCTGCAAGGTGCTGCAAGATGACTGATTATGTGGGTACCGTTAGCAACGTTGGGAAGGTGTGTCCTCGGGGAAAGGATACTATCTGGCTTGTCTCTGTGCCTACAAGTCAACTCAGCCACATTATGAATCTATATTAATGAACTGGGTAGTTTGTTAAATAAGCTATCCAGTTCTTAGTTCTGGATGTGATGTTGTTTGCTACCTGTCTGTAGTGTCCGTGTAGTAGAGTTTAGTTGTGAAGAGTGTGGTGAACTGGGGGACCACCTTTGCTCAGGGACCTACCATGGGAGTCAACTGTTCCCCTGTGGGCCAGTTTGAGCCTGGGCAGATGCCTTCTCCTATTCTTTTGATCCTGCTGATCAAACAGAGTATCCCCAGCACACCATTGATCCAGCTCACATCATTTCCATTGTTCGAGTTCAGCTGGAGGACATTTCTCCGGGCAAAAAGTTTGTTCCCATGTCCAAAAGAAAACAGGTTCAATTTTACTGATGGCCCACAGTGTCTAAAGACTTTTGAGACGTTGTTGCCGCTTGCCCTACTTGTGCCCAGAGCAAGTCTTCAAAACAAAAACCTCTTCTAAACCCTGTGCAGGTGGATGACGTTCCATGGCAGCAACCTGCTATAGATTTGCACCTCTGAGTATACAGTAATGTAAGTCGTGGCCTACCAGTTCTCAAAGATGGTTCTCTTCATCCCTCAGCCTGGCCTGTCTGCCAGTCAATTGGCCAAGTTGCTCAGAGAATACTTTTTTCGTACTTGGGTTGCCCTTGCACATCATGTCTGATCGTGGGGTGCAGTTTGCTTCTAAATTTCAGAGAGCCTTTTACTGGATGTTTAACTGGACTTTTCTTTGGTCTACCATCTGTGATCCAATGGTCAAGTACGGAGCATCAACTGAATCCTAGTCAACTATCTGCAACACTTTTATTCTGCACGTCATGATGATTGGGTTGCTTTACTTTTCTGGGCAGAACTTTCTCAAAACAACCATTTGGTAAGAGCCCTTTCTTCAGTATCCAACCATTAATTAGGGATTCCTCTTCCTGTGTCTCCTCTGGTCTCCAAGCAGCTGAGGCCACTATCAATAACTTTTCCATCTGGAAAGAAACCAAAACTTGTCTGCTTCAGGCCTCAAAGAAGTATGCTGATCCCAAGCACAGAATGTCACCTCAGTTTGCTCCTAGAGACAAGATTTGGATTTTCACAACCCCCCCCCCCTCCCATCAGACTCAAGGTACCATTATACAAATTGGCACCCCGCCAAGGTCAGGGCTGGCGAAAAGGTGCTATACGGGGATGAGTCTGACGTCAGGGCAGGCAGTGTAGAATCAATACAGGAAAAAGGCCTAGGTCAGGCAGCAAAAAGTCAATATGGGTAAACAGGCAGAGGTCAGTACATGATCAAACAGCAGAATACAGAAGACCTTTGCAGGGTACTTAGTAAACTAAGGAACCTATTGCTTAGACACACTTCTATTACGGAAGTTGCCTGAAGGGAAAACAAAGATGATCTGATGGCTGGCCCCAACCAGAGGATGACAGTGGGCCCAGACAGTGGTTTGGCTTGGCAAGTACATTGGGGCTGTGGCAGCTGCAAGCCACCACTGTAACAGATGTTAATGAAACAACAAAAAATTGTCATAATTTATAACAAAAAAAATCTGAGATAAAGTATGTAATAGTAATGTGTTTTGATTGAACACACATGTGCTTTGAGAGGCATAAGTGACTTTGTCCATTTTCTGTCTACTTCCTCTATCTTCTTCTTCTTCTTCTTCTTTTTCTGTTTAACATTTAAGATCAAATCTTGTGATGTTCCTTAACCCAGTGTTCCTCAACTCCAGTCCTCAGGGCCCACCTACCCGTCAGGATTTGAGGACTGGAATTGAGGAACCCTGTTTTAACTTGTTATGAAACTATCATTTAGAGGAACAATAAATAAAGCTGCTTAGGCAAGCATATTATGCAAGAATTAAATGCATAGCAATATATTCCAGTACATATATATATATTTAGATGTTTGATTTAAATACATAGATGACCTAATTAACTTCTGTATTCTGTCTTTTTTATTTTTGATTGGATATTTTATTAAATTATTTTGGTTGGTTATATTAAAGATGATGATTAAAAGGGGTGGTGACTAAACCCCCAATGTACATCTAATAAAATTGTCTCCATGGGCGTGGCTCATTAGAGAATCGTTTGACCAGCCATCTGTCTGGGTGTCCGATTCTTTAGGCCGGCCGCATCCCACGGCACCTAGGGGAAACTTATTAACTAATTTGAATCCCACAAACAAGCGAGGTGTAGTCCCCTGGTTTGGGGGACATATTCTAAACTGCAGTGACAAGTATGTCCATTAGTGATGAGCGAGCAAGCTCGGCCGAACTTGCTGTTCGACCGAGCATGTTGGCGCTCGAGTCTACTCGGTGTTCGGCTGAACACCGAGTGTACTCGAGCACCATGCTCGAGTCCCCTCCCCGCACCAAGACGAATGTAAGTCAATGGGGATGGATCCGTTCGGTGTAACACAATAGTAAACGTATCCGTCCTCCATTGACTTTCAATGGAGTTCATGACGGATCCGTCACCTGCATTTTTGCCCACAGCTCCCTCCTCCCTCCTGCAGAAGGCGCTGTGGGGAATCTTCCTATGTGCACGCCGTCCTCCTCCTCCTGTGCTGTGCGGAGCTGCTGGGGCTGCCGGGAGCATGTAAGTATGTCTGTGTCTGTGTATGTGTCTGTGTATGTGACACTGTGTCTGTTTTTTTTGTTTTGTTTTTGGGGACCAATGTAAACGAGACACCCTCCCGTCTTCCAAGCGGGGGTGCCTGGTTTAGTTCCATCGCACTGTTAAGCCACAGTCAACAGCTTCAGGTCTGTGCAGTTTTCTGATGAAGTGTTAACCTATTATTTATTAATGGCCATGTGTTGAGCCCCCACAATGCCTCCTATCCTGGGAGTTAGTGGGAAAAAAGTTTGTAATTTGGTGAACCACTGCTAGATGGGGGTTACCATTTCTACGTTGGTTTCTATACCAGCATCACAAATTTAAAGGGTTTCTGTCACCAGTTTTGGGCATATAAAACAGGATGACATTTGCAATGTGCAAATGTCACCTGATGCCCAAAGTGTTACTCACTCTCTGATTGCAGTCCCCGTTTTTGTATAAAATCGACTTTAGTAATATGCAAATGAACCATTACTAGGTGCAAGGGGCAGTAACCCTGCAGCTAGTATCGCCGTTTCCCCATCTTTAGGTACGCCTACTTTCTTGTGATGGACAGGGCCAGGCAGCTCGCTCTATCTGCTGCCGGCCCTGTCCGTGCTGCAGATCCCGCGCGGCCTTCATTCGGCGCATGCGCAGTGATGAAGCCGGGAGCCCGGCAGCCAGCGGCACTCACTGCGCCTGCGCCGAATAAAGGCCGCATGGCGCAGGCGCGGGATCTGCAGCGCGGACAGGGCCGGCAGCAGATAGAGCGAGCTGCCTGGCCCTGTCCATCACAAGAAAGTAGGCGTACCTCAAGGTGGGTAAACGGCGATACTAGGTTGCACCTAGTAATGGTTCATTTGCAGGGGCTGGCTGGCAAATTTTAGCCTGGGGGGCAAGCACCCAGCACTGGCCCATGTGTAGCGGCCCACCCTTAACCTGTGTAACTCCGCCTACCATGAAGCCGGTATAGGTAAATGGGCTTTAAATGGTTAAAAGGCGGCAGCTGGTTGTGTTTTCATGTTGGATCCCAGATACAGAACATGGCTGAGTCCGTAGCAACAGCCTGATCATTAGAGGGACCAGATTTACCAACCCCTGAGCTGAACAGACTCCATTGAGTACAATGGGGTCTGCTCAGGATGCTGCTCCTTTACCGAACAAAAAAGTCTTGCATGCAGAACTTTTCTGTCCGGTCTTTTTAACAGAATCTGTGACCCAAACGCAAATGTGAATGGATAGTATTAGACGTATAGCATCAGATGTCTGTTTAACACAAATACAGAGCAAGAACCAAGATCACTACATACACACAGCACCAGAACCAAACCTAGAAGTCAAACACAGCACCAGAACCCAAGTTCACTGCATGAATACAACACCAGAACCAGGCCCATAAGTCAAATACAGCAACAAAATCAACAAGAAATATAGCACCATAACAAAACCTATAAGTCAAATACAGAACCAGAACTAAGTTTACTACATAAATACAGCACCAGAACCAAACCCATAAGTCAAATACAGCACCAGAACCTAGTTCAATACATAAATACAGCACCAGAACCAAACCCATAAGTCAAATACAGCACCAGAACCAAGTTCTCTACATAAATACAGCACCAGAACCAAGTTCTCTACATAAATACATCACCAGAACCAAGTTCTCTACATAAATACAGCACCAGAACCAAGTTCTCTACATAAATACATCACCAGAACCAATTTCTCTACATAAATAAAGCACCAGAACCAAGTTCTCTACATAAATACAGCACCAGAACCAAGTTCTCTACATAAATACATCACCAAAACCAAGTTCTCTACATAAATACAGCACCAGAACCAAGTTCAATACATAAATACAGCACCAGAACCAAGTTCTCTACATAAATACATCACCAGAACCAAGTTCTCTACATAAATACAGCACCAGAACCAAGTTCTCTACATAAATACATCACCAGAACCAAGTCCTCTACATAAATACAGCACCAGAACCACGTTCTCTACATAAATACATCACCAGAACCAAGTTCAATACATAAATACAGCACCAGATTTTAAATGTTTAGTACAGATACCATCTGAGTGGTCAGGTCAGCCCTCGCCATATGAAACTACAGCTCCCAGTATGGCCTGAACAAGTGTAAAGGGATGCTGGGAGTTGTTGCGCAAAACAGCCTGCTACCACCCATCATCAGCTGTAGATCATCCAGGTGAGTACAGCTCCCATCATACACAGTCAGTAGCAGAATAATCATTTCCATTTAGTGACTTACAGATGACGTCTTCTCCTGAGTTCTTCTCCATCTGGTTCAGACCACCATGACGACTCCTCCCGTCCACAATGCAGCTTTGCAAATTTTGCCAAGAAGATCTCTTCAGCTTCACGCTTTACCAACACATTGGCACCCTGCATACTGACACAAACTCATCTTAGTGCCACATTCTGTGCCCTGAATATAACAGCAGCATTAGTGCCACATACTCTGTGCCCTCTGTATACAGTGCCATATGCCCTCTGTATATAGTGCCACATGCTCTGTGCCCTCTGTATATAGTGCCACATGCTCTGTGCCCTCTGTATATAGTGTCACATACTCTGTGCCCTCTGTATACAGTGTCATATGCCCTGTGCCCTCTATATATAGTGTCACATACTCTGTGCCCTCTGTATACAGTGCCATATGCCCTTTACCCTCTGTATATAGTGCCACATGCTCTGTGCCCTCTGTTTATAGTGCCACATGCTCTGTGCCCTCTGTGTATAGTGCCACATGCTCTGTGCCCTCTGTGTATAGTGCCACATGCTCTGTGCCCTCTGTGTATAGTGCCACATGCCCTGTGCCCTCTGTTTATAGTGCCACACACAGTGCCCCTAATGCTAGTGCCACATGCTTGGTGCCCCTTATAAAACGTGCCTCTTTTATGTGCCCCTTTGTGTATAGTGCCCCTTCAGTGTGCCCCCTTTATGTATTGTGCCTCTTATATGTGCCCATTTGTGTATAGTGCCCCTTCAGTGTGCCCCCTTTATGTATAGTGCCCCTTCAGTGTGCCCCCTTTATGTATTGTGCCTCTTGCAGTATATGTGCCCATTTGTGTATAGTGCCTCTTCTGAGTGCTCCCTGAATACAGCGTACACACACTGTATTATAATACTCGGTAAAAGCTAGAATGCAGTGGGTGAGACGTCACTGGCTACAAGTTGCTAACGGTCACATGACAAGCTAGATGCAGTGGGTATATAGAGTATATACAGCAGTGTATATAATATATATCTATACACACTGCATCTATTATACGTCGTACCTCACATATCAGTACACTGCTGTATATACTATATATCTGTACACACTGCATCTATTATACCTCGTACCTCATATCAGTACACGGCTGTATATACTATATATCTGTACACACTACATCTATTATACCTCATACCTCACATATCAGTACACTGCTGTATATACTATATATCTGTACACACTGCATCTATTATACCTCATACCTCACATATCAGTACACTGCTGTACATATATCTGTACACACTGCATCTATTATACTTCATACCTCACATATCAGTACACTGCTGTATATACTATATACCTGTACACACTGTATCTATTATACTTCATACCTCACATATCAGTACACTGCTGTATATATATCTGTACACACTGCATCTATTATACTTTTATAATACATGCAGTATATACAGATATATAGTATATACAGCAGTGTACTGATATGTGAGGTATGACGTATATTAGATGCAGTGTGTACAGATATATAGTATTTACAGCAATGTACTGATATGTGAGGTATAATAGATAGTGTGTACAGATATATAGTATATACAGCAGTGTACTGATATGTGAGGTATAATAGATAGTGTGTACAGATATATAGTATATACAGCAGTGTACTGATATGTGAGGTATGAGGTATAATAGATGCAGTGTGTACAGATATATAGTATATACAGCAGTGTACTGATATGTGAGGTACGAGGTATAATACATATAGTGTGTACAGATATATAGTATATACAGCAGTGTACTGATATGTGAGGTATGAGGTATAATAAATGCAGTGTGTACAGATATATAGTATATACAGCAGTGTACTGATATGTGAGGTATGATGTATAATAGATGTAGTGTGTACAGATATATAGTATATACAGCAGTGTACTGATATGTGAGGTATGAGGTATAATAAATGCAGTGTGTACAGATATATAGTATATACAGCAGTTGTACTGATATGTGAGGTATGATGTATAATAGATGTAGTGTGTTACAGGTATATAGTATATACAGCAGTGTACTGATATGTGAGGTATAATAGATATAGTGTGTACAGATATATAGTATAATACAGCAGTGTACTGATATGTGAGGTATGAGGTATAATAGATATAGTGTGTACAGATATATAGTATATACAGCAATGTACTGATATGTGAGGTACGAGGTATAATACATATAGTGTGTACAGATATATAGTATATACACCAGTGTACTGATATGTGAGGTATGACGTATATTAGATGTAGTGTGTATAGATATGTAATATATGCAACAGTTTACTGATATGTGAGGTATGATAAATGCAGTGTGTACAGATATATAGTATATACAGCAGTGTACTGATATGTGAGGTATGAGGTATGATAAATGCAGTGTGTACAGGTATATAGTATATACAGCAGTGTACTGATATGTGAAGTATGACGTATATTAGATGCAGTGTGTATAGATATATAATATATACAACAGTGTACTGATATGTGAGGTGTGATGTATAAATTACACCTTGTATCTCACATACACTGCTGTATATACTATATACCTGTACACACTGCATGTATTATACCTCGTACCTCACATATCAGTACACTGCTGTATATACTATATATCTGTACACACTGGATATATTATACCTCATACCTCACATATCATTACACTGCTGTATATACTATATACGTTTACCCACTGCATCTATTATACCTTGTACCTGACATATCAGTACTCTGTGTGTATATGTCAGGTGTAAAAGATGCAGTGTGTACAGATATATGTGGACAGTCATATATTATGGTCACCGTGTTAGAGTTAAGGGCCAGAATTGGGGTTAGGGGTCAGTATTGGGGTTAGGGGTCAGTATTAGGGATAGGCGTAGTATAAGCATAAAGCTACATTCAGACGACCGAAAGTGTTTTGCAGTCCCCAAATTGTGGATCCGCAAAACACAAATACTGGCCTTGTGCGTTCCATATTTTGCGGAACACACAGTGCCAGGCTGCCAGCCCTATATAGAAATGCCTATTCTTGCGGACAAGAATAGGACATATGCACTATATTTTTTTGGGGGGGGAGCGGAACTACGTATGCGGACAGTACATGGTGTGGTGTCCGCATCTTTTGCGGCCCCATTGAAATGAATGGGTCCGCACCCGTTCGGCAAAATTGTGGAACGGATTCAGAATTAGAAATACGGTCGTCTGAATACGGTCGTCTGAATGCACCCTTAGGGCCAGTATTAGAATTAGGGTCAGTATCAGTTAGGGGCCAGTACTGGGGTTAGAGGCAGCGTTAGGGTACATTCAAACAACCGTATTTCCATTCACTTCAAAGGGGCCGCAAATCCCAAGCCCCGCAAAAAAAGATAGAGTATGTCCTATCCTTGACCGCAATCGCAGACAAGAACAGGCATTTCTATCTTAGGGCTGGACATGTGTTCCACAAAATGTGGAGCGCACACGGCCAGTATCCGTGTTTTGTGGATCCGCAATTTGTGGACCTCAAAACACATATGGTCATGTGAATGTAGCCTCAGGGTTAGGGGTTAGTAGTAGGGTTAGGGGTCTGTATGGCGTAGTATTAGAGTTAGGCCTCTTTCACACGATCGTTGTTTTTGCGGGCTCCGATCCGCATTTTTCACATGAAAAATGCGGACCCATTCATTTCTATGGGCCCGCAAAAAATGCGGACAGCACACCGTGTGCTGTCCGCATCCGTTGCTCCGTTCCGTGGCCCGCAAAAAAAAATAGAGCATGTCCTATTCTTGTCCGTGTTATGGACAAGAATAGTACTGTTCAATTAGGGGCCAGCTGTTCCGTTCCGCAAAATACGGAATGCACACGGATGCCATCCGTTGTTTTTGCGGATCCACAATTTGCGGACCGCAAAACACAACGTTCGTGTGAAAGAGGCCTTAGGGAAAGTATTAGTGGTCAGTATTAAGGCCCTTTTAGACGGGCCGATTATTCTCCCTGCCCGAGCGCCGATCAGCGACATCGGCGCTCGTGCAGGGAGCCTTTACATGGCCCGACGAATCGAGCGCTGGGCCGCACGAGTGATCGCTGTATCACTCGTGCGGCCGGGAAGCTCCATACTGTCAGGCGCACATCGCCTGTTTACACAGGCCGATGTGCGCCCGACAGATTGGATCTTTTGTAGAAACCAAAAGATCCAATCAGCCGACGAACGAGCGTTTTGCTCGTTCGTCGGCTGATTAGGGCCACTTTTACACGGGCCGATTATCGGCACTAGCGTTCCTAGGAACGATTTTCGGCCGATAATCGGCCCGTGTAAAAGGACCTTTAGGGTTAGGGACAGGATTAGGTGTCAATATTAGGGTTAGGGGTCCAGGGTTAGAGGTCAGTACTAGGGTAGGGGTCAGGGGCCAGTATTAGAGGTCAGGGGCCAGTATTAGAGGTCAGGGTCCAGTACTAGGGTTAGGCTACGTTCACACTTGCGTTTGTGAGATCAGTCCCAGGCTCTCACAAACGGTCCTGAACTGATCAGCTTTTCTTTAATGCATTCTGAATGGATAAGGATCCGTTCAAAATGCATCAGTTTGCCTCCGTTCCGTCTCCATTCCGCTCTGGCAGCGTTTTGGTGTCCGCTTGGCTGAGCGGAATGGAGACGGATCCGTCATGACTACAATGTAAGTCAATGGGAACGGATCCGTTTACTCATGCACAATAGTAAACGGATCCGTCCCCCATTGACTTTCAATGGAGTTCTGAACGGATCCGTCTCTGCTATGTAAAATATAATACAAACGGATCCGTTCAGAACGGATGCAGACGGTTGTATTATCAGGATGGATCCGTTTGTGAGAGCCTGGACGGATCTCACAAACGGATCCTGCTGACGCAAGTGTGCAAGTAGCCTTAGGGGTGCGACAGGGCCAGTATTAGGGGTCAGTACTAGGGGGTAAGGGGCTAGTATCAGGGTTAGGGGTCCAAGGTTAGAGGTCAGTACTAGGGTAGGGGTCAGGGGCCAAAATAAGTGGTCAGCGGCCAGTATTAGAGGTCAGGGGCCAGTATTAGAGGTCAGGGGCCAGTACTAGCGTTAGGGGTCAGGCAGGGTCAGTATTAGGGGTCAGGGGCCAGTATTAGGGTCAGGGGTAAGGCAGGGCCTGTATTGGTGGTCAGTACTAGGTGGGCAGGGGCCAGTATTAGAGTTAGGGTAAGTCAGGGCCAGTATGGGGGGTCAGTAAGGGAGGCAGGGGGCAGTATTAGGTACTCACCTGTCCAGGCGCGGTCCCACGATGCAGACCCGGCCTCTTCTGGCGGGTCTGCTCCTGAGGAACGTCGCAGGCGGCGCGATGACGTCATCGCGCCGCCTACGTCACATTAGTGCGCCGGCCACCGGGAGTAGCGGAGCAGGGAACCAGAGGTTCCCTGCTCCGCCTGCGCTGGCTGCTACTGGCACAATTGTATCTGCATCCAGTGGATGCAGATACAATTGAGTTCAGGAGCCGCGGCGGCCCTGACATACACCGGCCCGGGGGGCATCTGCCCTCCTGCCCCCCGGCCCAGCCCGCCCCTGTTCATTTGCATATTACTAAAGTTGATTTTATACAAAAACAGGGACTGCAATCAGAGAGTAACACTTTGGGCATCAGGTGACATTTGCACATTGCAAATGTCATCCTGTTTTATATGCCCAAAACTGGTGACAGAAACCCTTTAAGGTGCCTCGGTTTTAAAAGCACAATGCCCTTGGTGGTAAGGATTAGCCTCTTAGCGACCCATTGAGATAGAGTTGGACAGGAGAAGTAGACTGTCATAGTCCCTGACAACAGTCAAGGACACTCACAAGCTGTTTCTTAGATTTAGAAACTATCAAGTAAACTTTGCCCCTAAATGTAATTTGCATCAACCTTGCTGTGGCTTTCAGGGTTGCCCGTTGTGACTAAAAATAACGTTCCCTTACTTTTCTGTAACTGTGACATCAGTGATTATGTTGAAGGGGAGCTCCTCGTACAGATCGACTGATCTACAACATGGCGTCAGGTCTTGACTCTGAAACTTAGTACAGATGAAGACATAGATGACCATAACAATGACGCAACTGTTAAAATACTCACCACATATGAGAATGGCACGTCCTATTGCAACTATATTTAGTTTGCATGACCACTTGACACAGCGGACGAAGTACAGCGCCAGCAGTATCAGCAACTCGCAGACATTTGATCTTCAGTGCAGCATTTGCATATACGATCAAGAAGGTCCTTACTTATCCGGCACATCTTCCGTAAATTCTCAGTTGCGTTTCTCCACATCTCAGATAAAGATTGGTCGTTTGGTTGGGCTCCTCCTATTCTATAATGGGCCCAGTTATGAGAGGGATCTGGTGAGTTCTCTTCTCCCTCGTTCCTCTCATCTTTCCGTTTTTTTTCTCTAGATATATCAATAAATCCATCGGTTTCCTGGACACTCAATTTGATATCCCTGGAGACAAAAGGTGAAAATAATTGTACAATAGATTACTTATTTTGGATATTGTGGGGCAAGGTTGTTCTTATACACTTATAGGTAGAAGCCATAGAAGTGAATGGGACGACTTGTAATTACACTGATCACCGTTGCGATGTCGATGGCAAGCAGGTAATCAATGAAGGCTGTGCTGGCACAGTACGTGGACTTCTTTTCAACCAGCTGATTGGCGAGAGTGCCGTGTGTCGGACCCCGCCGAAATGATAATGATGAACTACCCTGACGATACTGTAGGTCATCAATATTAAAATCCCTGAAAACCCCTTTAATGTTCTCTCTCTTATTTATAGATTGAAAGTGACAGTTAAGATCTGAAAGTGCCTTCCTCTATCTATGGCATCTAGAATTTCCTTGGATAAAATGTTTTTTCTGACTTGTGTTATTTTTTGTGCTCCAGTATGAATTGCTTTAAAGGTGTTCTCCGGAATTAAGTAAATGAAAATACGTAAATATTACTTTATTATAAATCTCTTCCCAAATACTTTTCATTAGTTCTAATGGATCGTTTTGTCTGGGGAGCGATCATTAGGAGAAACAAAATGGCCGCCGTCCTATTAGTACACAAAGAACATGTCCTAATCACACAGCAGGACAAGTTACTTTACAACACTGAGGTAAAGAGATGCCTCATTCTTCATTCATGTCAGGGGTTATGATCCTAAATACAGATGATAAGATCTTTAGCTGAATCTCTGGGGAATTTAGTTCAAAATAGACAATAAGTACAGAAAGGACGGACAGGACAGACTGTGGTAATGGAGACTGCATACAAGAGCTGCTGCTCATTATCCCCACCCTCCTCTCTGTACTTCATGCCTCCTTATCATTTCCATTCCCACAGAGTAGAGAGGAGGATGAGGCGGCTCTTTACCTCAGTGTTGTGAAGTAACTTGTCCTCCTGTGTGATTAGGACAGGTTCTGTGTGTACTAATAGGACAGTGGCCATTTTGTTTCTCCTAATGATTGCTCCCCAGACAAAACGAGCCATTATAACTAATGAAAGGTATTTGGGAATATATTCATAATGAAGTAATATTTAAGTATTTTCATTTTCTTAATTCCCGGAGAACCCCTTTAAAGGGTTTCTGTCACCAGTTTTTTCGGTATGAATCAGGCTGACATTAGAGATGTGCTAATGTCACCTGATTCCAAATATATATCTGTTTTATTTACTGGTGCCCCCATTTTTATATAAAATGAACTTTTATTTTATGCTAATAAGGCCTCTAGGTGCAAGGGGCGTTACCCCTGCTCCTAGTGGCTCTGTTGATTGACAGGACCAGGCAGAGAAGAAACACTCCATTCACCATAGCTTGCAAGGACCTTCAATAATGTCATGACCATGTGATCAGTCATTTAGAAGGGGGATATACCTAGATTTTCTCTCTGTTATTTACAGTGTCCTAGGGAAAAGGAGGGTTGGCAGTATCTACCTAACATTGTCTTTATTATTTCTTGGCTTCCAAGTTGAATTTTTTACCTGGGATAGTAATATTGTGAACTAATATTTTCAATATACTCATGTGTATTAATTTGTCTTTTTTTTGAACTTTCAAAAAGCAGGGTGACATACTCGGTGCAGCACAGGATATGGGTCCTTTTGAGAAGAATGTTTGGGATATTGAAGAACACAATGTTTAGACATCTTTATAAAAAAAATATTTTAAGCATCTTGGGACGGACTTGATGGGAATTTTGGATCTGTGGAATTTGCCAGGTGCAAGACTCCGCTGGGTCTATTTTCTTTTATATTTTGAGGGCAATTTTTTAAAGTTTTCTCAAATTAAGACACACTGTAAAGGCCCAAACTGAGACAGGTGTTTTTTTCTGATTTTAAAAAATTTAGATGAGTCAGGGAGAAACCTTATAAGTAAGAAATATTCCTTGTTGATACATATTGGTGCAGGAAGTAATGTCCTGCGGTCTTTAAATAAATGGCAAAAAAAGCCAAAAAAACCTAGGGAGCATGTCTCCAGAGTCATGGAATACTGTTTGCAATAATATAAGCAAGGTTTCTTTGAACGGTTCATAGACTGTGTTATACCGTGCACATTCAAATCAATGAGTTGTCTGTGTAATACAGGACAGGTCCTCCAGAGCATGACACCCTCTATTATATTGCCGAATGCCAACCCTGGACACGTGCACCACACCATTCAGAAAGACGGAGTGCCGACTGCTGTCATCTTGATTACCCTTTGTAATTGGTCAGATGAGGATCCTAAACAAGGGGCCCCCTCTATAAACTCATAATTCCCTAATGCAGAATTGCCAGTGAGTCCAAAAATCATAGGTATCGGCCAGCTCTATGTAGAGACGACTCTAACGATCTTCAGGCTAGCTGTGAAGAGCAGGGCTGTTTCCGATTGAGTCACTTACAGATGGCAAGGAGGCACAGCACACATTTAATGGCAATATAGACAGGGCAGGACTGCGTGTTTTAGGACATATTCTCAAGACACATCTTCGGTGAAGATAGAGTAGTTGGTGCTCATGTTACAGTCTGTGTACTTATCTTCACCAAACCTTGTTCTGTATCCTAGACTCCCATCATATTCAGTCTGGGAACCTTGTTGTAATTCTGAATGCACAAAGCAAGACCATGAGGCTTGGTGAAGATTCATATACAGCTTCTACACAGCCTGGATTGTGAGACCTCCAACCATGAGATCTTCACCAAGAAGCAACGTTTTTTTTAATTTTATGTACATGAACCTTAATAATTCAGAAAACTTCTAATTGTTCTACATTTTCAAGCGTTTTGGTTTGCTGTCAGTAAACTAGAGTCCCAGGGTGATCTCACATGTTGCAGGACCATGGCGATAAAGACTATGGTCTCTTCTGGGGCCATGAGAACTATCCTAATGCCCAATTTTGTTAGTTTTTCTCTAATTGAAAGTCTGCTAATATTTGGTGCACAGCCTGCTGACCCTGGAAGGTCAAAGGGAACCTAACAACTTGATTTTATGGAAGGCAGTATTTTCTGAGCCTCCTATCAGACTATGGAAGCAAGCTACAGCTCTAGTCATAACATATATACTCACTCATCCCATGCTGCTGCCGCCATCTTGATTGATCTTTTCTACAAATGGAGAGGAATAAAAATTGAAATCACGAAGAACATTTATCTATAACAGCATAAAAAATTCAGGCTAGCAGATCGATTTTATTTATTACTCTAATGCATCTAAAAATGTAAAATGAAACAACTTCTAGTTTTGTGTTTACAGCTCTAATGCAGAATCTGTGCTCCACATGTGTCATGTTGTAAGTCATTAACCCCTTCAACCCCGGTCCTGTTTTCACCTTCCTGCCCAGGCCATTTTTTGCCAATCTGAAATGTGTCACTTCATGTGGTAATAACTTTGGAACGCTTTTACTTATCCAGGCCATTCTGAGATTATTTTCTTGTCACATATTGTACTTCACGACAGTAGTAAATTTGGGGCAAAATATTTCATTTTTATTTATAAAAAAATACCAAATTTAGCAAAATTTTTGAAAAATGTGCAAATTTGCAAATTTCAATTTTTCTACTTTCAAAATATATAGTAATACCTCCAAAAATAGTTATTACTTAACATTCCCCATATGTCTACTTTATGTTGGCATCATTTTATAAATGTCATTTTACTTTTTTAGGACGTGAGAAAGCTTAAAAGTTTAGAAGCAATTTTTCAAATTTTCAACAAAATTTCCAAAACCATTTTTTTAAGCACCAATTCAGATATAAAGTGATTTTGAGGGGCTTATGTAATGGAAACCACCCGTAAATGACCCCATTTTAGAAACTACACCCCTCAAATGATAAAAAACTGATGTTACAAACTTTGTTAACCCTTTAGGTGTTCTACAAGAATTAAAGGAAAATGGGGGTGAAATTTCAAAATTTCACTTTTTTGGTAGATTATTCATGTTAATAATTTTTTTCTTGCAACACAGCAAGGGTTAACAGCAAACTAAACTTCAATATATATTACTCTGATTCTGCAGTTTACAGAAATACCCCATATGTGCTGGTAAACTGCTCTATGGGCACGTGGCAGTGGTCAGAAGGAAAGGAGTGCAGATTTTGCTAGAATAGTTTTTAGGCACCATTTTGTAATTGAGAGACCCTGACGTACCCCTTCAGTGGAAACCATCAAAAAGTGACCCCATTTTGGAAACTACACCCTTCAAAGAATATATTAAGGGGGTACTGGCCACTTTGACCCCCTAAGTGTTTTACGGAATTTGGAAACACTTGGCTGTGAAAATAAAAAGTTTCATTTTTTCCAATAAAATGTTGCTTTAGCCCCAAATTTTTCATTTTCACAAGGGGTAACAGGAGAAAAGCACCCCATAATTTGTTCCCCGTTTTCTCCTGAATACCAGAAACGGGTGTAAATACATGTAATGACTGAAGTCTACTGCAGCTCTAAGGTGCCATAGATTTCATTCTGGAGCACAGACTGCTGGAGGAATATTTGTTATGATGAGTCCTGTGGCTCGTCATAAGTTACATGGCTCTTCCAGTAGCACAGGTCCCATCAAGATCAGTGAAGCAGATGCTGGTCTTGATTAATCAGGACCTACATTCCTTTTTTTTTTGAGCAATGCCACATTTTTTACTAGAAAAAAAACAAACACAAACATCTTTAATAGGGATGAGCGAACCGAACCGTAACGAACCAGCTTCGTTACGAACTTTCCCAAAAGTTCGGTTCGTCACCGAACCGAATTTTGAGAAAGTTCGTAACGAATCTGGTTAAAATAACGGCGATGCAAAATATATGCATATTTATTGAGAATGTACGCTTTAACAACGCTACTTTTAACAACGCTACACTGTATGTTCGTTACTTGAGTAGGAATGTTCGCACACGCAGTGTATTTGTACATTAATGCGTACATATTCAGTTAAGTAGCGTATCTTTGACAACGCTACACTGTATGTTCGTTACTGGAGTAGGAATGTTCGCAGACGCAGTGTATTTGTACATTAATGCGTACATATTCAGTTAAGTAGCGTACCTTTGAAAACGCTACACTGTATGTTCGTTACTTGAGTAGGAATGTTCGCATTAGCATACGCATTAGTGTAAATTCTCAAATATGCGTATATTTTGCGTCGCCGTGGTTGAAGTCACTTTGATTTTTTCAACTTTTTTCATTGTAATAGCAACTGCAAGTAAACGAAACTATACCCTACCAGACTCCTATTATTGTTGCAGCAATTATTCAGCCGTTATAGCAAGGTTCGTTTCAGGTTCGGTTCGTACAAATCCGAACTTCATGAAAATTCGCCGAACTGAACCGAACCGAACTTTTCAAAAGTTCGCTCATCCCCATTCTTTAACATGCTGAATTTATAAATGCAGAAGACCTAAAGATATGCAAAGTGAATCCAGTACAGTGAAAGGGTCTTGTGAATTATAAGCTCAACTTATGCTTCAACCCAAATTGGAGGACTTTGTGCCCGTACCGTGGGTCTGCCGAATATGGGCACTGGCTGTGTGCACTCCGTGCTGCAGATCCGTGAGATACGGCCAAGCATAGGACATGTCTTATCTTTTGTGGAGCCAAGGCACGGATCGGAAGCCCACGGAAAAACACTACGAAGCTCTTCCGAACCGCATCAGATAGTATAGGTCATATATTTTGCTGTATCTTGCAGATCGCGTACCCATTTAAGTCAAAGGGTCCGCATGTGCGGCTTGGATCCCTTACATTGGTCTGAATGAGCATTAAAAGGAGAAGATTACCTTTTTGGATATCAAGTTAATTGATAGTGTTTTAAGATGTGTTGTATTTTCTAGGTGTTATTTATGTCTGGTGTAGCTTTTAACCCCTTCAGCCCCGGGCCTGTTTTCACCTTCATGCCCAGGCCATTTTTTGCAAATCTGACATGTGTCACTTTATGTGGTAATAACTTTGGAACGCTTTTACTTATCCAGGCCATTCTGAGATTGTTTTCTCGTGACATATTGTACTTCATGACAGTCATAAATTTGAGTCAATATATTTCACCCTTATTTATGAAAAAATACCAAATTTACCAAAAATTTGGAAAAATTAGCAAATTTCCAAATTTCAATTTCTCTACTTTCAAAATACACAGTAATACCTCCAAAAATAGTTATTATTTTACATTCCCCATATGTCTACTTTATGTTGGCATCATTTTGTAAATGTCATTTTACTTTTTTAGGATGTTATAAGGCTTCAAAGATTTGAATCAAATCTTAAATTTTTTATAAGATTTCCAAAACCCATTTTTTTAATGACCAGTTCAGATATAAGGTTACTTTGTGGGGCTTATATAGTGGAAACTCCCCATAAATCACCCCATTTTAGAAACTACACCCCTCAAGCTATTCAAAACTAATTTTACTAACTTTGTTAACCCTTTATGTGTTCCATGAGAATTGACGGAATATTGGAATGAAATTTCAAAATTCCATTTTTTTTAGCAGATTTTAAGTTTTAATCCAATTTCCATGAAACACATCAAGGGTTAACAACAAAAAAAACCCACAAACTCTATTACCCCAATTCTGTAGTTTACAGAAACACCCCATATGTGCTCGTAGCCCAATGTACTGGCGCACAGCAGGCTTCACAGTGGAAGGAGCACCATATGGCTTTTGGAGAGCAAAATTAGCTGGAATAATAATTGGGAGCTATGTCGCACATGAAGACCCCCTGAGCTGGCCCTACAGTGGAAACCCCCCAAAAGTGACCCCATTTTGGAAAGAGCACCCCTTAAGGAATCTTTCAAGGGGTGTGGTGAGCCCTTTGAGCTCAATGGGTTTTCCCAGAATTAGGATTCACACGGAAGTGAAAATGAAAAATTGCAATTTTTTGACAAAAAAGTTGCTATACACCCACATTTTTCACATTCACAAAGGGTAACGGGACAAAATGCACCCCACATTTTGATCACCATTTCCCCCCAAACACGGCAACACCCCATATGTGCTCGTAGCCCAATGTACTGGCGCACAGCAGGCTTCACAGTGGAAGGAGCACCATATGGCTTTTGGAGAGCAAAATTAGCTGGAATAATAATTGGGAGCTATGTCGCACATGAAGACCCCCTGAGCTGGCCCTACAGTGGAAACCCCCCAAAAGTGACCCCATTTTGGAAAGAGCACCCCTTAAGGAATCTTTCAAGGGGTGTGGCGAGCCCTTTGAGCTCAATGGGTTTTCCCAGAATTAGGATTCACGCGGAAGTGAAAATGAAAAATTGCAATTTTTTGACAAAAAAGTTGCTATACACCCACATTTTTCACATTCACAAAGGGTAACGGGACAAAATGCACCCCACATTTTGATCACCATTTCCCCCCGAACACGGCAACACCCCATATGTGCTCGTAGCCCAATGTACTGGCGCACAGCAGGCTTCACAGTGGAAGGAGCACCATATGGCTTTTGGAGAGCAAAATTAGCTGGAATAATAATTGGGAGCTATGTCGCACATGAAGACCCCCTGAGCTGGCCCTACAGTGGAAACCCCCCAAAAGTGACCCCATTTTGGAAAGAGCACCCCCGTACAAACATTTTAAGTGGTAAAAAGGGTACTTTTTAGCAAGCTGGAGTCTCACAGAAGGCAGAAATGCAAGTAACAGCATTTCAAAGCACAGATTTGTGAAAATGAAAAATTACAAGCAGACCCCAATTTTTCACATTCACAAGGGGTTAAAGGAGAAAATACACCCATTGCATGTTCCCCAATTTTCCCCCATTAAAACAACACCCAATTTGTGCTGGTAGCCCGCTGTATTGGCACACAGCAGGCCACCAGAGGCAAACTGCAAAATGTGGTTTTTGCAGGCTGAATTTAACAGACATGGTTTTTTTAGGCCCATGTCTCATTTAAAAATTTCCTGAGGTCCCCAACAACCAAAAACCCCAAGAAGTGACCCCATTTTGGAAACAGCACCCCTGTACGGACATTTTAAGTGGTAGAAAGGGTACTTTTTCACAAACTGGGGTCTAATAGAAAAGAATATGTAGGGATGGTGAAAAGTGGATATGCAAGATACAGAGACTAAATGTGAGGTGTAAAGTGAAAAAATTTTAGGGTGCATCAGGGATGAAACTAATCCATGGATTGGTGGTAGATTCTGAAACAATCCTTGATGCACAGGCCAGGTTTTTCAGGGCACGATTCGCAGTGGTATATGGTGTCCTTCCTAATCCCCCTTTTAGAACACACCCTGCATCGCTTTTGGGTTCTTCCCTTTCTCGCTGTCTGGGGAACTTCACCAGGGAAATGTTGTCCTGGTACAACTCCGGCACCGTAACCTGAAGAAGTACTGGGGGCCTCTTCTGCTTGGTTGGGAAAAATTAGGGCCTTGATCACTACTTCTTGAAAGTGAAGGAAAGTTCCCGTGTGCCCTGCAGATTTATAGAGCACGTACGCATTGTACATTGCCGTCTGTACAAGGTGTACGGCTAGTTTTTTGTACCACACTTTGGTTTTTCGTGTGGCATTGTAGGGCTTCAGAACTTGATCTGAAAGATCAACTCCTCCCATGTGCTTGTTATAGGCCAGGATGCAGTCCGGTTTGAGAACAGTGGTACTGGTACCACGTACTGCGGCAGGGGAGCTGGTGTTGGGGTGAATGCTGGTCAGTACAAGGACGTCCCTCTTGTCCTTGTACTTAACCACCATCATGTTTTCGTGGAGAAGAGCCCTACTTTCTCCCTTCCTAAGCGGTTGCCCTACCAGTGATCTAGGGAGCCCTCTCTGATTTTTGCGTACTGTGCCGCAAGCCACAGTACGCCTGGCACTTAGGGACATGAACAGGGGCAAGCTGGTATAATAGTTATCTACGTAGAGGTGATAACCCTTATCCAGCAGTGGGTGCAGCAAGTCCCACACTAGTTTCCCACTAACTGATAGGCCAGGGGGGCATTCTGGGGGTTCTATCTGTGAATCTTTGCCTTCATAAACCCGGAACCTATAGGTGTACCCAGACCTACTCTCACAGAGCTTGTACATTTTTATGCCATACCTTGCCCGCTTGTTAGGCAGGTACTGGCGGAATTTTACCCTCCCCTTGAAATGCAGCAGGGATTCATCTATAGAGATGTTTTCTTCTGGGGTGTACACTTCAGAAAACTTGGCGCTGAAGTGATCAAGGAGGGGTCTAATTTTGAAAAGCCTATCAAAATTTGGGTCATTTTGGGGAGGACACTGTGCATTATCGTTGTAATGCAAAAATTTTAGAATAGAATCGAATCGATTCCGGACCATGGCGGCACTGAATACTGGAGTGTGGTACAAGACATCCCCACTCCAATACTGTCTCATTTTTGGTTTTTTAACCAGCCCCATGTGCAGCACCAGCCCCCAGAAAATTTTCATTTCTGCTGCTGTTACTGGGGTCCAACCAAGGGGTCTTGCAAATGGTGACGTGGGGTTCTGGGTAATGAACTGCTGGGCATATAGATTAGTTTGGGCCACTATAAGATTTACAAAATCATCACTGAAAAAGATTTTGAAAAAATCAATTTCGGTGAAGCCCGTGCAGTCAATTAGAATTCCAGAGTTTCCCACAAACTCTGGAATTTGGGGCTCATAAGCGTCAGGGGGTGGGGTCCATGTGGGGTCACTCTGGGGGGCTGCCTCAGCGGTCGTTCTGGGGCGCCTTCTAGAGGGTCCCTCATCAGCGGATGATGATGATGAGGGGGGGGTGGAGGAGTAGAGGAAAGTGGCGTCCTCTTCTCCTTCAGTGGCCGACTCGGTATCAGAGGCAAGAATGGCATATGCCTCTTCTGCCGAGTAAGTGCGTTGGGATGAATGGGCCATTTCTATTTTTTTGGGGTGTGTTGGGTGAAACGTGTAAACCTTTATTTAGTGTGAGGGGTGTGTGTAGTGGTTTTACACGTGAAAATGTTTTTTACAGTATTGACTTTGAATAAAAAAAAAAAAGGGGGGAGGGGAATAAAAAAAAAAGTTCTTGGGAGTAATAAAAGTCTTGAAATAAAAAAAAAAGAAAAAGAAAAAAAAAAGAAAGTTTTTGCTGCAGGAAAAGAAAAAAAAAAGAGCAGACGCGATCAGTAATGGACTACTGATCGGTGCTCAGTTCTTGCAAAATGCACGTACGCAGAACACGTGCAAAAACCAAAACTGCCACTAACTGAAATTTATCTAACTAGCACTAACTGTGATTTTTTTTTTCACTCAAGTAAAAAAAAAAATGCAGATGCTGCTTTCACAGCACGCACGCACACAGACGGTGTGTGAGTGCAGAAACTGCAGTGAATAAATTCACTGCAGTCCTCTGCAAACAGCACGTACGCAGATACTATGCGTACGTGCAAAAACCTACACTGACACTAACTGAAATTTATATATATATATATATATGGATTTTTATATATATATATATGATATATAACTAACTGACACTAGCTAAAGTTTCAAAAAATGTGCTTACGCAGCACGCACGCACACAAAACGTGTGTGCGTGCAAATACTGTAGATAAAAATTCACTACAGTATAAAAAAACTGAACACTAGCTAAAAATTTAACTTATATCTATATATATAGAGATATGGAGCTCTATATATATTTATATAAAACCCTAACTATACTTTCTTCTTTTTTCACCAAAAAAATAAAAAAAAGCACAAAAAATGACCCCCAGGTGCTGATCAGGCAGGTATGCACTGAAAAGCACTGGGCGGTCACAGCTCACACGCAGAAAAAGCGGTGCGGAGCTGAAAAATTGTTAAAAAGTAAAAAAAAAAATACAAAAAACACACGGACCAAGCGGCGTCCGTAAAAAAAGGACGGGAGGGGGTAGGGGAAGGGAGGGGGGGACGGGGGGACAGGAGGGGACAGGGACAGAGGGTGGGTTAGGGATCTGTAACTTCTTCTTCTTTTCTTCTGTTCTTCTTCTGTTCTACTTCTTTTCTTCTTCTTTTCTTCTTCTTTTCAGCAAAAAAAGGTAGCAGATAGCAGTGGTGGTGGTGCACCACAAGTCCCAGCAAGCCAACAGCACACAGAAAGGCACAGAACCTTCCAGCACGCAGTATCCAGCCAGAATGACTGCGTGCAGGAAGGATCTGCCTCTTCCTGTGCAACTGTAGCGCTACCATTGGCTGCAGCGTTGCTCCAGCCAATGGCAGCGCTGGCAGGGGACCCAAAACATCGGAGTCCCCTGCCTGACCCCTGGGTGGACAGGTGCTGACTAGTTCAGCACCCGTCACCTTCAGATGACCGGCCCCTTCTTCCTCTGCAGCTCCGGTGGCTTCCGGGAGCTGCGAGAGGCTGGTCTATGGAATCCGGCCAATCGCAGCCACCGGAGCTGCAGGGGGACCGACACACCCCCTTCTACCCTTACCCAGCATGGCTGCCTGCCGGGCAGTGCAGCCATGATACCCCGGTTCCCCAGCGATTTTTCCCGGGGACCGGGTGTATGCCGCGCCGTACATGTACGGCGCTGGGCGTTAAGTCACGTCCCGTTGCGCCGTACATGTACGGCGCTGGGCGTGAAGGGGTTAAAAGTCACTGATCTAATGGTTCAAAAAGTGGACCCTTTATGTGCATGAGTCCTGAGGAGTATTATGATATAGTCTTGAATAAAGCCTTCCAAAAAGCACTTCCTTTTTTAAAGTATGACGTGCTGACTATTGATTAAAAAAAAAAGACATTTGCGTTGAGCACAAATTATTTAACCAGGTGCAAAATATAGTAACTAAATATCTTCCTGTTTTAACGCAGGATTAGGGCTTATTCACACCGCCTCTGTGCAAACGGCGGGTCCGCAATTCACGGGCACCGGCTGTGTACACCCCGCATCACGGACCCATTTACTTGAATGGGTCCGCAAACCCGCAGATGCGGTGCGGTGCAGAACGGAGGCACGGATCACGGAGGCTAAGGAGCTTTAATGGTGTTTTTGTCTGTGCCTCCGCACCGCAAAAAAATAGAACTTGTTCTATTTTTTTGGAGTGCGGAAAGTCGGATGTGGATCACGGACCCCATTGAAGTGAATGGGTCCATGATCCTCATGCAGAAGCACCACGGTACGTGCCTGTGCACTGCGGACCGCAGACCACACAGCTGGCTAACGGCCGTGTGAACAAGCCCTAACTTAATGCGTGATCTTATTAAACTCAGAATTAAAGTGGAAGTGATGGGCAGACGCAGTGACAGCATCCGAAAGATTTCACACCGTATTGTCAATCAAGATGGTCGAGATGGCCTCTCCGCGAGCAAATGGATGAGGTAGGTATTTTATTTTTTGCCGGATTAACCAATGAAAGCCCACAATGGTAGCATCAGATGCCGCGGTCAGCGACAAACGCGGCATCTAAGGGGTTCAAACACGGGGCGACGCGATTGCTGTTTCCTGTGATTGCCCCATTACATATAAAGGAATGCATTTTGTGACAAAGTAATTAATCACAAACAAATTCGGTGAATTATTCTAAAAATCTCAGAAAGCCCCTTTAAGCATGCTGCAATTAAAAAAAAGCCATGGCCCCCTCCCAAAAAATAAAAAAGTAATGGAGGTGAAGAAAACAACAGAAAGCAAAAGTAGCATGTCTGTAATGTTTTTCATAATCCTTAAATATTAAAAAAAGCATGTAAAAGATGCAGCAAAACTGTCATCACAAACATAAGAAAGAGCTGTGTGTAAATACACGTACCCTAATTGTGCTGCCACATACAGTTTTTGGGCCAAAGAGGTGTTAAAAAAACACCAGACTTGCTCAGATTTTTAAAAATCTTTTTTATGCATTTTTTATGTTTTTTTGAGACATTTTGCCCATGTGTTACCACCGGGAGTATTTTTCATGATGATTTTTGTATGCCTTACATTTTTTCATAAAAAAAGTATGTACCCCCTGTAATGTGTAAAGGAGTATGGGGAAAATGCATTGGTATGAAAAACAGCAGCACACATTACACATGCATTTTTTAACAGCTTCCTGAACAGTGCTGTACGTTAAAGCAAGAAGTTATTACCACATTAAGTAACACATGTCAGATTTGCAAACAGTGATCTGTGCAGGAAGGTGAAAACAGGCCCAGGGTAATAAAAGTAAGGCTCTCTATGGGATAAAAACATCAGGCAATGGTGCAAAAATAGCAGATTAAGAGCATGCTGCAATATAAAAACCAGCATTGCACCCCCTCCCTCACCCCCCCCCCCCATACATTAAAGGGGTTCTCCGAGCTTTAAGAAAATGAAAAAACTTAAATATTACTTTATTATAAATATATTCCCAAATACCTTTCATTAGTTATAATGGATAGTTTTGTCTAGGGGGCAATCATTAGGAGAAACAAAATGGCCTCCGTCCTATTAGTACACACAAAGCTTGTCCTAATCACACAGGAGGACAAGTTACTTCACAACACTGAGGTAAAGAGCTGCCTCATCCTCCTCTCTGCTCTGCTCATCAGGGATTATGATCCTGAATACAGATGATAAGATCTTCAGCTGAATCTCTGTAGGAATGGAGTTCATGAGGAGACGTGAAATACAGAGAGGACGGACAGCACAGACTGTGGTAATGGAGACTGTATACAAGTGCTGCTGCTCATTAACACATCCCCACCTCCTCTCTGTACTTCATGTCGCCTCATGAACTCCATTCCTACAGCTGAAGATCTTATTATCTGTATTCAGTATCATAATCCCTGACAAGTAGAGCAGAGAGGAGGATGAGGCAGCTCTTTAGCTCAGTGTAGAAGTGACTTGCTCTGTGTGATTAGGACAGGTTCTGTGTGTACTAATAGGACGGCGGCCATTTTATTTCTAGTAATCATTGCTCCCTAGAAACAACGAGCCATTATAACTAATGAAAGATATTTGGGAATATATACATAATAAAGTGATATTTAAGTATTTTCATTTTCTATTCTATAAAAAATACGCCACTACAAAAATACCTCTTTGTCCTGCATTTAATATTTCTCATAAACTTTCATGCAAAATCTGCAAAACCCCAGAGCAGCAGGTTCCTTGCAAATGGTTTGTTATTTAATGTATTATTATATAATGTATTGTTGTGTTATGTTATGTAATGTATTGTTCCCAGCATAGACATGTATGAATATCAGAGCCGGGGTTACCAATTCTGGCTCACACCTTGTAGGAGGTTAGTTGTCGGCTAGCCCCTAATCCAGACTAGAATTTATTTGAGATAGGAAGAAGCTGTGACCTATGCTCCCTCTTCTTAGGCCTCAAGTTACAGAGACTAACTGATCTCTGCAAGATCTACAGAAAGGGAGAGAGAAACAAAGGAGAGAATTGGAAAGCTAAAATCTGCATGGCCAAGCAGAGGAGTCAGCAAGTAGCCTGCTACTTCAGCTATTCAGACTTTGTTGCAGTGAGGAACACTGTTAAGACACCCTTCACACCTTGACACAACCTGACCAGTCATGCTTGAAAAACCCTGTATTCTGCAGTGGACATTAGGGTGGGTGGGTGGGGTCATTGGCCCTGGCACATTTGTCATCAGAGAGTGGCATAAATGATGACTAAAATTAATATCCAGTGTAAACTCATTGACAAGAAAAAATACTGCTTCAAATTTCCTTTTGCTATTAGGCATAACTGCTAGTATTGAGCAAACCCTAACTGCAAAGTTCGGGTCCGAATTTTGCGAGTTCAGGTACCCAGACCCGAACCCGAACTTTGCAGCAAAAGTTTAGGTTCGGTGTTTGGGCATTTAATAAAGCTTGTTGAAAGGCTAATCAACAAGCTTTTAAGCTGTGGGCACTTAAAAGCCATCACAGCCATGTCTAGTAATGGCATGGCTGTGATTGGCCGGTGCATCATGTGACCCAGCCTTTATATAAGCTGAATCATGTGTAGCACCGCCCATCCAGGTGTTTGGACAAGCTCACGGTCATTTATAAATGAACCAGGCATGGATCCCACATGACTTGTCTGTACCTTTGGTTGGGTAGACAAGTATACCGGCTGCACCCAGCCATTGTTATACTCCAGTGCACTTTGTGCATTCTCTGCCATTCCCCAATGTTTTGGTGTCCCCCCAAATTTATAAAAAAAATAAATAAAAACAATAAAACAATAAAAAAAAAACAGTGTTGACTTCCTCCTTCTCCTCCTCCTCCTGCTTCAACTTACACAGCCATGACCACTGCATCCTCAACTTCCTACTCCACTTTGACGTCTGCCTCATGGTTCAAGATCATAATTTTTTATTTATTGTATTCTACGCTATTTTAAGTCAATTGTTTGCAGTGTAATTGTCCTGCTCTTACCCCCATTTTGCTTCCTTTTTCAGCCCTTTAGCCCTTACTAAAAAAAGTTAGGGTCCTCATTGACTTCAATAGGGTTCAGCTTCGAGTTTGGGTCCTGAATATCCACGGGTCCGCTCAACACTATTCACTGACATTTTTCTTTTTTTTTTTTTAGGAGGGGGTGGGGGTGGGGGTGGAGCTCTCTGCTTGTCTCGGAGCAATAGCCGAAGCTACATTTCAAAACCACGACACGGAAATCGGAATATCCATAAACATTTCACAATACAGTGGGAACCTGCCACATTAAAAGTGCAGTGCTGTCTGCAGGCAGATGGATGTACAGTTTTGTGGGAAAATATTAAGTATAACTGGTGTGGTTTTGTTTATATCCCTTCTCATTTTAGAATTAGCAGTCCAGCGGGTGATCCTATCCGTGATTGACAGCTATCTCTATATGCACAATGCTCTCTATCACATTCTGAAAGAAAGAAACAGTTTCAGAGCGATCAGACAATTCCTTTAGGTAATTCCTTAACCGTTTCCCATTCGCCCATAGACTATAAACGTCCGGGAAGCTGCACAGCGGGGGACCTGATGTCAGTGACAGCAGGGTACCCCATAGAGAAGGCAGGGACCGTTCCTAGGAGTCCCTGCCTTCTAGATCACTCTATACACAGCGCTCACCGTGATCGCTGGGGCCGGGAGAGTGCAGGAGCTGCCTCTCTGGGGGTGTATTTCCCCTGTAACTGGGGCTACTATGTTAGCCCCAGTTACAGGAGAAATCAATAGGGTAAAAAAAAAAAAAAGTGAAGTTAAATGTCCCCCAGAGGTCTTGTATGACACAAAGTGTAAAATAAAAAAAATAAAAAAAAATTCACATATAAAAAAAATGATTTCCCCCCCAAATATGTCATTAAAAAAATGTTACAAATAAAAAGAAATAAATAAAATAGATATATTTGGTACCATATTTGGTCTGCAACCACCGGCTCTATAAAAATATCACATGATAACCTCCGTAAAAAAATAAATAAATAAACATTACGCCGAAACAGATTTTTTAATTACCTCACCTCTCGAAAAACATAATATCAATCAATCAAAAAGTCGTATGTATCCCAAAATGGTAGCAATAAAAACATCACCACTTCCCGCAAAAAATGAGCCCCCACACAAGATCATATGCAAAAAAATGAAAAAAATATGTCTCTTAAAAAATTGCAACACAAAAACATGATTTTTTTTCTAAAAATGCTCTTATTGTTTAAAACGTAAAGAATAATAATAAATAGACATATTTGGTATTGTTGTGTTCGTAACAACCGGATCTATAAAAATATCACATGATCTACCCCATCAAGTGAACGGTGTAATAAAAAAATATAGAAAAATGCCCCTAAACTGCTTTTTTTGTGACTTAACATCCCAAAAATGAGATTAAAAAGTGATCAGAAAGCCAGATGTACCCCAAAATGGTGCCAATAAAAAGCACAGCTTGTCCCGCAAGAAATATTCCCTCACACAGCTCAGTCCACAAAAAAATTAAAATGAAAAAACCATGACAGAAAATTCCATGTTAAAAAATGCAGATGCTGCTCCTCCCCTTCTGAGCCCTGGCGTATCCCCAAATAACAGTTTACGACCACATGTGGGGTGTTTCTGCAAACTGCAGAATCGGGGTAATAAATATTGAGTTTTGTTTTGTCGTTAACCCTTGATGTGTTACAGGAAAAAAATGATTAAAATGGAAAATCTGCAAAAAAAAGTGACATTTTGAAATTTCACATCTATTTTGCTTTAATTCCTGTGTAATACTTAAAGGGTTAACAGCATTTCTAAAACCAGTTTTGAATAGTTTGAGGGGTGTAGTTTCTAAAATTGGGTAATTTATGGATGGTTTCTGTTATGTAAGCCTCACAAAGTGACTTCAGAACTGAACTGGTCCTTAAAAAAGTTGATTTTGGAAATTTTCAAAAATTGCTTCTAAAATTCTAAACCTTCTACTGTCCTAAAAAAATAAAATGACACTACCAAAATGATGCCAACATAAAGTAGACATATGGAGAATGTAAATTAATGAGTATTTTATGGGGCATCACTATCTGTCTTAAAAGCAGAGAGATTCAAATTTAGAAAACAGTGAATTTTTTCAAATTTTCGTTAACTTTTGGATTTTTTTTATAAATAAAATTAAAACATATCGACTCAAATTTACCATTAACATGAAGTACAATGTGTCACGAGAAAACAATCTCAGAATCGCTTGGATAAGTAAAAGCGTTCCAAAGTTATTACCACATGAAGTGACACATGTCAGATTTGCAAAATTAGGCCTGGTCAAGAAGGGGGTAAGTGGCCCGGATGGGAAGTGGTTAAAGCAGTTCACCTCATCATGTCTCATTTATTATGTGTATAACGTGGCCACGCTTGCATGCTACAGTCAGTAAAACAGTTGTCCTTCCTGGTGGCCAGGATTTACGGGAGCGAGTGCGCATGAGCATTATCTCCTGTCCCCAGCCACCTAGTATTTCTTCTTGCCACCGGAGTGCACACGCATGTGCAATCAAACAAAGAAAGAGGCCCCGCCCCCACCAGCTCTGAAACAGTGCCCAGGGACCAGCAGGTAATCGATCAAAAAGAGAATCTGAGACAACCCCTTTAAGGTCCTGTTACACTAACCGATAATCAGGCCAACTATCAGGGATGAGCATTTGTATAATCTTCCTGATACTTCGTAGGTATAAAAGGTGCTATCAACCGCTCAACAAACGAGCAAACACTCGTGTTGTTCTCATAGTTCCTGTGCAGCTGATGGTGCCGATTAAAGAGTTCATCAGGAACATTTTAAAATGGGCACAAGAAACCTGTCCTAGAATGTAAGCAGGACCGTTCTCACCTTGCAGACTGCCTAGGGAAAGGGGGTGAGAGGGCAGGGCCTTACTTCAGATTGTACTCCGTACTTGGTTATCCTGTAGGCT
>ONZH01014693.1:0-50817 GCA_900303285.1 Rhinella marina
CTCTGTGTGGTTTTCCCCCCACACCTGAGCGTGACAGTATGTGTGTGAGCTTGCTGAGCTCCAAAGCCGCCATCAAGTTGCGGCCATTATCAGACACTACCACGCCTGGTTGTAGGTTGAGTGGCGAGAGCCGCAGCTCAGCCTGGTCCCTTATACCCTGCCACAGCACTGTGGCGGTGTGTTGTTTGTCACCTAAGCAAATAAGTTTCAGCACAGCCTGTTGCCGCTTCCCCACTGCTGTGCTAAACTGCTTCCAGCTATTGACTGATGGCAGACTGGTGCTGCAAGATGAGAATTCCTAGATGGAAGTGGTGGAGGAGAAGGAGGGGTTGCAGCCGCTAATGTAGGTGGTGGCGGAAATCCTGATGGAAGTAGGGCCCGCAATCCTTTGTGTCAGTAGCACCTGTGTACAACTCGCTCCTAGCCTCCACAGCGTTCACCCAGTGTGCCATCAGGGAAATGTAGCATCCCTGGCCAGAAGCACTTGTCCATGTGTCGTTAGGTGGACCTTCCCAGTAACTGCATTGGTCAGGGCACGGGTTATGTTTCGGGACACATGCTGGTGTAAGGCGGTGAGGGCACACCAGCAAAAATAGTGGCGCCTAGGTACTGAGTAACGAGGGACAGCCACCGCCATCAGACTGCGAAAAGCCTCAGTGTCCACAAGCAACATTTTCAGCGCCAGCAATTTGTAAAGGTGTGCATTTAATGCTATGGCCTGTGGGTGGGTGGTGGGGTATTTGCCCTTTCGTTCAAAGGCCTGGGGTATGGACATCTTTACGCTGCGCTGGGACACATAAGTGTATGTGCTCGCTGATGGTCTTGTGGGGGTCCAGGTGCAGGGCGTGAGGCATTGGCCTGCGTCTTGGCTAGAACGTAACACAGGGAAGAGGAAACAGTGGTGTGACCCGCAGACACCGATTTGTGGATCCAGGTGTTTGGCCCACCTATTAGGGTGCTTTGAGGCATGAAGATCATGCTGGTGGTGGTCAGGTTGCTAGTGTTCATGCCCCTGCTCATTTTGGTATGGTATAGGTTGCAAATGACAATTCTTTTATCATCCACACTTGTTGGTGTGGCCTGCCTTCTCCCTTTTTTGCCATGCCTCTTCCAGCCTGTTGCGGTGCTGCAGATCCCTCCCCCTCTGTTCTGCTGTCCTCGCTCAGCTTGCCTCCTTCCCATGTTGGGCCAGTGATTTCATTGTCCACCACCTCCTCTTCCACTTCTTAACTCTGGTCCTCCTCCTGACGAGTTGACCTTCAGTGCTGCTGACACTCAAAAACATTTGAGGTGAGGGTCTGCTGCTGATCTGACTGTCTAAAACATTAGGGGCGAGTGCCTGCTGCTGAGCTGACCATGTAAAACATTCTGGGTGAGTGCCTGCTGCTGATCTGACTGTGTAAAACATTAGGGATGAGGGCGTGCTGCTACTTGCGCTTTATATACAGTCATGGCCAAAAGTTTTGAGAATGACACAAATATTATATTTTCACATGATCTGCTGCCCTCTGGCTTTTATGTGTGTTTGTCAGATGTTTTTATCACATACAGAAATATAATTGCAATCATATTATGAGTAACAAAAGCTTATATTGACAGTTAGAATGAGTTAATGCAGCAAGTCAATATTTGCAGTGTTGACCCTTCTTCTTCAGGACCTCTGCAATTCTCCCTGGCATGCTCTCAATCAACTTCTGGACCAAATCCTGACTGATAGCAGTCCATTCTTGCACAATCAATGCTTGCATTTTGTCAGAATTTGTAGTTTTTGTTTGTCCACCCGTCTCTTGATGATTGACCACAAGTTCTCAATGGGATTAAGATCTGGGGAGTTTCCAGGCCATGGACCCAAAATCTCTATGTTTTGTTCCCTGAGCCATTTAGTTATCACCTTTGCTTTATGGCAAGGTGCTCCATCATGCTGGAAAAGGCATTGTTGATCGCCAAACTGCTCTTGGACGGTTGGGAGAAGTTGCTCTCGAAGGACATTCTGGTACCATTCTTTATTCATGGCTGTGTTTTTAGGCAAGACTGTGAGAGAGCCGATTCCCTTGGCTGAGAAGCAACCCCACACATGAATGGTTTCAGGATGCTTTACAGTTGGCATGAGACAAGACTGGTGGTAGCGCTCACCTCGTCTTCTCCGAATAAGCTGTTTTCCAGATGTCCCAAACAATCGAAAAGGGGATTCATCAGAGAAAATGACTTTACCCCAGTCCTCAGCAGTACACTCCCTGTACCTTTTGCAGAATATCAGTCTGTCACTGATGTTTTTTCTGGAGAGAAGTGGCTTCTTTGCTGCCCTCCTTGAGACCAGGCCTTGCTCCAAGAGTCTCCGCCTCACAGTGCGTGCAGATGCACTCACACCTGCCTGCTGCCATTCCTGAGCAAGCTCTGCACTGCTGGTAGCCCGAACCCACAGATGAAACACTTTTAAGAGACGGTCCTGGAGCTTGCTGGTCTTTCTTGGGTGCCCTGGAGCCTTTTTGGCAACAATGGAACCTCTCTCCTTGAAGTTCTTGATGATGCGATAGATTGTTGACTGAGGTGCAATCTTTCTAGCTGTGATACTCTTCCCTGTTAGGCCATTTTTGTGCAGTGCAATGATGACTGCACGTGTTTCTTTAGAGATAACCATGGTTAACTGAAGAGAAACAATGATGCCAAGCACCAGCCTCCTTTTAAAGTGTCCAGTGGTGTCATTCTTACTTAATCATGACAGATTAATCTCCAGCCCTGTCCTCATCAACACCCACACCTGTGTTAATGGAGCAATCACTGAAACAATGTTAGCTGGTCCTTTTAAGGCAGGGCTGCAATGATGTTGAAATGTGTTTTGGGGGATAAAGTTCATTTTCTAGGCAAATATTGACTTTGCAAGTAATTGCTGTTAAGCTGATCACTCTTTATAACATTCTGGAGTATATGCAAATTGCCATTATAAAAACTGAAGCAGTAGACTTTGTAAAAATTAATATTTGTATCATTTTCAAAACGTTTGGCCATGACTGTACAAGTAAATATATGTTTTCTAACAATATTCCCTCTAAAATCGATGTTATCTTCTGTTTTTTTGGGGGTATTATTGTCACTCCATAAAAGTGGCGTATTAGTTGGACATCATTGTTAATAGCAGCAACTTCAGTGTCCAAGATGCATCCAGACATCCCCCCCATGCTGTCCCCTAACCATTTCTGTGGTGTTTCAACCATTTTCTCACGTTTCACTATGAACCAGACACCCTCCCCTCTGCAGAGCAGGGAGTGCCTGGTCTTCTCCAATTGACTTCCATTATGCTCTGGTGCTCGGCCGAGCACTCGAGCACCACCTAGTGTTCAGCCAGAACACCTGAGCATCGCAATGCTCGATCATCACTAATCTCCACCTTTATGGTATCTTAGGAATAGTGATGAGTTGATTTCTTGAATCAATATTCAAATCAGATTTGATTGAATCAGTTCAGGTCCAAATAAATTCAGTCCAGTGGCATACCTAGAAATGACTGGACCACACACCAATTTTTGGAATGGGGCCGCCTCCCAGCAATGTCTTCACAATCCCCTTTTCCTGTGCAACACTCAAGCTAGTCAAGATCTCTCTCTCTCAGACGAGACCAGGCAGATGCTTCGTCCCTGCCAATAAAATCTTTCAGTCCTCCAACTTCTGAGTTTGGGCTCCTTAGCATCTGCTTCCACTATAGCTACTCCCCTGATTCAGCCTGATGGAAAAGTATAACAATAGCCCTGAAAAGTTGCACATGACAGTCTGGGGTCTCCTAGGACTGTATCCACCCCTTTTTAAGCTCTTGTCAAAGTGACAGCACCATCCATGGCTATGGGTAAATATATCTCTGTTGCTAGTAATAAACAGTTACTTTAAAAAACAAACTGCAATGTAGGATTTTTTTTTTAAATGTCCAAAACATTGTAGCTTTCTTGGCTGATTCAACAAAATCAAATTGCCAAAAATTTGGATTGGACCCAAAATTGTTTCGGAAAATTTGGATCGACTTTAAATTTGCATCGATTAATTTAGAATCGATTTGCTCTTCCCTAATTAGCAGTCATGTTTTCACATTTTTCACTACTTTTTATGACTGAAGAAAAAGTTTCCCATAACACGTGGTTGCCTTCCTTTCTCATATTGTTCTTGTTTGTGCTGCAAACAAGGAAGAGGATCATTCACAGAATTATACCTTATTGTACATCTACCTTACCCAAGGCTTTGCAGCGCTAAGTGCTTCCAGTGAAAGCTCCTGTATTGACAATACTTCGCGAAAGTGGGGCCAATGTAGTTTAGAGAAAGGTTTGCCTTGAAATCAGACACCATCACTAATTTGCTGCAATCTATGAAACAAACACATTGTTTATTCTAGTTTGGCTATAATGCAGGATAGATCCAAGGTTAATCCTGAAATGCTTCTAGAGCATTTTATGTGGCGATCATGGCAGGCCAAGTTATTGTCTTAATGTCCAACTCTACCATTCTGAATCAAGCACATGGTTCTGAAGTTCTGAGGGCACTTTTAGTGCTCACCTGTATTTGAGACTCACTCTAGGTACTCTTCCTAGCACTGAGCATATTTAGATGTATGTATTATCAAAAATAGCTGTTTGCAGTGATGTTGAGAAGCTAAAAGGTTTAAAACCCTCTTCTGCAGAGACTTCTTTGTTTTGATGGACGAACGTGGGCAATCAAGTTGATTTGGAAATAGGTATGAACTGTTATACCATCATGAATGCCTTCTTTATTATAATGAAGAATACATTCCGGTTATAGCACGCTATTCCCTATGCTCAGGACCCCCACCAATTATGAGAATGGCCCCGTACCCTGTGGCGCCCCCCTGTAATGGACTTGTTGGAAAAGAGCATTACCTCCCATTCATTTCTATAGGAGGGCCAGAGATAGCCAAGTACAGCGCTGGTCCAACTGACCAGGCAATCACTGGAATCAAACTGTTCATTCAGTGTTAATTGTTTGATCGTGAGAGGAGGTAAGAGCTGCATTTATCTGCAGGAATCATCTTCTGTGATCATTCATCCCCTGATTCCTCTTTACACAGGACAATTTTCTGCCCAGGAACAATAATTTTTGATGGAACGTCAATGATGTTTTCTCATGGTGAACATTGGCATCTTTACACAGGCAATTATCAGGAACTAGCATTTGTTTAAACATTAGTTATCATGTAAAAGAGCCTTGAAGCTGGCCATATGTATCAGATTAATGTCAGTCAAATACACAACAAATGTGTATGGGTGGTGTCCTAAATTTACCCAGACATTACCCATCTCTTTGTTCTCAGAGGAGATAAGCAACACGGATATCAGCTGTTGGATTTGTGATCATTTCCCTTATATTGGTTCTGGTAAGGCACTGTTACTTTGATGATATTGATGCATGTGTTGCTTCATGTGGGGAGGGGGTTGAGAGGCGTAGTGGTGGAGAGGAAGAGAGTGGTGACTGATACTATGAGGATGGTCATACAGTAGTCCTCATGGTGGCTGATCCTACTACAATTCTCTCTGGAGGGTTACAACCCATCTGGTGTGGCTTGGGTGCCCTTCATGTTGAGATGAGCAGTGGAGTGCAAGGCAGGAGAACAGGAGGTAGATGATGAAGAAACTACACCCCTCAGGTTATTCAAAACTAATTTTACTAACTATTTTTAACCCTTCAGGTTTCCCACAAGAATTAAAGGAAAAAGAGACAACATTTTTAAATTTCCCTTTTTTTGGCCGATTTTCCATTTTAATCCATTCTTTCCTGTAACACATTCAAGGTTTAAAAGCTAAAGAAAACTCAATATTTATGACCCTGATTCTGTAGTTTATAGAAAACCCCCATATATGGTTGTAAACTGCTATATGGGCACACGGCAGGGCACAGAAGGAAAGGAGCGTCATATGGATTTTGGAGGGCAGATTTCACTGGGATAATTTTCCATAAGTTTCCATGTCACATTTAAAGACCCCCTGATAAACCCCTAGAGTAAAAACTCCCAAAAAGTGACCCCATTTTGAAAATTATGGGGTGTTTTGGGGTACATATGATTTTTGATTGCTCTATATTACGCTTTTTGTGAGGCAAGGTAACAAAAAATGGCTGCTCTGGCACAATTTTAATTTTTTGTTTTTTACAGCATTCACCTGACAGGTTAGATCATGTGCTATTTTTATAGGTTGTTATGTACACGGTGATACCAAATATGTCTACTTTTATTTTTCTTTTCTTTCAGTTTTACATAATAAATCATTTTTGGAAAAAAATCATGTTTTCTGAAAGTCATAACTTTTTAAAAATTTTCTGCCATTCATCCTGTGTATGGAAGAGTTGAAGTTTTCATTGGTACCTTTTTGGGTACATATGATTTTTTGATCAGTCAGTGTTATACATTTACCTGCAAGGTGAACAAAAGAAGGTTGTTTTTGGCACATTTTTTATGTATTTATTTTACAGTATAACCTTAAGGCTAACCTATGGCACGGGTGCCAGGGGCGGCACTCAGAGCCCTCTCTGTGGGCACCCACACCCTGTAAAAAGTCTATTGTGTACCAATATGCTTTACACTTTTCCTGCCATTCATCAGCGAAGGACACGCTATGAACAGCACAGGCAGCGCATTGGATGTAGGCTATTATAGCTAAATGATAAAGTAAATGGAAGATATACTATATTGGGCTATATAGTATTCAGGTTACTTTGCCCTGTTGGAACTTTGCGATAAATATGTGGGTTTTGGTTTACAGTTTGGGCACTCGGTCTCTAAAAGGTTTGCCATCGCTGCCTCTAAAAGGTTCGCCATCACTGATGTGATATTCTAATAGAGCAGCTTGTTACGGATGCGTAAATACCTAATTTGTCCATTTTTTTAATATTTATTTTGGTTTTACACAATTAAAGCATTTTTGAAAGAAAAACAATCATGTTTTTGTGTGTCCATTTTCCGAAAGCTATATTGAAAGCTATATTATAGGTGACAGTTTGATTGATACTATTTTTGGGGTACATATGACTTTTTGATCGCTTCATATAACACTATACAAATGAATTATTAGCAGTCTGCAATGAAAATCCAGATGGATGTTAACAGTTGGGGGTGTGTACCTGCAAAGCCTGATAATGGTAGAACTGATTGGATAGTGTCAGACTGTGCAGGAATACATCCCAAACTGGTAACACCCAACTGGACCTTCATTGCAAATTGCTGGCAATTCATTCATTGGGGGTAATTTACCATAAGGGTAATATTTGAAGTCTGTTTTGGTTGAGTCTGTGTTGCAGTACTTTATGCCACATTTATCACGTCTCATGTTGTTTGATATATTTGTCTTATCCTTTAACTTTGGCCTAAATCACAGGGACATGAACTACTTTGATCCATGATGCGGCCCCAGCACGCCCAAGAAGTCAATGGGTCTGTGAAAATCACAGACACAACACGGATGGCATCCATGGTGCGTCCGTTTTTCACTAAAGACTGATAGGAGATTCTTTGGAAATTAATTTTCAGCTGAGCAAAGTCAGTAAATTACAGATGACACATGGATGGTAAAAACAGACACATGGACCAACCACAGATTCTTCACGGACATCTTCACGGTTGAAACACGTATGCTTTTTCACGGACGTGTCACTGACACGGGAATGTGGACTAGGCCTAACACTTTTGTCTAGAAAAGCTACTCCACCCTCCTCCTGTAGTGAGATTCCCACTTTTTTTCCAACTTTTTTAAAAAAAAAGTCTAAATGATAAATCTGGAGCGAAACTCATCAAGGCTACTTTCACACTTGCGTATGCAGGATCCATTTGTGAGATCCGTCACAGGCTCTCATAAATGGTCCTGAACTGATCAGTTTTTCCCTAATGCATTCTGAATGGAAAAGGATCTGTTCAGAATGCATCAGTTTTGCTTCAGTTCAGTCTCCATCCTGCAGCGTTTTGGTGTCCGCTTGATGGAAACTGATCCAAATGGATCCGTCATGACTCACAATGTAAGTCAATGGGGACGGATCCGTTTTGTCTGACACAACAGAAAACGGATCCGTCCTTCATTGACTTTCAATGGAGTTCATGATGGATCCGTCTTTGCTATGTAAAAGATAATACAACCGGATCCATTCATAACGGATGCAGATGGTTGTATTATCATGACGGATCCGTTTGTGAGAGCCTAGACGGTTCTCACAAACGGATCCTGCAAACGCAAGTGTGAAAGTAACCTAACATAGTTAACCACATTCACTTTTCCACCCACATTACAAAACTGAAGTGAGTGGTGTAAAAATGCAAAAAGTCGCACAATTATTGTGCAAGCAAGTTTAAAAAGTCGCATAAGCCTACTCTGCGACTTTTTGAAGCCAAAATTCTGGAGTGAAGGAATGATAAATCAGGTGTATAATTTCTAGCTGGAATAATAAATATAACATACAGTCATAATAAACAATGCTCCAGAATTATTACATGGGACGTACAAGTAATTACTAAAACAGAATGTAAGGAGAGGTAACATAGTAACATAGTTTATAAGGCCGAAAAAACATATCTATCCATCCAGTTCGGCCTGTTATCCTGCAAGTTGATCCAGAGGAAGGCAAAAAAAAACCTTGTGAGGTAGAAGTCAATTTTCCTCACTTCAGGGGGAAAAAATCCTTCCCAACTCCAATCAGGCAATCAGAATTACTCCCTGGATCAACGACCCATCTCTAGTAACTAGAACCTGTAATATTATTACCCTCCAGAAATATATCCAGGCCTCTCTTGAACTCTTTTAGTGAACTTACCATCACGACCTCCTCAGGCAGAGAGTTCCATAGTCTCACTGCTCTTACCGTAAAGAATCCTCTTCTATGTTTGTGTACAAACCTTCTTTCCTCCAGACGCAGAGGATGTCCCCTCATCACAGTCACAGTCCTGGAGATAAATAGATGATGGGAGAGATCTCTATACTGACCTCTGATATATTTATACATAGTTATGTATATGTTTAGTTATTAGATCTCCCCTCAGTTGTCTTTTTTTTAACCCTAATTTTGATAATCTTTCTGGGTACTGTAGTCCACCCATTCCAGTTATGACTTTAGTTGCCCTCCTCTGAACCCTCTCCAGCTCTGCTATGTCTGCCTTGTTCACAGGAGCCCAGAACTGTACACAGTACTCCATGTGTGGTGACAGTAATTAAATAAAAAATGGGCATATTACGAGACAAAAAAGACCAGAAACCAGTGCCAGACAGCTGCTGCCAAGGCAATTAATATCAAAGGATGTGTCTAAAGAGACATATATGCGCATCATAAGAACATGTTAACAGCACTTTATAAATCACTAGTAAGGCCCTACATGACAGGGCATGCATATAACAATAACATAGCAGAGCTGGAGCAAATTTAGGGCTCATGCACACGGCCGTTGCCTGGCAATGCCTGTATTGCAGCCTGCAAACAGCATGTCCACAATATGCGGGCACCGATCGTGTGCACCCCGCATCACGGATGCGGACATATTCACTTGAATGGGTCCACATTCCGGAAGGTCCTGTGCAGAACGGAGGCACGGAACCCCACGGAAGCACTATGGAGTGCTTCCGTGGGGTTTCTCTCCGCGCCTCCACAACGCAAAAAAAAATAGAACATACAGATGGATTATTTAATTGCAGTGGGTCTGGAACTGTCTGTGGAATCCGCATGGATGCTGCCAGTGCATTGGGGACCGCAAATTACAATCCCCAATGTATGGAACGGCAGACCAACGGCCATGTGCATGAGCCCTTAAAAGCCTGAAACTAGTGGAATGGATGGAGCACAGTTTCCAGATAAAATATCAACATTGGGGTTATTTAATTTTGAAAAAACAAATGCTAATAAAAAAAAAATCCACAATTTCTTAGCACCTGCGATGCAGGGTGGACCATCCGCCCAGAAGTACAATGGTGTTAGGAAACTGACTGAGCATGTTCCCTCACAAGGCATTTGTCATTGCTATTGTTATTTTCCACCTCGTTGACTAGAAGAAGGAGTTGTAGGCAGCAGGAGATATCAGGCTTGCTTCACTTCTGGACCATGTTTCCACCAACAAGGGACATGACAGTATCCTCTTTCCAATGTTACTGTAGCATAAAGAAAGATAAAGAGTGTCATGTACGCTTCTTCTGGAGGTAATAAGCCATTGCAAGACCAACTTCACACTTTGCTCATCTGTCAAGGGGAGTTCTTGTTCAAAACAATAACCTAATGTTTTGGTAGGCCGGCTCCAGGCCACTTAGCAAGTGAGGAGGCACGGCTGGAATGCCAGGTATGTCTACAGAGCAAAGCAGTGCAGGCAGGCTGACGCCAGGAGAGAATAGGCAGGTACCTATTGAGTTACAGGATTTCTACAAATCTAATCCACGTGTAATGTGAGACTTACTACAGAGTCAGCTTCTGCCAGGCCTGCAAAAGTATCAAGATCTGAGGAGTCTTGAAGAAATGATCCCTTTTAACACATAATAGCAATGGCCACATTCATCATGAGGAATAATTTGAACAAGCTCCATTCTCACGTAGCGTAACATCACTTAATAACCAGTAATCTGGATCTGGATTCTTATTGTGGAGAATTATTGAAATAAGAAATTCAGAAATGTAGGAAGTCATTTATTTTTTGCATGGGTTTATAATCATTTAAGGGATTCTATGGACAACTCCTTCCATGATGCAACCTTTCCTGGTCCTCACTGGTTTCAGGGGGTTGCACGCAGGGGTACTCTTAGCCTTTCTGCTGCCTCAGGCAAAAACTGAAACGGCGCCCCCCATATGCCAATTTCTTAAGCTAACCCCTTTGTCACAATGAAAGTGCTCATTGCCCATGGCCCTTCTGATGCCCCCTCTTCCCCCTACCTGGTGCTGCCTGAGGCGATTGCCTCACCTGGCTTCATTGATGGTGCACCCCTGGTTGCATGCTCGAAGCTGCAGATGATTAGTTGTTATGGCCAAGGCACATTTATGAATATGATGGACGTGTGGTCAGTGGACTGCAAGGATGCCGCTGGTTCTCTACAGTGACAGCTACACCTTCTAGTGCTCGCTCATCTGGATCATAAAGAGGTATCCTGTTTGGAAGAAACCCCCCTATTACTTCTATATGCCCTACTAAGGCTTCCACAGGGGTGCATCTAGCCCCCCCATGCCACTTTCTAAACCTAATCCGCTTTGCCGCAATGAAAGTGCTCATTGCCCATGGCCCTTCCGCTGCCCCCCTCTTGCCCCTACCTGGTGCTGCCTGAGGCAATCGCCTCACCTGGCCTCATTGCTGGTGCACCCCTGAACATTTATATTATGGGCTTGTACAAAATTGCGGCTCACTGGTATTCCAGTATGGATCATGGGTGCTGTAGCTAAAATTGGGTATGGGAGGACATGTAGGAAACCAATGCAAACATGGGGAGAACATACAACCCATTGATATCAACCACAACTTATTGGCATGTCTACGAGCACCATGACTAGCAGTCTTTACCCTAATTCTCACAGTAAATGGTGAAAATCCAAATGTTTTATAACAGTTCAGGCCTATTTTTGCAAATATTGTGTCTTCTGAAAATATCTAGATGAAATGGGAAGATCTTCTAAATGTATTCCTGTAAAATTACTTGATTTTGGCATCAATGCTATACTGGAAGACTATATGTATAAGGTGAGGTAATTTGAAGGCATACAGTATTGAGATATACTATACAGTACCAACATGAAGTCATATAGCAGTATGACGGTTATATTGGGTTCTGCCCTGTCATACATGGATAGACTTAATACCCGCAAGACTATGTGGCACATCTATTAAGACGGGGTTTTAGACACCTGGCGGGGTGGATGATGTGATATTTTTATAGAGCCAGTTGATACGGATGCGACGATAATTAATATGTCTACTTTTCTTTTTCTCCTTTTTTTTTTTTACAATTTTTTTAACTTTATTTTGGGAAAAGTGCGCTTTTTTTTTTACTTGAAACTTTTATTTTTTTGTAAAACGTTATTTTTTTTTACTTTTTTTCCACTTTTAGGGGTCTGATCCCCTTTACAATGCATTACAATTAGAGTTGAGCTAACGTGCTTGTAACGGGCACTGTACTGCTCGGATCCCCTGCGCTTGCATGGGCGCAGCCATCCGGATCCGTCAGGTGAGGAGGACGGAGCGCATGGGATCCGAGCAGTACAGTGCTCGTTACGAGCACGTTCGCTCAACTCTAATTACAATACTTCTGCATTGTAATGCATTGGCTGTAAGTGTATTACCAGTGTAATACACTTGCAGCCTGCTTCCTGTGAGATCCAGGGGGCTGGATCTCACAGGCTCGCAGGGATGGCAGCCACGATGCCCAATATCAGATCAGTGGGAATCCTACTCCTGCTTGATCAGTTGTTTAAGCACTGGACCTATGTTGTTTTTTTCATTTTTAAATGTTTCCTCCCCACATTCTATTAGCCATAACTCCTGCATAACGGAGACCATTATGCAGGCCATAGACTTCTATTATGACGGAATGCATAACGGAATGCCTCTAAAGCATTCCGTTATACATTCCGTCCTTGAATTGCAATATGTTCCACTGTAACGTAATCTATAACGCAAGTCACCATATACCTGAATTTTAAAAACTGAAGTTTACTGATCCCTACTTATGACCTACCCTTTAAAATTATATATTTCGTTTTTCCTTTGGCTAAGGTGATACAGTATGTCCATTTAAACTCTCATAAAATCCCATAAAATGGAGCTGCAGCCATCTCCGGCTTCCATGTTAAAAATAATAATAATAAAAATAATAATAATAATATATACATACTGTGTAATATATGATTGTTCACTGGGCGCTTTTTCATGGAATCGCACAGCCTGCTGCACTATTCATAAACCAAAACTCTACCAAATGTTGCCGAATAGAGGGGCAAAAACTGGCAAAGTGGTTCTTATATCTCTTACTGCACAATACTTTTAGGGTAAAGAAAATGATACATTTCTAGTTTATCTTATTTTTCATTCTAAATACTGTACAGTTCATTTTTTTTTTACAACTTTTTTTTATAAATTAGCGACTATTTTAAATATATTTTTGTCACCAGGGGCTCTTTAAGAAGATTGAACTGTGCTGCTGGCTTTTCTGTTACAGCTTGCAGTATAAACGAGACCAAAACAAACCAAATGATATTGACCCCGCGTCTCATGTTTCATATGATGTTTTAGGTGAATCCATCAGTGAAAACGACAGCCCCTGACTTCTTTCTTCCATCAATCAGTACATCACTCCAAGCATGTTAAACATGGTGGGAGTAAAGATCATTGTGGTTTTCTAGCGTTGACTTAGTACACAAATACTAAGGTAGAGATAGATAGATAGATAGATAGATAGATAGATAGATAGATAGATAGATAGATAGATAGAAATAGTTACAATGGAATCAGAGGAAGCAGCTGCTATGGAGCCCAACCACAGAAGGGCCCACCCAAGAGGACTAAAATATTTTATTGTCAGAGCCCCCTCAACAGTATTATACAATGATATTTACAGTGACAGTATATACAGTCTAGCACTCGTGCCTTGCACTGCAGTGGTCCTAGATTCAAATCTGACCACGGTCAACATCTTCATGGAGTTTGTATTTTCTACCCGTGTTTCTGCGGCTTTTCTAAGGGTAATTCAAAGACATACTGATTTTACAGAGCATATAAATGGGGTAAACACCACCCACTGACATGTAATACTAACAGATTCCTAAATGTGTCTCACAATCACCAGCCGATTGGCACGCCAAGGATTTTCTGCATCATCATGAATGAGGCAATCTATGAGAAACAAGGGGCCGTTATACTGTTCTTGCTCAGGGGCCCTCTATTTTCAATTGACTGCCTCTAGATTTCCTATTACACGTTATGGCGCTGCCAACAATCACCTATCATGTGTGCATTATATGACGTTTAAAGCCCAGAAATCCCTTTTAATATACTTATTAAAAATGTATTACATAACACTATTACTGGGGAGGAGATTATACCAAATGTTCCTTAAAGGGGTTTTCCTGTTTGCTTCAACATCCTTTAAGATAATCATTTAGGTGGCTGTAATTGTGTCATGTATTTCCTTCACCTTTATTGCTTCTATCATCCATTCAAGGCTGTTGTCACATGATCATATCCATTTAGCTCTTAGGCTACTTTCACACTAGCATTTTAAAATTCCGGTATTGAGTTCCGTCATAGGGGCTCAATACCGGAATAAAACGCTTCAGTTTTGTCCCCATTCATTGTCAATGGGGACAAAACTGAACTGAAGACAACGGAATGCTCCTGAAAGCATTCCGTTCCGTCTTCAGACCGGAGAACAAACCGCTGCATGCTGCGGTTTGCTCTCTGGTCCAGGCATCCGCACCAAAACGGATCCGGAATGACCCCCAATGCAAGTCAATGGGGGTGGATCCGTCTGGTGTGACCACAATGGTAACCGGATCCGCCCTCCATTGAATTTCAATGGAGTCCATTACGGATCCGTCTACACATAGACACATACAGACACAGACATACACATAAACATAAACATACACACGCATATAGACATACAAACACACATACATACTTACATGCTCCCGGCAGGTCTTCGGAGCGTCAGAGGGACAGGACGGCGCGCACAGATGACGATTCCACCAGGCGCCCAGCAGAGGGCGCTGTGGGGAATCGTGACCTGCGTGAGCCGTCCTGTCCTCTGACGGTCCGAAGACCTGCCGGGGAGCATGTAAGTATGTATGTGTGTTTGTTTGTCTATATGTGTGTGTATGTTTATGTTTATGTGTATGTATGTACTGTGTGACATGTGTGGGGCCGGAGCGCGGTTCCGGCTCCACACATGTCACTGCGGCAGGCCTGATCCGGCAGCACCCGTCACCTGCCGGATCAGGCCTGCCGCCAGTGTGAAAGTAGCCTTAGTTGTTTCCTGTGACTTTATGTCCATGGCTGAAGCAGTGATAAAGGAGTGTCTGTATAACCAGCTGGGTGGGAGGAGCTTTGTTGGGTGTTGTCAGAGGAGGGTGATGCTGGAGCTGTGTTAGGGGAAGGAGAAGTGCATCATTGGTTTGTTTGGATACAGGAACAGGAAGTGCTACATACAGGATGGAGACAAACCAGGGTGTCTGGTTTACATGCTGAAAATGGATCGGGAGAGTTCAAACTGAAAAAAAAGGATGGGGTAGATAAACATGAGGTAAGTCATTACATGAACATATCTGTTAAAAACCCCTTTAAAGATCCAGACCCACCAACATCCAGGCCTTGCTCAAAAGATACAGACACATACATGTGCTGACATGACCTAAATAACATATAAGAAACATATTAAACTAAGACATACAATTACAAATTATTAAACAGCAGTAAATCAGTGAGCCAATGCTTCATGAAGATCATAAAACTATTAAAAACAAAGACGGGATGCAAAAGTGATAAATTTAAATGGTGAAAAATTGTAAGGAATAAGTAGCATATATTGTCTCGCCAGCTTTATTTATTACTATAATTAATGCTATCTTTATGCTTTGAGATAAACCAGAATTCCTGGATTTATTATTTCTTCTTATGCATATATATTTTTGCACAGTGGGATTACAGCACCCATACAGTCAGTATCTACTTATTTTACATTTTGACAGGTTAATACCATATCAGTGAAATGTTTTTTTCTAGATAAAAGTTATAAAAGAAAACCCTTTATATCTGACCTGGTGGAATTTCTTCCATCTAGGGCTTGGATTGCTTTAAGAAAAGTGATATATGTATTCCTGATAGAAAATGCTAATGCTTACTCTTCTGGATCTACTGTGCACATTGAGAAGATGACAATGTTTTAATGTATGGAAAAAGCTATAGGTTTTAAAGCAAACTTGAGTTGTCAAAAAAAGTTTGCATAATGGCTGTGCTTCTATGTACCATCATAACTGTTGAGGAATAGGTCTGGAATGGGATTTAACCTTGTTTCAGCTAGATGCATTTCTTTCACAAGCAGGGGCATCTTACTTCTGTGGAATCTGCCAGCACTGTTCTGCTGTGACGTCCTTTCCCTTACTTCCCACTATGTTTTTTTTTCAGCTCCAAAGCTCACAGAACAGATACAGTAAGGAGGGGAAGATCACCCTTCCAGAAAGGCAGCAGGCTCCTGTGAATTCAGAAGCAACGTACAAGCAATTCTTTTATCAGGCTCAGGATCTCACCTAGCTCTGACATGCCCCATTTCCTCTCTGCCATCTCTGTTACTAAGGATGAATCTTGCCTGACAACAGACAATTGACTGCAAATTAGGTAGAGGTAAGACCCCAGTGGCCGTTACTTTACAGCTTTTTTAAGTGAATGTAGGCATATTTTTAAATGAAGTGATTTAGAAATTTGCTGTTTAAATAATATTCTATTAAATAAATGAAATTGTGTGAAATTACAGTACTTCTTTAAGAAGGTAATAAAACTCCCCCCAAAAATGGCCATTTTCTGAGTCTTCCTGTTGTGCTAAAGGTAGTCATACTCATTAGTCTAAAATGGAGCAAAACTGACGATTTCAACCACAATGATCATTTGTTGGATGGAATTTAAAGGGTCATAAAGATCTATCAAAAGTTTTGATCAATGGAGTCTGAGTGTTGTGTCCTCACTGATTGATAGAATGAGGAGAGAGAAGTGCTTGCACATTGTGATTTCCTCGCTGCAGGAGACAGAATCAAGATGGGCCCATAGTCTTTCTGGTGAATCCGTCTGGCTTCTATCTCCAACAGTATCCAAAACCCCAACAATCAAAACTTTTCACATGCCTTTATGTAATATCAAAAGTTTTCTGAAAACTATGTAAACATTTAAGTGAAAGTTTTAGCGACCAGGATATACCAGGATATATGCAGGACAGTGTTTATATTTTTTGGTTTGAAAGTCCATAAATTATCTTTCCATGAAAGAACATAGAATCATCCCAGAAAGATCATTTGACCTTCACCCGTTGTCACTAATCATGTTTAGAGAGTTTAAACTGTAACAGCCAATATGGACTAAAATGTACATGGGTGTGTTGCAGGGGCGTAGCTATAGAAGGTGCAGAGAGATAGCAGTTGTTACCAGGACCAAGAGCCTGAGGGGGCCCAAAGACCCTTGTGCCACATAAGAAGACACTGGTATTACAGAAAGTGCATGCTGGTCAAGTTACACCTCTGGCTGAAAAGAAGGGGATAGGTCAAGAATTTAGCATGAGGAAGGTGCAGTTTAAATTTTTGCCTCAGGCAGTATGACGGCTATGTTCTTCCTTGCCCCTGGCTACAAAGCACTGAGGAAAGGGGGGCCCAAGTTTACCTCTTGCACCAGGGCCCATGAGCCTTTAGCTACGTCCCTGGTGAGTTGGTGTAGTGATTGTTCACCAGATTATTTTTCATTCAACAGCTGTTCAACCTACATCAGCAAGTGATTGGCTGTGTAGTCATCTCTGCGGGTCGAGAGAGAATCCAGAAGCAGAGGTCAGATGGGCCCAGATACTGTAAGCAAAGGAATGAGATTGGCATAGGCTCAGTTTTATTTTTACCCCAATTTGATTTCTAAAGAATTGCCCATTCAACCTTTTTAAAATCAATAAATGTCTTGGAATTTTGGGATTCAATAAAATTAAAAAGATTGTCAATTGCTTGTCATCTAAAGCCTTCAGGTTTTCACCTGCATTACCGGCAGTGTTGTCATTGTCATAGTGAAATCCGTCAGAGAAGTTAACATCTGGGCCTTTAGCCTTCATCTCTGGTCTCCTGAGCACTCATAATTTAAGCATAATTCTTTTCCGATTAATAAGAATTTAGCCTATTAATTTCACTGCTGATGAAACATAGTTCTGTTAGAAGAATGCACTTAGTCTTCACATAACTGTGACAGGAGGTCATATTGTACAGCAACAGCCTGTGTCATTGACGACTCCAGGCTACCATAAATGGTGCTTAATAATTCAGGTGCAGGACAACAGCAGGACATTGGTCATTTCCAGGTGTCCTCTAGGACATATAATCATTACTATGGAGCTTTGTATGCTCACATGGTTGGGAATTTCTTACTTAAATCCAGGCAAAAACCTCAAAACATCAGTGTAAGGCTACTTTCACACTGGCGGCAGGCCTGATCCGGCAGGTGAAGGGTGCTGCCGGATCAGGCCTGCCGCAGTGACATGTGTGGAGCCGGAACCGCGCTCCGGCCCCACACATGTCACACAGTACATACATATACATAAACATACACACACATATAGACATACAAACACACATACATACTTACATGCTCCCCGGCAGGTCTTCGGAGCGTCAGGACGGCTCACACAGGTCACGATTCCCCACAGCGCCCTCTGCTGGGCGCCTGGTGGAATCGTCATCTGACGATTCCACCAGGCGCCCAGCAGAGGGCGCTGTGGGGAATCGTGACCTGTGTGAGCCGTCCTGACGCTCCGAAGACCTGCCGGGGAGCATGTAAGTATGTATGTGTGTTTGTATGTCTTTATGTGTGTGTATGTTTATGTCTGTATGTGTCTATGTGTACCCGGATCCGTAATGGACTCCATTGAAAGTCAATGGAGGGCGGATCCGGTTACCATTATGGTCACACCAGACGGATCCACCCCCATTGACTTGCATTGGGGGTCATTCCGGATCCGTCTTGGTGCGGATGCCTGGACCGGAGAGCAAACCGCAGCATGCTGCGGTTTGTTCTCCGGTCTGAAGACGGAACGGAATGCTTTCAGGAGCATTCCGTTGTCTTCAGTTCAGTTTTGTCCCCATTGACAATGAATGGGAACAAAACTGAAGCGTTTTATTCCGGTATTGAGCCCCTATGACGGAACTCAATACCGGAATTTTAAAACGCTAGTGTGAAAGTAGCCTTAGGCTCCATTCACACGTCCTGTTTTTCTTTCCTGATTTGATCCTGATCCTGATCTGGATCCATTTATTTCAATGGGTCCTGAAAAAATCAGGATCGAATCAGGAAAGAAAAACAGGACGTGTGAATAGAGCCTAAGAATAGGTTTTGCCATTCAGATGTCTGTGGGTTTTGTCCGTAAAGATTTGTCCTCCATGGATTCATGAAGGATTTTGAAACGTGTGAACATACAATGACTTTAATGGACACAACTTTGATAACTGGACTTTGAGCCGCGCACCTGTGTGTCCATCACATGGAAACCGTGAGGAATTGATAGGAAAATTATATTGAACATTTGTTGAACATTGTACAAAACTAAGAATGCATTAGTTGCTTAAACGTACCATCCCTTTAATTACTTGCAGACCTCCCATAGACTTTAAAGATCCGGATGTCCGTACTGAACTCTGCATTTCTCAATGTTCTTGCAGACGTTCGTGCAGCCACAACAGTGTGGAGTCCCATAGGGAAGGCAGGGACATTTTTACCATCCCTGCCTTCCCCATGGCTTTATACACAGCACTCAATAAGCTCTGTGTATACAGATCAGGAATCAACACTGCTGTTTCCTGCTCCAGTCCTAGCGATCGCGTGATCGCGTAATAGTTGCACTTTGTCTTAGTAAAAAATGTGAAACATTGACTTATTTTTCCCCATTTCTTAAGCAATTTACCTAGTATAAATAATAAAAATAAAAAAAATACAAAAATGACATAAAAATAAAGCCCCATGTAATACCAAAAAAGGTGCAAAAATGATTTGCGTAACTTAATGGAAAAAAAATCCAATGCTTTCAAAGACACATGGAAATGCATTTGGTCAGTAAGAGGGGTAAATGGCTTGGTCTTGAATTGGTTAAATTTATGTGAAAGTCATAACTATGGGTAGGAATTTTGATGACAAATTAAATTCCTAAATATGGGTTTACTTAAAGGGGTATTCCCATCTCACAAATGTAATTTATATAATTAGATATAGCCATACCAATATTATTACTAATAGAATGTATTTATATAAAATGTACCGTTTAGAAGATTTACCTATTTGTATCTCCATTGTCCCACACACATCAGTCAGGCCATTGCCCCTAGTTACGGTCACCGCGGCCATGTAGTAGTGGTGGTCAGCTTGCTCTTGTTGAAACCCGCTCTGAGGTAACTGCTGTATTGTGAATGCACATTGCATGAGCATGCGGAGACACATCTTAGGGTCCATTCACACGTCCTGTTTTTCTTTCCTCATTCGATTCTGATCCTGATCTGGATCCATTCATTTCAATGGGTCCTGAAAAAATCCGGATCGAATCAGAAAAGAAAAACAGGACGTGTGAATGGAGCCTTAGGGTTGTAGTATTTTTGTCTGCGCTTCCAAAACGCAGAGAAACGGATCCTGTTCCAAGATCAATTCATCTCTATGGAACATGATCCGTTTATAAAGTCTGCGTTTTTTACAGATCCTGACCATTGCGTTTTGGACTGGTAGCATCCAAAACGCAGATGTGAAAGTAAGATGTGTCTCCGCATGCTCATGCAATGTGTATTCACAATACAGCAGAGCGGGTTTGAAAAGGAGCAAGCTGACCACTACTACTACATGGGCATGGTGGCCATAACCAGGGGCAACAGCCTGACTGATGTGTGTGGGACAATGCCTATACAAATAGGCAAATCTTCTAAACGGTACATTTTATATAAACACATTCTATTAGTAATAATATTGGTATGGCTATATCTAACTATACAGACTACATTTGTGAGATGGGAATACCCCTTTAAGTAGATATAGCAGAGTATGAATATGTCATTGTATGAATCAGTGAAGCAAAGACAGTTACTTTTTCTGCAGGTTTATAGAAAACCACGCAGGTGATGTCATGATGAGTGGTAACAAAGTCTGATGCAACTAACAAACTCAGCACTGCTACATCAGATGACATCAGCTCTGCTACATCTAACAAAACTCGGCATCAGCTCTGGCAAACTCAGATTCACCATGTCAAATTCAGTTGTGCTGCCTCTAAGCTCAGCAATGATATTCCTGACAAACTAAACTCTGCTGCATCTGGCAATCTCAGCTACCGACTAAACCTCGCCTCTTTGATGTAGGTCTCTCATCTCTTTGAAACTACACGTTTATTTAGTGGTAATTGTAGCAAAAGCCGATGACAAACATTTAAAGGTTATGTTACTTCTCCTGCTTCCACTTCTAGTACATTACATTGTTGCAATGAGCTTTTCAATGGTCCTGACCCATTTCTTTGCACACAAGAATATCCTTGATCTCCTGAATGTGATTATTCTCAAGTTTACAAATCTTTACCATTTATTTCTGTCAGAGTTGAATCGTAGATTGATTCACTTGGTTTTATAGAGCGCATTGTTGTTTCTGAGTCTGAGAATATATTCTTAGGCCATAATGTAATACGGATAAAAGAGGTCACTTTATGGAAAGTGAAAGACAAGGAGCTTCTCAGATGTTCTACCATTGTGAGACAAGCTGGACACTTAGAGAAGTTTATTCAATTATCAGGATCAGCTTGGTCTCCCTTGTTCCGTGGCAAATAAGTTTAAGCTATTGTCTTCTGCTGTCAGCAAAATAAATCAAATCACGCTATAAGAGAACTCTAATATAATTACATTCTAATTGTATTCAATCGGGGAATTCACAGCGGTAAACTGAGACCATTCTCAGCATTCTGTATCAACGAGAAGTCTTTGATGTATATTGGGGTAGAAAATAGAAAGGGGCAGAAGTATGAAGAAAAAAAACTTCTTTGGTTATCAGTTTATTTGTGCACTAGAGTCATAGAAATGACACACGTGCGTGTAAATTTGATGCAAGGATTATACACTCACTCACAAAAAAAATAAAATAACGTTGGATCGCTGAAAACTCCACATGCATTTATGTCTCAGGCAGATATGTAAGTCATTGAAGGTGTGACCTGAGTAGATACTGGGTCTTGCTATGAGATGTGTCGCATAAGAGTGCTATCCCCTCTGCCCTAAAAAAAAGGCTCTCAGAGGCTACTTTTGGGTAGTTTGCCTCTTGGTGAAATATCATTGACTGCTACATGTGCTTCTATGTTGCACTCAAATCCATTTTGCCCAGTTGTCAGACTTTGAGAAGGGGTGAATCATTGTACTGAGAGAAGCACGATGGCCATTTCCACGAATTGCCCGTTCTGTGCTAACTGTTTGGAGGTGTTGGGAGCAGTGGTTATATGAGGGAACGCACACACAGCCAACAAGCTCCTCATGGCCCAGAGAGATTAACAGTAGAGAGGATTGTTTTGTCCTCGGAAGAGCTCAAGTAGCTCCCATATGCCCCTTTCACACGAGCGGGAGACTCGCATGTCTCCCGCAACGCATCTACAGGGCTGGACTCGGCACGGACAGGGATCGCATAGCATTATATGCGATCCCAGTCAGTGCCGGAATCCAGCCCTGTAGATGCGTTGCGGGAGACATGCGAGTCTCCCGCTCGTGTGAAAGGGGCAATAGTTTTGTTGTCCACCATCCAGACACAGGTGACACCTTCATTACACACTCCTGTCTCTGCCCCAACTATTTCCAGATGCTTAGAGTAAGGAAATTTGGTGTCATGGTGCCTATCACGTGTCCTGCCATTGACAGCCAGCCCGCCACTGTCACTAGTGTTGAGCGAATCAAAGCCAAGCAATTTGATTTCGATTCGAATTTCAGGAAAAAAATTGTTATTCAAAGCCGAAATTCCACACACTTTGTGGTAACGAATGCATTTTTTCCGAAATGGCAAAAAAAAACAACATACTCCCCTCCTCCATTTGATAACGGAGAGGCCATCACAGCCATCTTGTAATGAATCAAATGTATTTGTAAAGCTATCATCCTGTCAGTCATTGCTGTCTTTTACCTACCATTCTAATGAGATTACACCGCAGATAAACCCTTTCCGGTGCAAGTCATTTACTTACATAACTCTGATCTCCAACTGATATCTCTCGGCGATTACTGCTACAGAAGAACAATCATTTAAATCTCATCTTTAATGGCACAGTACTGCTGAAATAAAAAAAAGCTGTCAAAAAATTCTGAATTATTTTACTGAGTTAAAAAAATTCTGGTTATAGTGTCCCCTAAAGCAACCCGCTGTTGTTCATTTATGACAATGGAGGCTGAAAAAATTATCTGTCCTTCCATGTAATATTTATCCCATGTTATTTTTAGATCTAAAATTTTAAGCTAAATATTTTTTTAAATATAAATTCATACCATCCTGAGCTTCATTTTCTACTGCAGAGCTCTACAGCATAGACAAAATGATACCATTCTAGATACTAGCTGCCACCACTAGGGGAGTGTAAGAGTTCACTGTATACTGTTTTATTGTAGACTTGATTTATAAATGTATGTAACAAGCTCCTTAGCTTTTCCTAGTGGAGGATTCAAGTAGACAGATTTTTATAATTTAATTCAATGACAAAGTAGGGGATTTGAAGTCGGGTATCAGGAAATCAGAGCTCTGACTTCTCTAAAGAGAAATCAGTTCACATTAAAGTTAAAGGGGTATTCCCATCTCACAAATGTAGTTTGTATAGTTAGATATAGCCATACCAGTATTATTACTAATGGAATGTATTTATATAAAATGTACCTTTTAGAAGATTTGCCTATTTGTATAACCATTGTCCCACACACATCAGTCGGGCCGTTGCCCCTAGTTACAGCCACCACGGCCATGTAGTAGTGGTGGCCGGCTTGCTCCTTTTCAAACCCGCTCTGAGGTAACTGCTGTACTGTGAACGCACATTGTATGAGCATGAGGAGACACATCTTAGGGTGCTTTCACATCTGCATTTTGGACGCTACCAGTCAAGAACACAATGGTCAGGATCCATCCAAAACGCAGACTTATAAACGGATCCTGCTCCATAGAGATGAATTGATCTTGGAACAGGATCCATTTCTCTGCGTTTTGGAAACACAGACAAAAATGCCACAGCCCTAAGATGTGCCTCCTCATGCTCATGCAATGTGTGTTCACAATACAGCAGTTACCTCAGAGCGGGTTTGAACAAGAGCAAGCCACCACTACTACACGGACGCAGTGGCCATAACTAGGGGCAACGGCCTGACTGATGTGTGTGGGACAATGGATATACAAATAGGCAAATCTTCTAAACGGTACATTTTATATAAATACATTCTATTAGTAATAATATTGGTATGGCTATATCTAACTATACAAACTACATTTGTGAGATGGGAATACCTCTTTAAATTGATTAAAGGGGTTGTCCGAGTTATTTTTTTGTCCTTTGTATGTTTCTAACTAGTCAAATACAACAGCTTTTCCATACACATTCTGCTTCTAAAGCTGCTGCTTTCTTAGATTTAACTTAGGGTCACATGACCTGTGATGTCAGCTTATCTCCATGCTGTGTGATGTTTCGTGCACAAGCCTCAGAGATCAGATAACAGTCTGTACACGAGACGTCACTGTGCTGGCCATGCCCCCCTTCTCTGCCGCTCCTGCTATCTGCTCTCTCCCTGGATTCCTTCAGATAAAACATTATCTGAAGGAGGAGAGCCAGAACACACTGAAGGCTTTACAACAGCAGCTGCAGATATAAAGAGACACAGGATCTGCTCTCCTCACCCTACAGACACAAAGCTGACTGGAGCTGATCTGGAGGAGATGCAAAGTACAAGTACATGTAGGGGGGAGATCCTGTGTGTATCAGCAGTGTCATTGTACAGCTGGGACTTGTAGTCCTACACATACAACATGCTGCTGAGTATCCCAGCAGGCAGACATGTCACTCAGCACTTGTATTCACTCCCTTTACAGAGAGGGGGGAGGGGCAGAGATTGTTATTATTGCATGTAAACAAAGGCCAGAAGAGAACCAGGGAAATGAGGAAATAGAGATTTTTTTGCCTAAAACTTGCTTAACTTAGTTATATATTGCTGCCCATCAGATTTAAAGTACTATATATTTTTTTTTCATAACTCGGACAACCCCTTTAATAGATGCATAGCTATAGCTGTGTATGGACATTTCTTTTTTTTACATTTTGTTCAAAAATCCTCTTTGATAAGTAAATTTTACCACCCACATATTGGTGAGAATAATAAATACGGTGCATTTTTAAGAAATTTTTGACATTGGAAAAAGTGAACACATCCAAGTAATGTTCCAATTACTCTGTTTAACGTCTAAGTCTATGTATGCATAGTTATTTCTTGACATCGGATACGTTCATATGAAAAAATAGTCGTTGTAAATACAACGTGTATTTGCCACAGAATCCATAACAGAAATTTGAGGCTGACCCCAGAATTTCTACCATGGATTAATAGTTTGTGATGCAGAGATTCAGCCCTAGTCAGAGGGGCTAATACACTATGGCGATCTCCAAGAAGGGACACACCACTTGCTATTTTTCCGCTGTATAATTTCATAGACTGTGACATGGCTTGAACACAGATCTTTTCTCTGTATATGCTAAATAAGAGATACATTCTCTTTTGTGCCATCATTTTTTAATAGGTTGTAGGAAAATGTTTCAATATTTATTAATAATCTTTTATATGAAAAAAAATAAAGATGATTTAATTTAAAAAGAAAACACTGGGGGAGGGGGGCAAACTGTGAGAAGATTTTATGGGGATTTCAGCATGTACTGGCGCATCTTCAGTGGAGGCAGACCACACAACTGATATGGGGCCCAGGGGTAGAAAGCCCCGCCTTGAGCTCCTTCTTCTTTTCCCGAAAGGAAATGCAAAGAGATTATTTCAGCTTCCATTTCAGTAAATGTTAAACGTATAAATTCCTATGCACTGAGCTCCCCCTAGTGGTGGCTGCAGGCAGCCAGCTTTATAGAGGGATTCTGATTTATCCATGTGTTTTTTTTTCACCAATTGTCTGGTATAAATACATTGAGAAAGATGGTGTCCACAATGACTGCCATATTTATAAAGTACCTATTACACTTTTTCCAAATTGAAGTCGGGTAAAGTGGGGAAGATGGAGGGTGACTTTTTTATTACAATTTCTTTTGCTTTATAAAACAAATGTAAATTTATCATAAATCTGGGCCGTTTTGCATTGGCTGGGAATGACTGTTGAAGGCGCACTGGGAAACTAGGTGGGGAAGAGGGGCCCATTCAAAGTTTTGCTATGGGGCCCTATGAGGTCTGTGTAGGGCTCTGTCATCACATATTAAATGCTGTGTGAACGTTCCCTTATAATGGATTGTCTTACCCTTCCCAGAACACCACCCATCTACTTTGTCCAGCTATCTCACTGCTCTTTGTTGCTACTGTAATTTCTTCAATGAACTTGACTGTACTAAGCTGTTGTGTAGAAAGAATATACTAGATATATGGGGGAAATGATCAAATTACGGAGCAGCAACTTCAAAGAGAACTTAGATTTAGAGTCTTTAGGAGAATTACATGATTACCTTAAAGACAAGAAGTGAAAAGAATGGCCCACCCAGAAGGCAAATATTAGATGCTTCACATGAAGAAGACTACTATTCTACAGGTATTGACTGTGTTCAGGCAGTGTGGCCCTTGGCACCTTCTAGTAATCAGCAGGTACGTTTATGAAGCAACAAACACAATACTTCTGCCAAAAAGACATTAAAAAGAATAGAAAGAAAAAATATTCTCATATTGACTTGGAATGCATGAATATAACTTCCTCCATGAAGAAAGTCACCTAAAGAGGTATAGGTATTGAGCCAGTGTAGCAGAGCCAGGGAGCCAATGTAGCATGGCTGTAGACTTGATGCAGCTGAGCTGGAGATCTGATGCAGCAGAATACTGGAGACTAGTGTAGCAAATTTAACAGAGAAAAGTAGCAGCAGCATATTGGACACTGGAATGGCTGAGTACTATACTTGTACTTGTACTATAGTTGTAGCAATGTACTGAAGACTGAGGTAGCAGTGCTGATGTACTGTAGCAGAGTACAAAAGGCCAGTGTAGTAGAGCTAATGTAGCAGAGTACTATAGGCCAGTGTAGCAGAATCGATGAAGCAGAGTACTGAAAGCCAGTGTATGGGGTTGCCAGTAACCACAATCATCAAGCAATGTTCCTCTTCAGACTGGTTTAAATAACCTGGCCAAGTGACATCATAAATTGCACTGGCAACCCAGAGCACAGGAGAAAGAATTCGAGCGCCGGGATGAGGGAACCTCTGAAGCAGTGGCGTACCGTCCATATAGGCAGACCACGCCACTGCTATGGGGCCCGCGGCACAGGGGGGCCCGGAGCGCATGGGAGGGCCCGCCCCCTACTCTGCATCATTAAGATGCTGGAACATGCAAATCACACCTTCAACAGAAAACTGATGACTCGTATGTATAAACCCCTATTCAAATGAGCAGCGGACTAAATCAATATAAACAACCTACAAAGAACAAAAAAGTCTACTTGGCTCATAAATATAATCTTTATTAAGAAAATTCCATAAAAAATACAGATAAGAAGAGGTAAGAATGAAGAGTTCAACAAACAAAAGTGTGACTCTCCTAGACTAAACATATCCCCTCTTATGTAATATATTTGGGCAGTACAGACATTTGGTTTAACTGACCTATATAAAATCAATAAAGTGCACATCAATATCAAAAGGGAACAGGTGGTGTATCAATCGTCCCCCTGTGCATCTACAAATAGTACCAAAAATAAAAGGCAGCACAATCCAATGTCTTATCAGTATACAGTACTTACCCACAAATGGGGAGTCAGTCCAGGAGAGCCACACACCCCAACGCACGTTTACCCCCAGAGGAAGGCGAGGGGCCGAAACGTGCGTTGGGGTGTGTGGCTCTCCTGGACTGACTCCCCATTTGTGGGTAAGTACTGTATACTGATAAGACATTGGATTGTGCTGCCTTTTATTTTTGGTACTATTTGTAGATGCACAGGGGGACGATTGATACACCACCTGTTCCCTTTTGATATTGATGTGCACTTTATTGATTTTATATAGGTCAGTTAAACCAAATGTCTGTACTGCCCAAATATATTACATAAGAGGGGATATGTTTAGTCTAGGAGAGTCACACTTTTGTTTGTTGAACTCTTCATTCTTACCTCTTCTTATCTGTATTTTTTATGGAATTTTCTTAATAAAGATTATATTTATGAGCCAAGTAGACTTTTTTGTTCTTTGTAGGTTGTTTATCATTAAGATGCTTCCCGTCCCTGCGCTCCGGGCCTCTCCTGGCCCGCTCACCGCCGGAACTTTTAGCCTAAAATCCTGAGAACGCTCCTGTGCGCTCCCAGGTGGCCCCGCCTCATCCGTCATGCCGCGCTGCTGCTACTGGACGGGAGGACCTGTGCAGCGCGGCAAGAGGGTAAAGAAGAAGACCAAGGCCCAGCCACCTCCAGAGTGGCGTCAGGACAAGTAACTGTAAGTTTTTATGTGTTTCATGTATGTATGTATGTGTGTGTGTGTGTGTGTGTATGTATGTGTGTATGTATCTGTGTGTATGTGTGTGTGTGGGTATATGCATACACTGTATGTACTATATATTGTACAGCGTGGTGCAGGGGTTATATTGTCCGGCATGGTGTAACCAACATCCATTTGTTGTACAGTATATATTATAATCCCTGTACCATGCTATACAATGTACAGTATAATCCATACACTATACTGTATAATATACAGTATAATCCATACACCATGCTATACAGTATAATCCGTACACCATGCTGTATAGTATACAGTATAATCCGTACACCATGCTGTATAGTATACAGTATAATCTGTACACCATGCTGTATAATATACAGTATAATCTGTACACCATGCTGTACAGTATACAGTATAATCCCTACACCATGCTGTATAATACACAGTATAATCTGTACACCATGCTGTATAATACACAGTATAATCCGTACACCATGCTGTAAATTATACAGTATAATCCGTACACCATGCTGTATAATATACAGTATAATCCGTACAGCATGCTGTATAGTATACAGTATAATCTGTACACCATGCTGTACAGTATACAGTATAATCCCTACACCATGCTGTATAATACACAGTATAATCTGTACACCATGCTGTATAATACACAGTATAATCCGTACACCATGCTGTAAATTATACAGTATAATCCGTACACCATGCTGTATAATATACAGTATAATCCGTACAGCATGCTGTATAATATACAGTATAATCCGTACACCATGCTGTATAGTATGCAGTATAATCCCTACACCATGCTGTATAATATACAGTATAATCCGTACACCATGCTGTATAATATACAATATAATCCGTACACCATGCTGTGTAATATACAGTATAATCCGTACAGCATGCTGTATAATATACAGTAAAATCCATCCTTGTGGCTGCCCCCATTCAGTATAACGTCTCCTTAATTTAAAAAAAATAAATAAATCAGTAGCTCATGTATACATTTCTTTATTGGCAAATTGGGGTGTGGCATGGGAGGAGTCAGGGTAGCATGTGGGATGGGCCGGGGTAGTGGGCGGGGTTAGGGGCCCCATTCAGATTCTTGCTGTGGAGCCCAATGATTTCTATGTACGCCCCTGCTCTGAAGCACTTGGTTCTGGAATGAGCAATTTACAATGACGAGCAAAAGGGTAACAATGTTTTGAACTTTTGACTTTCAGGCTCCATATCTCACCATCCACTACATCTTCGTATGTGAGACTACCATCATTTTATAAACAATCATCTTGGCTATCTCATACATAGATTGGACTTGTAACTATTTAGCATATGATTAGTTCTGCAGATTCTTGTCATGTAACTACATTGTTACTGTTTTGATCCTAAAATTCTAAATTTAAATTTTTATTATTTTCTTATAATTTTGGAAATCCACCTTTGGCTTTCATCACTGCCTGACTCCTTCTGGCCATGCTCTCGATCAGATATAAGCATGTCTCGACCGAAATCTGTTCCCAGGTCTCTTCTACACGTTCCCAATGTTGGTGAATACTGGTCGACTCACTTGGGTACGAATATAGCTTTTTCTTCAACTCTACCCACAAGTCTTTGATTGGGTTGTGGGGGCCAAGCCAGCATCTCTACTTCATTGTCTTCACCAATCTTGACGTATGTTTCGGGTCGTTTTCCTGCTGGAACACTATGTCGTCCTTTTCATACCCATAATACTAGACTGTGGTTCTCCCTGTTGCTTGTGCACCTTTTTCTACCACCCTTTTTCCTTCCACTCAACTTTCCATTAATATGCTTTGATACAGCACTCTGTGAACAGCCAGCTTCTTTAGCAATGACCTTTTGTGGCTTATCCTCCTTGTGGAGTGTATCAATGACAGCCTTCTGGACATCTGTCAAGTCAGCAGTCTTCCCCAAGGGACCTTTTTAAAGGCTTAGGAAGCCTTTGCAGGTGTTTTGGGTTAACTATTCTAATTTTTTGAGATAATGACTTTTGGGGTTTCCTTGGCTTTTTGAATTGAATTACTAATTTGAATTGATATTCTAATTTATTGAGATGCACTTGTAGCTCAGCAGTAAGACCACCATCAATCCTGGACAAGTATCCAACACCTTCGGCTGTGAAGCAACCCTATATTATCAGGCTTCCTGCACCGAACTTGACAGTTGCTTCAGTTTCTCAATCTGTTAGCCCCCTTTTCCCTTGTTTATTTCAGGCCCATTTGCAACCATCAGAGCCCAGTCTATTGACTTTCGTGTCATCACTCCAAATCCCCCGTTTCCAATCTTCTACTATCTACAGTTTGTACTTTTTTGTGGAGATATGGAGCCTGAAAGTCAAAAGTTCAAAACATTGTTACGCTTTTGCTCATCAGTGTATGTTGTAAAGTGGAAGGTCGATGGATAAGTAACTATACCTCCTGCAAAAATAAAAAATAATTAAAAAATTAAAAAACAGGAAAAAAGTCTCTGTAATACAACATGTTCTCTGGACTTTCACCAACTTGTCCTCCTTTCTCTAACTCAAAAATGTAAGCTTTCGTCAAAGGCATTTATAAACTACCTGACATATTAACAGCTACAGAAAACCTGGGATGGAATTAGGTAACAGGTATGTATAAAGCTATGAAGCAGCATTCTGTAGAAATGAGGCAGTGATTAGCGCTGGTCCAGCAGTCACCGGATTACCTCCATAGAGCCAACTATGTTAGCATTATTGACACTGACATACAATTTGTATCAATTACTAACATCTAATCCTGAGCATTTCAGAGTGTCAGGGAGACATCATGAGTAGTCTGGTAGTGGCCCTGAGGCTACCTAGTACCTTCTAATTATAGTATGTGTGAAGAAGAGCCTGAGTACATGACAGAAAAGTCTTTAGAGAGTCTATTATCTGATCATTAGACAGAGGCAATTGTTTAGGATGATGGGCAATTACACCCACTGAAAATGGAATTAAGCATATGGCTCCATGTATACAGCTTTCTTTTAACAGAGAACTGGCTTTAAGTATTTCTAAAAATTTTAAATGTTTTTGTATAACCATTGTACAATCACTGACAAAAATAATGCAGAAAAAGAAGGAGTTCTTTCAAACTTTCTAAGTGTGAATGTAATGAGGACAGACGTAAGTGATTACAATATTAAAGCAAAAGGAGTTTAATAGGGAAAACTGTACATTTGAAAGGAGGCTCTTAGGACCCTATTGGGCCACCTCTAGCCTGGATACAATATAAGATAAGGTTGGCTATAGAGGCATACAGGTCATGGTATCCTATAGCACATTTGCCCAAAGATGTTGCAGCTGGAGGGGAAGGTCCTGCACACTCATTGTTGGCATTCCGGTTGGTTCTATAAATGCTCGAGGTGATATGCTCGCTGAGACCAGGAGATATACTGTAGCATGGCACAGATCACAGGTTTCAGCGCTTGGAGAGAAGCAGGAGAAAAGAGAACAACAGCTGGATCCAGGAGAGCAGGCGCAAGAAGACAGAGCTATACCCAATGTCTAGCACTGTCAATTCAGGGGAAGGGGTAAAACCAAATGGGTGCTCCAAGGGCTTTGACCGGCCCCTCGGTGCTCCAGTTAGGACATTAGCATGTGAATAAAATGTATTTTTCTCTGCAATGGGGCCATGTATATCCCTAATAAAGGTGTTGTTTTTATCAGCATGATCAACCCTATCAGGCTATATGCCTTATTTTATAGGTTTGATAATGCTGAGAGGGGGTGCTTTAAGACTGGCTTTTCACACACCAGTTTTATACAAAAGTCTGTTAGAACATATTGTATTATATACATTCAGATGTGAAATCCTCATAATACATTTGATGCATTTTAGGCTATCCTAAATCTGAGACTGTTAGCCAATATATTTTGATCAAAACACATCTGTGCCCTACAACATGCCCACCTACCCCCACCAAGGTGGTCTCATTTAGGCAGTTCCTACACTAAACCTACCTATGCCATTGGGCATCTACATTCAGGAGAGCAGACCCTGCACATATAGAGTGCTGCTCATGTCACCTCTATATGCATACAACAACCAATAAGAGGAGGAGCACAAACAGCTATATGTACCACCCTAATCAAGGTGGCCTGTTTGATAGGAAGGGCAAAAGTGCACGAGAATGCTACTAAAGATAAAATAGGATTGCATTCACACTTGAATGGGCCACTCCTTCAAGTATATAATAAAAACTAAACACAAATCACAAAAAAATTTTAAAAAAAGATAAAAATGTTCTAAAGAGAGAAACATTTTTTTATTTTTTCTCTCTCTAATTTTTCTCCTCATTCTCTGTCTTTAAAATACCTAAATTGGTTGAAACATTTCTGGCCATGCCTTTTCTGCTTCACACCATGCACCTTTCTCACTACTTTTAAAAAGCAGTAAGGAGTGGTTGCAAATTTTACCATAATTATGTGTGACAGAATTTGCAACTTTTTTATGCCAGAAAACTGGTACAAAGCTATTAATGCCATATTGTTCTGAATGCCAAATGACTGGTGTAATTTCAGAAAACAACTACATTTGGAGTGGACTTAGAAGCCAATCACTTGCCACTAGGGTCTATTTTTTATGAACTGAAGCACAAATAACTTATTAGAACTTACTGATTTCACGTCGTGTACAACGAGTACAGCAGACTTTTGACACAGTTAAAAGTGGGTATGTTCAAACTTCAAAGTCAAATTTCATGTACAAATCTTAAAGATAATGTAAAGGTCAGCTAGCGACTTTGCCTAACATGTCACTGAGACATGTCAGAGTATGCTATCACTGGGAGTCCATGCACACGTGCATTACAGTTCCATTGAAGTGAGTGGGAATTTTAAAACTGCAGACTATAAGGGCGGCCACACACTTTCAATAGCTGTCAGTTGAATGATCATTCAGCTGACAGCTATGTCTCCTGGCTCCTTCCCAACTCCCCTATACACACAAACATTTGGTTCGGCACATGAATTTTCTACAGCAACACAAAAAATGTATATAAATCAGAAGTAGTTATTTTATATTTTCATATTTTGTCTAGCTTTGCACTGCGCTTTAGTTTTAATGCTGCCAGGGCTTGCAGTAAGAGAATAACCATGCATGGTACAGGATAATTGTTACCATGATTCCTCTTCTCTCGTTGCCTGTACGCACAGCTGCCTGTATTCTCCTCTATTGTATTCACATAGAAAGCTGTTTTACTACTGAGAAATTGTTCTGCTGCCCAGCATGAGATTTATGATCTCCCTACTGACAGGGATGGAGAGATAGGGAACAGGGGAGTTAAGATGCATGTGATGTCCAGTCATGAAAATTAAAGGGGTTTTCCAATAAAAAAAATATTTATTTATGAAGTGCTCTCAGCAATGGCCCTGAAAAAGAAGATTAACTTAGAAGATACCTGCTTCATGCCACTTTGGTACTTCATGCTGTGCCCACTGTCTCTATTTTCCGGTAGCACTGCTGTTTACATGTGGCTGGCTTTGGGCATGGATACATTTACTGCTCCAGCCAATGACTGGCTTCAGCGGTGATTGGCAACAACTAGCACATTACTGTTGAAGCCAGTAATTGGAAGGAGTAGTGCATGTGACCATATACATGACCGAAATGGCATAGAGCAGATAAGCATGAATTATCTTTTTCAGGGCTATGCTGTGGGTACAGTTTTCTTTTCTGTGCTATGAATAAACAACTTTATTATTTAAGAACCAAACCACTTTAAATGGTTGTCTCATGGTGACAACCTCTTCCAAATGTTCTATGTGTTAATTAGCAGGCATGGATCCACTGTCTCACTTTACCAAATTTGGCTTGGGGCTACTTCCAAGGGCCTTATCCAAGTATCCACCCTTTTATTCACCCTTTAACCCCTATATAGGGATCTGGACTTTGCTGCAGGGGAGTTACCATGCTACTACCTCCACCAAGACACCAATATGGAAACCAAGGGTCAGGCAAATCTGTAGTCAGGGACAGTCTGGGATCTGGACAAGCAGTGTACATGCAATCCAGTAAATAGTCTGAGGTCAGGGTAGGCAGTTCAGGGTCAGTACAGAGATCAGAGAAGAGTCAGGACAGGCAGCAAAGAGTCAAATTCCAGGAAACAGGCAGGAGTCAGTACATAGGCAAACTAAGATAAAGCAGCACACCTTAGCAGGACACATTGACCTAGAAACCTATTGCTGAGGCACAATCCCACAGGGGAAGTTGCCCTTAGTATCCCTGTGTGATATGCCTTTAGGAGTCAAAGTGAGCTTGCAAGTGCCCTATAGGAAGCAAAAGGCTGTGCATGCAGAAAGCAGGTCTGAGGTCTGTAAGAGATAGTAGGGAGCTAGTCTGGAAGCTATGCCCACTGTGAAGGAGGAGAAGACTGGTGGATCAGGTCGATGGACTAGAGGAGCAAGGGAGTGATTAAGTAGCATGGCCACTGTGCCCACTTGGGAGAGCAGGGCGGCGGTGGGCATGGGCTACTGTTGTAACACTAAGAGGCCTACATGCTTGTTCAGAAGCCCTCCTTTATGAGACAGAACAGAGAGACACTATTTAAAGATAAGATCTAGTGGACCTGATTTCTCTATGCATTACCTGGTTACCCATTAAAGATGTTTCCCACTTTGGTCAATCCCTACTTATTATTGGTCAATTTAAAAAGTATTTCCCTTCTAGGATTCCCAGCGATCTACTGTTATACGTGAGCAAACCTGGCAGTAAGTGTTCATTTTCCCTGCAGCATCACCACAGAATAAATTAAACATTACCCATATCTCATTCATATCAATTGGCTGCAGAGCTATACAGGTCTTCCAGAGCAACTGAGGCTCTTTAGAACCACTGTTTCACAGATGATGACCCCGAAACAAAGACCCCCCCCCAGTATACAGTATAATCTTAATAATATAATATAGTATATAAAAATGCATTTTCTAAATTGGACAACCTCTTCTATTGAAATGGCTGGCATGTAATACTGCTTTTCCTTACTTCCAAAGGATGGCACTAATGAGATGGTTCCCTTTCCCTGGAAGATACCTCTTTTCAGATTATTTTCTCAAGGAGCATCACCACTAAGTCTCCATACCATGAAGCATTGCCAATAAACCTCCATAAACAGCGGGTCTCTTTAAAGGGGTTGTCCGAGTTATTTTTGTGTCCTTTGTATGTTTCTAACTAGGCAAATGTAATGTTTTTTCAGTACGCTTACTTTAACTTCAGTGTCCCCTTTCTCAGATTTCACTGAGGGTCACATGACCTGTGATGTCACCTTCTCTGCCTGCTCTGCTGATATTTCGTGCACAAGCAGATAAGAGTCTGTACATGAGACGTCACGGTGCTGGCCACGCCCCATGCACTTTAATCTGCTCTGTGTCTCCATCTCCCTGGATTCTTCAGGAGTTCTTCAACTTTAACCCCTTCTGTAGCACACATTTGGGGCTCAAGGCTTTTCTGAGCAGCTGCAGGCAATGAAGAGACACAGGATCTGCTCTCCTCATCCTGCAGACACAGAGCTGACACTGGGTGAGGTCTGAAAAGATCCGCAGAGTATTGGACAAGAACAGGTATGAGGAAGTTCCTGTGTGTATCAGCAGTGTCATTGTACAGCTGGGACTTGTAGCCCTACACATACAACATGCTGCTGAGTATCCTAGCAGGCAGACATGTCACTCAGGGCAGCACTTGAATTCACTCCCTTTACAGAGCAGGGGGAGGGGCAGAGATTGTTGTTATTGCATGTAAACAAAGAGCCAGAAGAGAACCAGGGAAGTGTGGAAATATAATTGTTTGCCTAAAACTTGATTAGCTTATGTATATATTGCTGCCCATCAGATTTACTGTGCTATATTTTTTTTACATAACTCAGACAACCCCTTTAAGGAGAACTATAACCCTGCCTAAGCTACTTCCAAGACATCACACTCATCCAGCCAGAATCCTACTCCATACTGATGAGGGACAAAAAGCCCAAAACAGCTATCCATGGGTGGATATTTGGCTTGGCCATTTTGCCTTGTCGAGTACTGAAGCTTATTAAAAAGTCAGACTTTGACTCATAAAGAGCCACTTCCAAAAGGTGGCGCTAGCGAGATTGGTTCTCTATTCCCTGGGAGTGAAGCTGAATCTAGGTCTGGCCTAAAGCCCCTTGTAAAAAGAGTATGTTTTCATGGCATGCGTGGCATGCTCAATAAAGCTTTTAATCATAGTGGGGATTAATGCACCCGTCATAATTATATTTACTATCATTGATAACTTTATATTTTCATATACATTATTTTCCAGTTCAGTGTGACATACATTCTTCTTCTATCTTCTTTCTAGCACTTTCTCTCTTGAATTTGCTGTCTGCACATTAACATTTTGTATCAGTGAAAATTCTAGATAACAAGAGAACACCGCAGGATATCTTCTTTCACTAGCCACTTTCTCCAATTTCCAAATTATCGAAGAAAATGGAAGAACGCTTCGACTGGATATTCCATACAGCACTTTCTAAGAAACGCGTCTCTCCAATAAAAGAAGGATTCAATGTGATCTAACGTGCAGCGCGAGGCGCTAGTGCTGGGTGGGCTCCATAATGCCTCGACAACAACACAGTAATTCCTGAAAATTAGCTTATACAAATTAAAAACCAAAATTCTAGGATGTCGTCCTAAAAAAACAAACTTCTTTCTTCCTTTGTCCCTGATGTAACAAGTGTATGATGATGGTCAGCTTGAAATGCCATGAATGAGAGATTTGGGACCTTTAATCTCACGAATACTCTTTGGCGCCAGAAAGCAAACAGTACACTCCCTAACCTGTTATCTTAGCCTCCTAAGCTTTCACTTCTTACCTGTCTTCAGAGTATATTGATTGTCCCTTCTGTTACAGCATGCACTGGACAGCAGAGCTATCAGCCTCTTCATTTACATTGCTGTAGTCACCTTACAGATTTACAAACTCATTCCTTACCGTTATTGATAAAGACATTAATTAAGAATGTCAATGAAATATTTTTTTTCCGCAGTCAGCAGGGCTGGGGGTAAAGGTAGAAACTAGGGAGATATAATTGTTTATGATTTTGTGAAATTAAATGTTTATTTGCTATGCAAATGGAATAAATAGATAAAAATGTTAATGAAATGTGTAATTAGTCACTGGCTGTAATACAATGCAACCAGCTGGTCGTATACCAAGAGGAATACAAGCCCCATATATTGTAGTTGTATATTTATATATTTGTAAACAATATATTCTATCATCAATCGACTTATTTATTATGTATTTCTTTATCTTTTGATAGATTTGTGTGTATTGTATACATCCTTGCCACCTAGTCATCTATAGCTATAATCTGTCCGAACACCGAGTGTACTCGAGCGCAATGCTCGAGTCTCTTCCCCGCACGTTTGTTCACTGCTACACAGCAAATAAACGTGCGGGAGAGTACTGGCATTCAACTGTATGTTGATTTGTACGCTAATGCTACGCATTGTACGCTAATGTGTACGAATTTGTATGCTAATGCTACGCATTGTATGCTAATGTGTACCAATTTGTATGCTAATGCTACGCATTGTGCGCTAATGCGTACAAATTCAGTTAATTAACATACTTTTACGAGTGAAAGGAGTAAAAGAGGAGAAGTCGCGATTCTGACCTTTTTCTATTAACCAGTCACCCTCTCCTCTTCCGAGCGGGGGGTACCTGGTTTAGTCCCATTGACTAACATTATGCTTGGGTGCTTGGCCGAGCACTTGAGCACCCCCTAGTGCTTGGCCAGAGCACCCGAGCATACGAGCACAGAGGTGCTCGCTCAACACTATTTGTTATATATCCTTTGTTGGTAATGACAGAGGTCAAACGTTTTCTGCAAGTCTTCACAAGATTGGCATACACTGTTGCTGGTATGTTGGCCCATTCCTCCATATAGATCTCCTCTGGGGCTGTCGCTGGGCAACACAAACTTTTAACTCCTTCCAAAGGTTTTCTATGGGGTTGAGATCTGGAGACTGGCTAGGCCACTCCTGAACCTTGAAATGCTTCTTACGAAGCCACTCCTTTGTTGCCCTGGCGGTGTGCTTGAGATCATTGTCATGCTGAAAGACCCAGCCACATTTCATCTTCAATGCCCTTGCTGATGGAAGGAGGTTTGCACACAAATTCTTACAATACATGGCCCCATTCATTCTTTCATGTACACGGATCAGTCATCCTGGTCCCTTTGCAGAGAAACAGCCCCAAAGCATGATGTTGCCACCCCCATGCTTCACAGTAGGTATGGTGTTCTTTGGATGCAACTCATCATTAACTCTCTGACAAACACGATGAGTTGTGTTTTTACCAAACAGTTCTACTTGGTTTCATCTGACCATATGACATTCTCCCAATACTCTTCTGGAACATCCAAATGCTCTCTAGCAAACTTCAGACGAGCCCGGATATGTACTGGCTTAAGCAGGGGGACACGTCTGGCACTGCAGGATCTGAGTCCCTGGCGGTGTAATGTGTTACTGACGGTAGCCTTTGTTATATTGGTCCCAGCTTTCTGCAGGTCATTCACTAGGCCCCCCCGTGTGGTTCTGGGATTTTCGCTCACAGTTCTTGTGATCATTTTAACCTCACCGGGTGAGATCTTGCGTGGAGCCCCTGATCGAGGGAGATTATAAGTGGTTTTGTATGTCTTCCATTTTCTAATTATTGCTCACATAGTTGATTTCTTCACACCAAGCTGCTTGCCTATTGCAGATTCAGTCTTCCCATCCTGGTGCAGGTCTACAATTTTCTTTCTGGTGTTTTTTGACGGTTCTTTGGTCTTCACCATAGTGGAGTTTGGAGTGTGACTGTTTGAAGTTGTGGACAGGTGTTTTTTATACTAATAACAAGTTCAAACAGGTGCCATTACTACAGATGAGTGGAGGACAGAGGAGCCTCTCAAAGAAGAAGTTACAAGTCTGTGAGAGCCAGAAACCTTGCTTGTTTGTAGGTGACCAAATACTTTTTTTCCACCATAATTTGCAAATAAATTCTTTAAAAATCAGACAATGTGATTTTTGGATTTGTTTTCTCATTTTATCTCTCATAGTTGAGGTCTACCTATGATGTCAATTACAGGCCTCTCTCATCTTTTTAAGTGGGAGAACTTACACAATTGGTAGCTGACTAAATACTTTTTTTCCCCACTGTATCTATCTATCTCTACTATCTATCTATCTATCTATCTATCTATCTATCTATCTATCTAAAATAAAAAATCAGGCAGCAATCTCAAAAAAATAAAAGGCAAATGAAAATTTATTTACCCATGTGGGACGTGCAACGTTTCGGCTCGACTGAGCCTTTGTCAAGCAGCTAAATGCTTGAGAAAGGCTCAGTCGAGCCGAAACGTTGCACGTCCCACATGGGTAAATAAATTTTCATTTGCCTTTTATTTTTTTGAGAGTGCTGCCTGATTTTTGATTTTCGTTATTGGATCGCTGTCAGGTCACTGGGCTTGCACCTCAGCTGTACTGGGCGGTGCTGCCGATATCTTTTTTCTTTTCTATCTATCTATCTATCTATCTATCTATCTATCTATCTATATCTATCTCTATCATCTATCTATTAGTGTTGAGCGAGCATGCTCGGCCTAACTTGCTGTTGTACTTGAGCACAATGCTCGAGTCCCCTAGACGGATCCGTCATGACCCCAATGCAAGTCAAGGGGGACGGATCCGTTTGGTGTGACACAATAGTAAACGTATCCGTCACCTATCACGTTTTTTTTTTTTTCATTGAAGAATTCAAGGTGTAATTTTTTTCATTCACCAGCATAGGGCGCAATGTAATGAAGAGGCTCCACTGCTGAGGAGAAGAAGCCTGAGGAGAAGGAGGTTAGTGGTCTGTATTTGTTTGTTTGTTTGTTTGTTTTCTATTTTTCAGGATCGTGAATGCAGAGGACTACGTCGGATTTGGTGGATTACGTCGGACCAGCTTTTTTATTTTTTAAATAAAATGGTCAAACAGGGGTCTGGGGGAGTATTTATTTCAATAAAATATTTTATAAGTGTGTGTGTGTGTGTTTTTTTACAACATTGCAGTTTTAGTAATCATGGCTATCTACAGACGGCCCTGATTACTAATACTGGGCTTAGTGCTTGCTGGTAATAATTATAACCCCAACATCTATTACCCCGGCACCCACCGCCACCAGAGCCGGGTACCCGCAGGACCGGACCCTCTAAATTGAGGGTCCGGTTCTGAGGGGGCTGCAGGCTGGTACCAATAACCGTGTCCCTTCCCACCCTTGTAGTGCGAGGCTGCCACTGCTGGTTGTATCTGGCTGGAGAAGGAAAAAAGGGGGGACCCTACGTCATTATTAAAAATTATTTAATTTTTTTTTTTTTTTTAAAGCGTGGGGTCCCCCCTTTTTTCCTTCTCCAGCCAGATACAACCAGCAGCGGCAGCCTGGCACTACCAGGGCGGGAAGGGACAAGGTTATTGGCCCTTCCCAGCCTAATGGTACCAGCCCGCAGCCGCCCCAGAACCGGACCCTCAATTTAGAAGGTCCGTTCCTGCGGGTACCCGGCTCTTCCTGACACCCCTGGTGGCGGTGGGTGCCGGGGTAATAGATGTTGGGGTTAGTGCTGCCCATATCGGCAAGCACTAAGCCCAGTATTAGTAATCAAGGCCATCTGTAGATAGCCATGATTACTAAAACTGCAATGTTGTAAAAAAACACACACACACTTATTTTATTGAAATAAATACTCCCCCAGACCCCTGTTTGACCATTTTATTTAAAAAATAAAAAAGCTGGTCCGACGTAATCCACCGAATCCTACGTAGTCCTCTGCATTCACTATCCTGAAAAATAGAAAACAAACAAAAAAACAAACAAACAAACAAACACAGACCACTTACCTCCTCAGGCTTCTTCTTTGTAGTAATTCCTCCCGTCCAGCAGGTGGCGATATGGTACAACTTACCACTCTGCACGCCGTCTTCCGGCTGGACGGGAGGAGGGAGCTGCCTGGGAAGGTAAGTAGTGTCTCTGTGTGTCTGTCTGTTTTGTTTTTTTAATTTTGGGCACTTGTGTAAACCAGGCAAACCAATGTCAGGTGCCTGGTTTACTCCCATAGAATTCCATTATGCTCAGGTGCTTGGCTGAGCACTGGAGCACCCCTGAGTGCTTGGCCAGACCACCCGAGCGTACGAGCACCGCGGTGCTTGATCATCACTACTATCTATCTATCTATCTATCTATCTATCTATCTATCTATCTATCTATCTATCTGTCTATCATCTGTCTAATATGGAACAATGGTAGCACTTATCTATCTACTATGTATTTCTTTATCTTTTGATAGGTGTGTGTATAATATACATCCTTTCCACCTACCCATCTATATCTATGTTCTATGTGTCTATCTTTTGTCTGTATATCTATCTATCTATCTATCTATCTATCTATCTATCTATCTATCTATCTATCTATCTATCTATCCATCTATCATCTGTCTAATATGAAACAATGGTAGCACTCCAGCTGTGAACTGAAATGTCACTATGCATGGATGAATCAAGAATGTGCTTTTTAAAACTATTTATCATCTATCTATCTCTCTATTATCTATCTATCTATCTATCTATCTATCTATCTATCTATCTATCTATCATCTCTCTATCTACCTATCTATCGTATAGATCTATAATACATCTATAATCTATCAGTCTATTTATCCTCTTTTCTATCTAGATATTAAACAATCTTTTTTTAAATAATTTCTCTATCCAATATACTGTATATCCAATGCTTTATCTATTAAAGGGGTATTTAGGTTGGCTAACCTTATCCCCTATCTACAGGACAGGGGATTACTATCAGATTAGTGGGGATCCTATTGCTAGGACCTCCAATGATCACGAGAAAGGGGACCCCATACCCCCTGCAGCTCCCCTGGAAAGAATGAAGCAGCCAGCTACACATGCGGGCTGCTGCTCCAATTATTTCTATGGGAGTTCTGGAGATAGCCGAATACAGCGCCCCTGTGGATAGGGGATAACTTTAATCAACAGGAATACCCCTTTAATATGTCAAACCTAATGGTAGTGCTGCTTAATTTTGGATATAGATAGATAGATAGATAGATAGATAAATAGATAATCTTTAGAAAAAAAGGCAGCACTCAGACCCTTGATGATCTTTTACTGCCTGTGTATTTCATGTTTGTCCACAGTTCATATATAAGCCATTTCCTTGATTTGAGATAGGGCCCTGAACCACATGAATGTGGGATTGGGACCTTTTTCTCTAATAGGGTAGGGGGACTGCCCTGAGTAGTCCCCTTCCTCCTAGGGTGTAATGTATTTAGGGCTGATTACTGAAGTGCCCCTCGGCAGAGTTGCCAACCTTCTCCTTAAATTTTTCTGGACAACTGAACCAGAAATCACGGACAGCCCAAAATTTTTAAGGACATATGCCACGCCCCCTTTTAGAAGCCACACTCCCATTTCATGCCCTAAAAATGCTCTAAACATAATATTCTTGAATCACAAACACCCTAGAATTAAAGGGGTAGCTCACTTTTCTATCATCTTCCTCCCAATCTTCCAACAGTACCTTCAATACTATGTTGATTGTGCTCCACAATGACCCCAAACACTGTAGAAGTAATAGTGCCATACAGATAGTCCCCATGTAGTAACAAAGTTCCTCAAAAGTCCCACTAATAGTAATAATTGTCTCCCAGAGAGCTCTCATTAGTAATAGTACCCCAATAGTGATAATGCTCCCGAAAGTACCCCTGTTAGTAGTAGTGCCCTCCATATTGTGTCAAATAATTATAACACCTGCCCATAGTACCCCTACTAGTAGTAATAATGTCTCATAAGGCTTCATACACATAGCCATAGTGTCACTGTGCCCCTGTTGCTAATCACAAACTGCTAGTCTGCAAAACACGGGCACCAGCCATGCGCACACTGCATTGTGGTGCAGACCCATTGACTTCAATGGGTCCGCAATCCGGTAGGTACGCCAAAAGATATGGCATGTTCTAACTTTTGCCATATCTTATGGATCGCGGACCCTTTGAAGTCAATGGGTCTGTGCCACAATGCAGTGTGCTCATGGCCAGTGCCCATGTTTCACAGACCTGCGGTTTGAGGTCCACAAAACAGGCAAAGCGACACCATGGCTATGTGAATGAAGCCTAATAGAGATAATTTTCCTCATAGTGCCTCCTGTAGTAATAAAGCCCCCCTCCCCCATTGTGACCCTGTAGGTGTGGTGGGGGAGCCTGGGCCAGCTGGCTTTTTGTAGAACAGATACTTTGGTGCTTGGAGGAAGCACACACACTGGGCCTGGGCTGGGTGATGACAATGGGAAACACACACACTGCAGGCTAGGTGCTGCTGCTGCTCCTTCTCCTCCAGACCTCATATCATGTCTAAAATTGCTCACACCCCAGACTCACCAGGGGGTTTAGGGCAGGCTTCATGTTATTTCCTCTTCACTGTCTGAGAGACAGTCTCTGCCAGCCCCAGTCCCCCCTGCAGTCTTCCCCTGAAAACATCAAGAAGTTAACAGCTGCACTTTCATTGGTGGCCCAGCGGAACTCCTCCTCCTTAACTTATCATGCTCTGCTCCACTGTCCAGAGCAAGGCAGCATCAGCTTCCTTCAAGCCAAGCCCGGGAAAGAAAGCTGAAGTTCATTGGTGGCTAGTGGAATGTGACTCGAGTAACACCTCCTCCTCCAGCCTCCTCCCTCCTCCCTAGAAGCTCGTGCTCATCCTGTACTCTGATGCGGCTGCCAGTGCCTCCTCCCATCCTCACGCTTGCCTTGGCCTCCTTCTGCACAGCTGCCTGATTGTGTGCCCACCCCTCAAGGTAATCTTGGCGCGCGCCCGCGCTGCGGCTGCCCGCCCATTCCAGGCCAGAGGAACTTCTCTTTCTGCACTGCACTGCAGCACAACGCATGCGCGGTACAGACTTCGTTTTGGCCCAAAAATTAACGGACAGTGTTTTTTTCTGACGGACGCTACGGACGGCAGAGAAAAACAACCGTCAAACTAACACATAAATGTAAGGATACCGACCAGTATACGACCAATACTGGTCTGTATCCTTACATTTATGTGTTAGTTTGTCTGTTTGATTTTGGCCCATTGACTGTTTCTTTTTTCACCTTTAATGGTGTTTGTGATATATTTGCACTAGGCATTTTATTCTTATGTTATGGTGACAGTCCTTTGGCCTCTGTATTCATATACGGACTTTATATTAACCCTTATAATGTGATAATGTGACCATATTCTCATTTTGTCTGTAACATTGTGCCACTGCGTCTATTTTTAATGATTGTTGTCAAGTATATTAATGTTATTATTAGGGATGAGCGAACCGAACAGTAACGAACCAGATTCGTTACGAACTTTCCCAAAAGTTCGGTTCCTCAACGAACCGAATTTTGATAAAGTTCGTAACGAATCTGGTTAAAATAATGGCGACGCCATATATACGCATATTTATAGAGAATGTACGCTAATGCTTACGATAATGCGTACGCTAATGCGTTAGAATTCATAAAATGCGTACACATTAGAGAACATTCTCAAATAAGCGTATATTTAGGGTATGGAATATGCCGTATTCCTTACCCTAAATATACGCATATTTGAGTTTACATTCTCAAATATGCGTATATTTTGCGTCGCCGTTATTTTGAGCGAACCGAACCGTAACGAACCAGATTCTTAACGAATCTGGTAAAAAAAAAAACGGCGACGCAAAACTGTACTTTTTTCACAGAATAGACCAGGATACAAGGGATTATTACTCCTATAATCCCTTGTATCCTGGTTTTCTGTGAAAAAAAGATGTGTGACGTCACCCACACAGACCAGGAAGTGCCTGATCACGCTGACATTTTGTCAGTGCGTCTTCAGACATCAAAGAGAAAGGAGCTCAATAGATAGAGAGGGAAAAGAGATAGCTAGAGGGAAAAGAGATAGCTAGATAGATAGATAGATCGATAGATAGATAGTCAAACAAGTAGATAGATACAGGGAGAGATAGAGAAGAAATAGAAAGGGTTAGTGAGAAAAGCAGGAGAGAGGAAGAGAAAGCTAGATATAGAAGTTAAGGTGATAGATAGGGAAAGAGGCTGAGAAAGCAAGAGATAGGTAGAGATAGGGAGAGGAAGTCATATAAATAAAAAAATTGTATCATCTAGGGAGAGATAGGGTGAGAAAAAAAAATTGTGAGAGAAAAGAGCCAGGACAGGTAGCATTCCTGTTCCGTGACCGTACACGCTACACGTTGCTGCTCAGCTGGGTGCTGTCAACCCCGTTAAGCCACAACAAAAACAGTTAAAAAAAACTTTAAAAAAAAGTTATAAACAAATTAAAAAAAAAAATTAAAAAAAGATAAAAAAAAGTTATAAAAAAAAGTTTAAAAAAGTATAAAAAAAATATATCATTACATTTTCCCCCACACAATAAAAAAATGTCCAAGCGTCCTACTTCCAGCACTTCCCAGGCAAGGAGTGCAACAGGAGGCGGTGAGGGTAGAAGTGGCAGCACCAGGCCCGGTGGGAGCCGGGGTAACAGGCGTGGCACCAGGGTGCAGCTACCCCTGACGGCCACTGGTCAAGTAAGAACCACACAGCCCGCGGTTCTAGATTGGCTTACCCAATCCTCCAGTTCCACCGCCCAAAGCTCCCAAACGAGGAGTCAAGCATCCGCTGGATCATCTGACACCACTCTTACATGGGACGGTCAGCGAGAGTCCTCTGCCCCATCCCCTGTTATTAGAATGCCACTCTCCTTTGGGGCACCTTCTGCCAGGGAACTCTTTGCAAACCTTGATCTGCCCTTGGAGTCTCTACCACTTTTTAGTGATGAGGAGGAGGAGGAAGTCCACCAAAGTCAGCGGGTGGAAGTTACTGAGACTCCAGAGGAAGTGTTGGCTGTAAGCAGTCAACAGAGCCAGGGAGGGGCATCCAGTGCCACACCTGATATCCTGTCCCAGCCACCGGAGGAAAGTAGCAGTGGTCCTGACTTTGATGATGATGTCGCTGATCGGACGTGGCGCCCTCAAGCAGCATTATCCTCAGCATCATCGGTGGAGGAAATAGAGATGCCACCGACACAGCAACATCCCACTATTGCAAGCAACCGAGGCACAAGAGGGAGGGGTAGAAGAGAAGCTACCAGGCAGAGATCACCCTCTCAAAGCCTTGGTCCTGAGAGGGCACCCTCAGGCAGCAGTGGCAGTCAACAGCCAGCAAGACCCCCCGTGGCTGTCAGCAAACCACGGTCCTCAATTGTCTGGCAGTTCTTCCGCTTGGGGACAGATAAGCATATTGCTTTGTGCCTGCTGTGCAATGAGAGGATCAGTCGTGGTAGGGGTGATAATCTGGGGACAACATCCATGCGAAAGCATATGGAAATGCAACACCAACAGGCCTGAAAGAACCGTGACCCCAATACCACCTCCTGTCATGATGCACCATACACTGCAGATCCCATCATGCAGCATCCTCTCACTGGAACTCAGGGCTCGTCAGCCTCAGTTGCCAGCAGCAGCACAGTGTCACTGCCATGTACACTGCTAATGAGGCAGCAATCCCTGACTGAGTCCATGGGCAGACGTCAGGTGTATTCCAGCAGCCATCCCATGGCCCAGAAACTGACCGGACACCTGGTTAAGCTGCTGGTGCTTCAGTCCCTGCCCTTCAACCTCGTGGACTCCCAGCCCTTCAGGGATTTCTTGGTGTGTGCGCACCCCAGATGGCGAGTCCCCAGCCGCCACTACATCTCTGCAAAAGCTGTCCCATCACTGCACAGTTATGTGCAGAAAAAGGTGGGCGACTCATTGGGACTCAGGAGTGCTGATGTCTGGTCCTCAAATTATGGCCAAGGGCAGTGCATGTCTGTTACTGCCCATTGGGTCAACATCCTCCCAGAAGACCATCAGGAAGTTGGCCCATTCTTGCCACTATCACCTCCACGGTGCTTTAGGGGGCCAGCAGCGGGAAGCAGAAGTTCTGCCTCCACCACCTTGCAAACATCCGCCGCTTCTACTGCATTACAGCCTGCCCCGGTGTCTTACCACTGATGTCAGGCCCGGCGCTCTCAGTCTGTCCTCCATTTGGTGAGCCTGGGTGAAAGGAGACACAGTGGGCAGGAGCTCCTCCGGACCATCAGGGAGGAGGTAGATCAATGGCTGACCCCACGTCAACTAACGGTGGGAAGCGTGGTAGCAGACAATGGGAGGAACATTGTCTCTGCAGTGAAGCAGGGAGGGCTGAGTCATACACCTTGTATGGCACATGTGATAAACCTCATAGTGCACAGGTTTCTTCGATCATTTCCTGCACTACAAGACCTTATGAGGATGTCACGCAGAGTGTGCAAACACTTCAGCCACTCCTACACTGCAAGGAACACCCTGCTCAGGATCCAGAGACAGCGCAGTCTGCCCCAACATCGGCTAATCTGCGACGTGCCAACACGCTGGAATTCTGCCCTCCATATGCTGGACCGCCTGTACGAGCAAAGGTCAGCCATTACAGACTACCTCATGGGGCAATCAGGCAGCTTCACGCCACACTGCGACTTCCAAGTCACACACTGGCAGATGATGCGTGAAGTCTGCCAATTGTTGATCCCTTTTGAGGACGCAACTTTGTTTTGTGAGCAGGAATGACTATGGGATCAACGACATCATCCCACTCGTCCATGTTCTGGAAAGTGCGCTGAAAAGCATCATCAGCGAGGATTCCCAGGCCACCACTCCAAGGCTGAACATCGCCTTGAGCCCAGAAATGGATGAAGTGCAGATGGAGGGTGAGGAGGAGGAAGATGTCCATGCCCAGCCATTCCACACACCGCCACCTGGCTTCTCTGCCTCTCAATCACAGGAGGAGATGGAGGATGAGGTGGTAGAGGAAGCGGAGGAAGACCCCAGCAGACCCTGGAACTATACCGAGGACAGTGGAGAGGAGAGGCGCTCATTGTCCTTGGTGCAGATGGCAAGGTGCCTACGGGAGTGTCTGAGGAGTGACAGCCGGATTGTGGACATCCGCCAGAGGGACCAATACTGGCTGGCCACCCTGGTGGACCCTCGCTTCCGCCGCAAAATGGCTGCATTTTTCCCACCATCAGAGAGGGAGGCAAAACTGGGGTACTACCGGGACCTACTCACCAGACAGCTGGTCTCTACTTAACAGCGAGACCAGCCAGGTTCCCAGACAACATCCGCTCGGGGGGAACCAGCGCGCTCCACTACCACCACCACTAGTGGAGGCGTGAGAAGTCGCTACAGCCCCCAAACGCTGATGAGCGATTTCATGCAGCCAGCTGCTGAAGAGGGGACACAACACCGGACTCATGGCGTGGACCAGCATTAGCTCACCCACCAGGTCACTGCCTACCTGGATTGTACCCTGCCCCAAAGTGTCACCAACCCCGTGCAGTACTGGGCAGAGAAACTGGACATTTGGCCTCAACTGGCAGAGTTTTCTTTGGCTCTGCTGTCCTGCCCAGCCAGTAGTGTCGCGTCAGAGAGGGTGTTCAGTGTGGCGGGTAACATTGTAACACCGCAAAGAACGAGGCTCTCTTGCCACAGTGTTGAGATGCTGACTTTTATAAAGATGAATCGTGCCTGGATTACATCGGATTATACCACCCCCCTGCCTGATGTGAATGACTAAGTCATCAGTCACCCGTCTTGCATGGCAATCCGTTTGTCCAAGAAAATGACCTTAAGATCCCAAATATGTGCCCAACGTAAAAATCCATAATTTAACTTATATAAGTAATGTTTCCCCCTTAGACCCCAAATTAAAAAAAAAATCACCTTAAAAATTCCCAACTTAATTCAGATACATTTAAATAAACAGAACCCCATCTCCAAATTTCATGCCCATGGTGTGTTGGCCATTTAACATCTCCACACCAGCTTAATGCCTCACACCGGTGCACCGTCCAACCCATACCCCAAGAACAGTACCATCCCTAAAATAATCCCCACGACTATGCTTCACAAAGTGGGGATTTTCACCTATTGTGAACTATAGCCATGGGGTTCTATCCCTGGCTTATGTGCCAAGGAACACTACTCACCGTTTTGTGAGCGGGTACTAACTGTTCTTGAGGTATTTTGTTGATATCATGAGAGTAGTAAAATCTCGCACCGCAAATCCCGATGGGGTTTCTTCTCTGTGCGAATGATTTCACGCCTCTCATGCAGTCACGCGTGAATAAGGCTGTCTATGGGGTATATATCACGGAGGCTGCTTGCCTTCAATGTGATATAAAAAACTCCACACTTAGTTACAGCAACAAACAGTTGCTGAAAGGCAGGTTTACTTGCCTTATTTACGGTGCCTTTACAATGGGATGCTTTTTGGGGTTCTCTGCTGCCTAAAATCCACAGCGCATCGTTGGCTATTTTATGCCACCTTCCATACTATGGGGCTGGACGCAAATACCCAGTTCAGCGCAGAACTGCGTATGTCCGGACGGCACCATAGTACTGAACGCGTTTGGTGAACGGTTTAAAAATGCCCTGTGGATTTTACTCAGCAGACCCGCAGCCACATGTGAAGGTACCCATAGGGTGAGGTTTTTTGGAGTGACCAAAGAGAGGGCGGAAGGTCACTCCATTACCCCATCAGGGGTTTTTCCCCTACCCATTTTAAAAGATAAGTCCAGGCAATTAATTACTTTCTGTGCCCTTATTTGACCCAGAACTTAGGCCCATTCACACGACTGTAAGTGAATAGGGCCGTATCTATCCGCAATTTTGCGGATAGATACGGCCCCATTCACTTACGGTCGTGTGAATGGGGCTTATAAATTGCACGGACTTATCCTTTTAAGCCAGCTGGTGACAGCACTAAAAAAACACAAAAGCATACATCCATTGGTTGGGCGCTGCACTCGGTTAGGACATCAAACTGGTGTAACAAAGATATATATATATATGTCTTGCCAACAGCCTAGGCCAGATTCAACAGGTTTTACACAGAGTAGTTGCGTCAATTTGTAAAGCGAGTGGCAAGTGAGGTGTCCATTTCATGAAAATTGGACACGTATTTTTGGATAATGGAACTTGGCATAAAGCCTTCTTGAATCTGTGCCTTTTAAAATGTCCTCTTCTTCACCTCATGGATTCTGTGGGTGAGGTTGTCTGTCTATTTCACCGTATCCGTATCCTACTAGACTAGCTGTAATGTTAGAGGGTTTTTTTTAACGTTGACTGTCCTGTGCTGAAACTCAACATCAACTTTTTGTCATGTATAAAAAACTGATTTTTTTAAAAGCGTGCAAGGTCTGTTTACAAGGTCGTTCACCACCAGTCCCTCAAAAATAATGTTTTAGGTCCCACCAGGCCTTCAACCATAATGTTTTCAAGGGACTGTTCACCACCAGTCCTCAAAAATAAT
>ONZH01014695.1:0-103656 GCA_900303285.1 Rhinella marina
CGCTGGTTATTTCATCTGTCTAGAGTTTGCTGGAGTCTTCTAGCTGCTAGCGACTTCTAGGTGTTGCTTGATTTTTCTTCTAAGTGTAGCTTTGATCTCCTAGATTTAGGCTGGGATCTTCTTCTAAATATAGAGTAGAGGTCTTCTTCTGGGTGTACCTTGGATCTTCTTCTAGAAGTAGCTTGGTGTCTTCTAGGTGTAGGTTGGTTTCACCACACANGACACATGACTTGACTGTTCTTGACAACGCCATCCTAGCCTCATAGATGTAGATAATTATCTGAAAAACACAATAAAAATGCTTTAATAGAAAACACTTTATGATCTGGAGGATCTTTGACTTCTAGAGAAAGGACACAGAATCAGTAGTAACACAACTGTATAAAGGGCAAAGAATTCCTGGATTATATAATCGTCTTCATACTTTGAGGCAGACATGCAGTAAAAAAACATGTCCTTATCTCTATATGTGGGCTCCGCCGCACAGGTAAGCTGAGGTATCCCTAGTATTGTGTGGAGTGCTGTCTGCTGAAGTAAAGCCGATACAGCAGGTTGGCCATCCGGGGTGTAATTATCTATGTTATCTATTATCTTGGTTTTGGCCTTGATAATAACATTATATTAGGGAATTGTTCTCCTTGTAAAGTGTTTCCATATGTGAAATGTCGCTCTAAGTGACTTGTCATTGTAACTATACAGCAATAACATTGATATATAGCCATCTCTGGGAGGGCATCTTCTCTACAAGGTTTCCTGCTGTAGATGGCCCATGTATTAGGCAATATGAGTATAATACAGGGGATACCCTGCTCAGGACCCCACTATAACCATAAGAGTAGGGAGCCACTATGGTGGGCTTCCATCCCCTCTGGACGACCTGTCCCCTCTGTGTATTTATTTTAATAGCTGCCATGTAGACTATTTTTTTTTTTTTTAAACATATTTTTATTTGAATCACCAGAAATGCATATAAGTATAAGAACACGTACATAGCATAGGTGAACAGTTTACATTTTTATCCAAATGAACACAATATAAAACATGCAGTAGAAAAAAAAAAAACACATTTCCCTACCCCATACCTTTTGCAGATGCCCGTCAGTATCCCCTGACAATTAGTCAACTAGTGTTTATGAAGAAAAGGATTTTAAGTGAAACACCATCAATCATGTAGGTTCAATTTCCCTAAAGTACCTTTCTATGATTCTTCGGCATACCATTCAGTATAATTGAAGACTTGCATTAGTGATGTGATGTCAGTTTGTGAAATATGTTTGGAAATAAAAGTCTTCCACTTGCGAAAGAAACCAGCAGTCTTTTTTCTTTGTGTGTTTCTGTGTCTATCTTATCAATGTACATAAAGTGGGTCATTTGTGAAACTACCTCTTTCACCTGAGGTATGCTCGGTTGTAGCCAGTGTTGTAAAAGGCATCTCAGAGGGCATCTATTATTATTGGTGTGATCCATCTGTGATGAAAACTGATTCAAAGATATTCCCACAATAACGATATTAAGAAATTTATCGCGATAACGATATATATCGTGATAAATGCCCATTTAGAAGAAAAAAAACACTTGAGGCCACAAGGAGAAATTATATACTGTATGGTGACCACAAGGAGACATTATATACTGTATGGGGGCCACAAGGAGTCATTATACTGTGTGGGGGCAGCCACAAGGAGACATTATATACTGTATGGGGGCCACAAGGAGACATTATACTGTGTGGGGGCCACAAGGAGACATTATACTGTATGGGGCCACAAGGAGACATTATATACTGTATGGTGACCACAAGTAGACATTATATACTGTATGGAGGCCACAAGGAGACATTATACTGTGTGGGGTCCACAAGGAGACATTATACTGTATGGAGGCCACAAGGAGACATTATACTTTATGGGGCAGCCACAAGGAGACGTTATACTTTATGGGGGCAGCCACAAGGAGACATTATATACGGTATGGGGGCCACAAGGAGACATTATACTGTATGGAGGCCACAAGGAGACATTATACTTTATGGGGCAGCCACAAGGAGACATTATATACTGTATGGGGGCCACAAGGAGACATTATACTTTATGGGGCAGTCACAAGGAGATGTTATACTGTATGGGGGCAGCCACAAGGAGACATCATACTGTATAGGGGCAGCCACAAGGAGACGTTATACTGTATGGGGGCCACAAAGGAGACATTATACTGTATGGGGGCCACAAGGAGACATTATACTGTATGGGGGCCACAAGGAGACGTTATACTGTGTGGGAGCCACAAGGAGATGTTATACTGTATGGGGGCAGCCACAAGGAGACATTATACTGTATGGGGGCAGCCACAAGGAGACATTATACTGTATAGAGGCCACAAGGAGACATTGTACTTTATGGGGGACACAAGGAGACACTATACTGTTATGGGGCCACAAAGACATTATATTGTATGAGGCAGCTGGGACCAAGGTGACATTATACTGCATGGGGCAACAATTGTACAACGCCCCCAACAGTATAATATCTCCTTGTTGCCCCATTCAGTATACAGTAGTGTCTCCTTGTTGCTCCTGTATGGGGGCAACAGGGAAACATTATACTGTATGGGGCTTCTACTGATGGGCCTCCCCTGTGCAGGAGCCGCTGATTTAGCATGAGCAGATATAGACCTTGATTGATAAAGTATTATCTTGCCTCCTGTTCCGCTGTCGCACTTCCCTGTGCTTGGACTGTGGAGGCCAGGACCAAAACTCCGTGACAGACTGGCTTAGCTTCCCTCACTGCCTGCTAGTGTTGGCTGCGTGGCTCGCATGAGCGCCCATTTCCAGATGTTGGTGGGCGGGGTCACGGGGAGGCACAGAGCGAGGAGGATGTGGCCGCTGCGCTTATGGACATTTAAGCAGGCGGCAGGACATAGACATTTTAGCGGCGGTCAGCACACATGCGACCGCTCCTATGATATAATTAAATACGGCGGTTATTAGGAAACGGTGATATCACCATAGTTTAATGGCTTTTCTTAATACTGCGGTGTAGCGTGGACACCAGTATATCGCTCATCCCTATCCAGGTCATTATGTCTACCCAAAAGTCTTGTACAGTGGGGCAATTAAAGAAGTCCTCTTAAAGGCAACTAGACTATATGTTAGACAAATTAGCAAAAGGAAAAGAATGAGAAATCCACTATGGTTTACTAGAGAGGTAAGAGCTATACTGAATGATAAAAAGTCTGCCTATAAGAGGTATAAAGAGTCTGGAAGTGTAGCAGACAGAGAAGTGTATAAAATTATACAGAAGAAGACAAAACAGATTATTAATGCTGCTAAAGCTTCAAAGGAGGAAGAAATAGCCAACTCTGTTAAAATGGGTTGTCCGAGTTATTTTTTTGTTCTTTATATATTTCTAACTTGTCAGGTATAACAACTTTCCCATATACTTTGTGTTTCTAAAGCTGCTGGTTTCTCAGAGTTGACTGAGGGTCACATGACCTGTGATGTCACCTTATCTCCCTGGTCTGTGATGTTTCGTGCACAAGCCTCAGAGTTCAGATAACAGTCTGTACACGAGACATCACTGGCCACGCCCCCTTTCTTTGCCATCTCCTGCTATCTGCTCTCTCCCTGGATTCCTTCAGATAAAACATTAACCCCTTCAGCCAGAACACACTGAGGGCTCAAGGCTTTACAACAAATAGTAGCTGCAGCAGTGAGAGGAGACAAATGTTGGGCAAGGAGCTATAGAGGAATTGTATTGTACAAGAACAGGTAGGGAGAATTTCCTGTGTGTATCAGCAGTGTCATTGTACAGCTGGGACTTGTAGTCCTACACATACAACATGCTGCTGAGTATTCCTGCAGGCAGACATGTCACTCAGGACTTGTATTCACTGCCTTTGCAGAGAAGGTGGAGGGGCAGAGATTGTTATTACTGTAGGTAAACAAAGACCAGAAGAGAACCAGGGAAATGAGGAAATATAGATTTTTTTTTGCCTAAAACTTGCTGAACTTAGTTATATATTGCTGCCCATCAGATTTACAGTGCTATACATTTTTTTCATAACTTGGACAACCCCTTTAAGGAGGATAATAAAACCTTCTTCAGATATATTAGTGACAGGAAGAAGAAAAACTGCGGCATTACAAAACTTAGCAATGGAAAAAATCTGTATATAGATGGGGATAAGACGGTCGCTGACCATCTGAATAACTACTTCTGCTCAGTTTTTTCAGATGGCGACTTTCATAATCAGAACATGGCTGGACATAGCATTGCCTCTAGTTGCAAGGTTTCAGACCCAGTGTTTTCAGAGGCTGATGTTCTAGAGGAACTTGTCCGGCTAAAGTTAAATAAGGCAATGGGTCCGGATGGCATTCACCCCAGAGTTCTACTCCGATCTATGATTGTTGGCCCCCTGACTGATCTGTATAATCAGTCCCTTCTTACAGGTGGTTGACACATCCACAGTCACTGAATTTAAACATGCCTGAGATAAACATGTATCTATCCTAAGATAACAATAAAGGAATAATAATAAGGGCAGACTAGATGGACCAGGTGGTCTTTTTCTGCCGTCAATCTTCTATGTTTCTATGTTTCTACAGCATTGTCGTGCACAGCGTGCTAAGTCTGCTTTCCCTAATCCACATTTAGGACAAGCTGTTAGATGGGTACTATTGTTATTTTTGTTTGGGAGATTAAAAGCATAGATTTCTGAGTGTATGAATCAGTAATGGGATTCCCTCCATTTTTCACATGGAACTGCTCTACACACTCTCATCCAACCCTGTGTAATGTCCTCTGGGACAAACTTAGTATTCAGTTTTTTTTCCCCATTTTTATATAGATTAGTTTCACATTTCTTTTCCCCAATCCCCCTAAGTATCTGATAGAGGTGTGATAAGGATTGTTTGGTGTTTGTTGGGAGTAAGGAGCCTATCAGAGAGGTGCTTGTACACTCTGTCTTCTCTACACTCTGACATCTCTAAATCTCTCTTTGCAGAAATGCATTACTTGTTGGTATGCTAAGTGATGTGAATTATGTAGGTTATATTTGTCACATAATTCAGATAATGTGTAGTATCTGCATTCAGAGGGGGTGTAGCAGATCTATCAGTGTGTTTTATTCCCTTCTGTCTCCACATACAAACATTTTATTTTGTCTTCCCTGAGGGAATTCTGGATGACTCCATAATCCCATTAATCTGGATGCTAGAAAGGGCTTCTTGTCTATTTTACGGGCCTCTTTCCAAGCTATTTTGGTATCAGTAAGGACAATCGAGGATTTTAAGTGTGTGGGTAAAGCATTTCCCTAGAGTGCAGAAGGTTCACCAGGGGCCAAGGAGTGGATAGCTGCTGTTCAAGAAGAAAATTAGAGTAGTGATTTGAGCGCTGTATCCAATCAAGACAATGCTGAAATAGGCATGAGATGTTATATAGCCTGATGTTAGGTAAATTTAAACCTCTTTTACGTCGTGGTAGCATAAGCTTTGTCATGGCTATTCGTGGTCTTTTCCCTGACCATAGAAAAGAGGAGAAGACTGAATGGCGCATTTTGACATCTGAGTGTTTCAGTAGTATCGGAATGGTTTGTAGTGGGTAAAGTAGTTTTGGAAAACATACAATTTTAATTAAGTGGCACCTACCTGTTAGGGATAAAGGGAGGTTATGCCATCTTTGTAGGTCCTTGACTATTGACTTGAAAAGGGGGATATAATTCAGTTTATAAAGTGAACTGGGTATCTTCCCAATTTTTATGCCTAGATATGTTATGTGTTCAGCAGCGATCAGGATCTGTTTGCATGATATTGGTAAGCTGAAGTTTTTGGTTATGGGGCCCAATGGCAGTATTTCACATTTGCTAGTGTTTATTTTGAAGCCAGAGATTGGTCCAAATGAACATAAAAGATCTAAGACTTTCTGGAGATCTTCATTAGGGTCTGCCATAAAAAGGTGTAAGTCATCCGCAAAGAGTGAAGTTCGTACTTCCAGATTCCCCACCTTTATACCCCTGAACAGTTCTCCCTCCTCCAGTATACGCGCTAACGGTTCTAAAGCTAGGTTAAACAGTAGGGGGGAAAGGGGGCATCCCCGGCGCATACCCTTGTAAAGTGAGAATGTCGGGATAGAAAACCTGGGATGGAGACTCTTGCTTTTGGTGACTCATATAGTACAGATATGAAGGTTCTGGAGGGGCCCAAGATCTTCATAGCATCTAGGACTTTTTCCAACCAGTCCCATGTAGACTATTGATAGAAAAGTAAGCTGTCAAGGACCTTTCCTGTCACCCCTTTCCCCACCTTCCAAAACTACAAGGTTTGTTGCTGACCATAGAAGCTCATTAATTCAAGACACATATTTCTTCTCATTTCTATATGGTGATTACCATAGAAACCTCTAAACCAGTAACCATCTTGTCTACCTCTAAATAGAGATATGCATGAATAAGGGCTCATTCAGACAACCGTATGTTTGTGCCCACATCCGTTCCGCACAAAAGATGCAGACAGCACAATGTGTGCTGTCCGTATCCGTACTTCTGTTTCAAGGCCCAGCAAAAAAAGATAAAACTTGTCCTACCTGTGTACAAGAATAGGCATTTCTATCATAGCAAAATGCGGAACGCACATGGTCGGTATTCAAGTTTTGCGGATCCACAATTTACGGAGTTCAAAACGGATACGGTTGTCTGAACGAGCCCTAACACTGACATGGTTGCTCCATCTGCTGCGAAATATCCACTGAGGACTAGAGTTTGAGCCGATCACTGACGATCCGACTTATCAGCATTGTACAATGGATGAAGTTCCTATTACCCAGACTTATTTGCTGAGGATAAGACAATGGCGGCTGAAATGCTGGAACATGGATTTGTATTTCATCCTTCGTTGTCTTATATGTATGGTAAATCTTCCACTGGTCTCTACCAAGTACATTTACACCCCAATACCCAGGATACCATGTACAGTGATCATATGGGTGATGTAGACACATCTTACCTGTCTGGATACAGAAGTGAACATCCATACATTGGAAATCCCAGAACAGGTGCTATGGTGATGACATCATATATATATTTTTTTTACTTGTTGCTCATTGGGGCCTGTATAGAAATATGTATTTCTTAATTACCACCTTATTCCTGTTTACAGAGCTGTGCCTTATCGACAATAATGGCGCCGAATATCATGGGGGGAGATTTATGAAAACTGGTGTAAAGGAAAAACTGGCTTAGTTGCCCATAGCAACCAGATTTTTCAGAGCTCCTTTGACAAATTAAAGGATCAATCTAATTGATTGCTAGGGGCAACTAAGAGTTTTCCTTGACACCAGTTTTCATAAATCTCCCTCTATGTTCTAATATTTAAAAGTGGCTGCCAAAGAATACAGTTATTGGGGGCTCATGAACCAAGACTGATAATGAAGACATAGCATCAAATCTCTTTTGCATGGCCAAGAAATATGGACATTCAGAACAGCACCAAAGGGGGAACAAGGATCTGCCAGGAGATAGACATTTCCCTGTAAGTTACTGACATTGACAACCCAGGTCTCACATGTGACTAAGCAGGTGACCAGTAACTGCCACCATCTAGTGCCAACTGCCATCCTATGCCCAGTGGATATTACCCATACCCTGCAGCATCTTCTCCTCATACCAGTGACTTGATCTATATGAACATTACTCATTACATTATATTTGGTGAGATCATAAATGAAGGAAAATAAAAAAACAATTACTGATAATGAATATTGTGTCATTGATTTTCTTCCCCGGCCACTGGCCTAGTGCCCCCTGCTTGAAGATCCAACCATGACATCAGGGTGATGATCGGATTGTTTGAGACCAATGGAAATCTACAATCACTGAAAAAAAACGTGGTCTAAAATGGCAGAAAAGTGCTCAAACCCCATATGCTGTAGCGCATATCAAACCGGGGAGCAAATCCTGCACATGTGAAATGGAAATGTAATCCAAGCTTTCAATAACTGATGAGAACAGTGTTTGCTGGTAGTTATCATCATAGATCTTACTGGCCATAATGGAGGGATTATTGATAATTTTGGGAGAAAAGATGGAGATAAGGAGCGACCCTCTGGAGATGCTTCCAGCTGCGTCTTGGTTGAAGGTTCTACGGTTACGGTTATAACAATGGAACCCCACATAGTCACTATGGTGATAAGCGGAATTTAAAGGGCCAGCTACTCATCCTGCGTGGGGTCTGTGTGGAAGAAATTTATAGAAAAGCTGATTGAGCCATTTCATAGGAGACCAATTAATTTACCAGGATATTTTAGGTGTAACTGGATTTAATAAATATGGAAATATGTTTTATTTCCAAGCATTTTATACTTCTGTGTGGTTTATTGTATATATGAGAATAGATTTGAGAAGGGCATGGAGGAGTATTATATATGGGCACTACAGGGGAGGGGCATTATCTACTGGAACTACAAGGGGAGCATTATATATATATATATACTGGCACTACAGGGGTCATATACTGTATATACAGGCACTATCGGGGAAGAAGGCGCATTATATATTGGAACGTATATGGGCAGGAGCATTATGTATTGGCACCAAAGGGGGCGTTACAACTACAAGGGTCACTGCAGGAGAAGCTGTATAAATACTGGGGTCACTATGGTTATATTATTATTATATTATTACTACTGGGGGTACTGTAGGGGCATTATCATTATCGGGCACTGTTTGAAACTGTCCACAGCAACACAAGATGTCTTCAAGCGACTTCTTTGAGAAGATTCTTTTGTTTATTCAGAGACAAGAGCAGCAAGACATTGTTAAAATAACTATAAAAGTCAGGCAAATTATAGCTTAAAGATGGAAGTGAAAAGAAGCAGGGGCAAAAGGCAGGGTCTAGTTAAAGTCTCCAAACACAGTCTTTTGAACCAAGAAAACAAAGGAATAATTCATATTATAATTCAAGTTTTCTACAGTATGTCACACTCCATAGACATCAATGTGTTTCACACAGATTACATCATTATACATAACCATTGATATACATAAATTTCACCTACAACAACTTGTATAAAAGTTCCCTATCACAAACACTTCATGCGGTCAAAATGTATTCTTTAGATGTTCCATTAATCCTCTCCAATTTTAGAACCAATCTCCATTTTTCTTTCCAAAGAGCCATATGGGCCATAAATCCAAAGTAGGCCCCTTCATTTATCACCTATCACAAACACCAAGGATCGAGCACTTGGGAGCTGTTTTCCTGCAGAATAAAAGTGCTTTTTCTGAACATGTAATACAGACACAGAGTGCACACAGGTATGTCTGGGATGTGTCTGCAATCTTCTATGGGGCAGTGCTGTTTGATATATAGGTGAAAAACAGGTGAAAGACTCCCTTTAACTACAGTATACACTGCATATTTCCTCACCAACTCACCACTAGAGGTCACTAAGCATACATGAAGCCACATTTAACATGGCTTGTGTTTTAAAGGGAGCCTGTCATCTCCGAAACACCCCTGAACTAGAGTAAGCGGTGTATAGTGTAAGTGATGCTGAATCCGAATATGTAAGTTTTATCTTCATACTCACTTCCATTCTGATGCTGTGCTCCCACAAACCTGCAGTAAAATGCACTCACTGGACTCCAGTGCTCACTCGCATAATGGAGAGGACTCAAAGAAGAGTCCACTGAGTGCATTTTACTGCAGGTTTGTGGGAGCACAGCGTCAGAATGGAAGTGAGTATGAAGATAAAAATTACATATTCGGATTCAGCATCACTTACACTATACAACACTTACTCTAGTTCATGGGGTGTTTCGGTGATGACAGGTTCCCTTTAAGCCTCTTTCATACATCAGTGTTTTGGTCAGTGATTTCCATCAGTAGTGACAGCTAAAACTAGGAGTAGATGTTACACAGACATACGGAATAATAGAAAGATCTGCTCATTTTCTGTGTTTTTGACCCACACCTGGTTTTGGCTCACAATCACTGATGGAAATCACTGACCGAATACTGACTGTACTGACTGTGTGAATAAGGCCTTAATGTTTTCAGGCTCATGCACATGACCATTGACTCTATTGTGGTTCACAAATTGCGGATCTGAAAAACGCAGATACTGGCCGCTTGCGTTCCGTATTTTGCGAAACAGAACATTTAGGACATAAAAGAACAGTCCTATTCTAGTCCGTAATATGGCATGTTCTATATTTTTGCAGCTACTACAAATCGGAAAAATGCTAGGAACGCTTGAGCAGTGTAAGGCCCCTTTGAAACGAGCGAGTTCCACGCTCCGGACTCGCAGCGTGAGTATGCAGCAGCTCCCGTCCTGACCTCCCAGCACTGACGGGTCGCATAGCATTATATTGATTTATGATGCTATGCAACCCTTAGAGGTCTGGATTGTATTGTATAAGGCCTCGTTCACGTTTGCGTTTTTCAATGACGTGTTTCAATGACATCATCTCCTCCTGGCCCTGTCCTCTTCTGGGCTAGGTATTCAATGACTTGAGCATCAATCAATTCTCAAGTACCTAGCCCAGAAGAAGACTGAGGAGCCCCCCTCCTGCACCTCATCTGGGTCCTGCGTGGTTGCTCAGGGCTTCCTTCAGCAGGCCTTGAAGCTTCAGCTTGAGGTGGCTCCGGATCTTCTGCCGGGGTCTGGGTAGGGGTGGATGGGGGCGAAACACAGCTGGAGTCTCCGCACCTCCACCTTTGGAAAGCTGTGATTCCTCAGGCTTGGGTTCGTACAGACTGTCCACAGTACTTTAGGGCAAAAAACATGAAAATATATAGTACAGTAGACAAAAAAAAAACATAAATACAAAGCAAATTAGTAAAACAGAGTGGGGAATGTTCACAATTATGAGAGCATACACAGCAAAATCAAGGGCCACATTATCTACTTTAAAAATAATAGCCCGTTATGTTTAAAAACATTCTTCAAATAGGCAAAGAATATTTGTTATGCTGTTGGGTGTTTAGAGCTGTCCAACTCAAACATGTTGACTCATTCATGAGCTAACCAAGTGCTGAAATTCTGTCTGTCTCTATCAAGGGAGATGGAGATTTGCATTGCTTGGCATACACACAACTCCTATAAAGATAGTGTTTGATGGCTCAACAACAACTCCTACCATAAAAAAATGCACAAACACAATAGGCTCCAATATAGGTACAATTTAATATTTATTAATTACATATAACATTAAAAATCCCAAAAAGACCAAAGGGGACAAAGTTAAAATACACAAAATATGTAAAGCGGTGATAAGTATGCACATAAAAAAAAAGAAAGACTAACTGGAATGCCGGTCAAATATACCAGTCATAATCATTAAATATGCTTAATAGATGTATGTGCTGCCAAGTACTGATATCCCTGGTGAAATACCAGGCTAGTAAAGTGCATAGTGCAAGCAGTACTTGACCAGTACATACACAGTCCATATATCTAGACACATCAGTGACAAAAAATATCCACCAAAAAACTATAACAAATACAGCATAATATAACATAGACAGCATAAGGAATGATGATGGACTGTACAAAAAGTGAAATACCGACCAGTGTGCCTTGACCCCAACGTACGTTTCGCCACAATGGCTTCCTCAGGGGATGATAGCATAATAGTTGAAAATTAAAACGCTACACAGCCAACTATTAAAAATAGCATGTTTAAGGAAGTTAAGGTTATACACACATCAAGTGCGTATCAACGTCGACAGTGTAATAAAGTTATAAAATTCAATAAGAACACTTAAAAAGGGGCTTTATATTAAGGCCATAAACACATTTTGGAGTTACAACAAACGTTACACAGGAATATGATTTTGAGCCCATCCAACGTCAAAAATGGCCATTCTATGTAAATGAAGATAATCAGATGGATAGCCAAACAACATCATAGATTGCATACCAAACCCAGAAGAAATATGTACAATATTCTCATAGTGACTACTCTGATTTTATGGTCCAAATAAAACTTACACTCTTAAATCCATTACTGGACGAAGGAAGCGTAACTGCTACGTATACAGATATGGCCTCTTTTTTGGAGCACTGTCCCCACTGCGCCCCATCTCTGTAAGTTCCCTCCGGTATTGGTTCCGGGAGCTGTTCCACCAGTTTTTGGTCTTCTTCACTGTGGAAACATTAAGCATTCACCAAACAAAAATATAATTTAAATTTAAGATAATATGGTTTTGCAAAGAAAAAAATATAAAGGGCAAAAGCCACAGCACATGTTATACAGTAGGGCATTGCTTCCTAACAGCCCACAGGATACAGATCATTCACAGATATCCATGGCCAAGCCACCAAAAAAAAAAAAAAAAAGGAAGAGGCATAGTTAGCTCTAGTTACACAGGTAATGATTTTCAAAATCATCTTGCAGGGAATACTCTGCTGGCTGATTACACTCACCAGGCAAAAATTAACGTCATCCCTAAAATGTTGCTACAAACATGAACTCCCAGGTGTGTGTATCTGCAGCGTTTGAAAACGTACATGAGCATCAAACGCTCATAAAAATACACAACACGCCAATGTGGGACATGATGTTGAGCAATGGATCCTATTGTGACATAATTTAATGAAATAGTAGAAAATGTAGAAGAGGCCATTACAACACCAAAAAAGGGAAATATATGTCACGATATCAAGTATAAGGGGGCCACATATGTCAAAAAAATGTAAGGGCCACACACTGTGTAAACATTACTACTGTGTGCTGGAGCAAAGGTGTGCAAATGCATTAAACATGGTGGTACAAGTTAATTTGCACACTAAATGAAGGTCAAACAGGCACAGGCAAGATCAGATATAAATCTGTCCACAAAAGGGACATGAATCATACATCATGGGACTCCTAGCACAATAATTTGGGACAACACAGGGGCAGGACACAAGGACCAGGACAACAAACGACATAGCTTGCACTGCCCTAAATCAGCACGACCTCTGCTGTCTGCTCTGTCCCATTCAGAAGGCCTCATGGACTTCTTCCCATGTAAGGTCTTTTCTGTTCCGGTCATGATAAGCATTTGTCCTGGTGTCCCACAGCTCAGGCCTCTCCTGCAGCAGGTTGATTAGTTTATCCATGTCCCGACGGGGCATAATGGAACCAGAATTTATATGACACTCTCCAGCAAACACCTCACACTTTCCACTTCCTGTAATGCTTTGGACTAAAAGGTCACAGGCATTTTGACTTAGGTTTTCTGGCAACGGATCCACAGAAATTGCGGACATACGGATGACATACGGATGCCTTCCATTTGACATCCGCATTTTTTGCAGACCCATTGACTTTAATGGAGCCGCAGACCGTTTATTTCGGACAAGAATAGGACATGCTTTATTTTTTTTGCGGACTGGAACCATGGACAACGGACGCGGAAATCAAACGGTTGGCTATCCGCATTTTCGACTGATCCATAGAAGTGAATGGGTCTGCATCCAAACCGCAAAATATGCGGAAATAAAATACGTTTGTTTGCATGTGGCCTAAACCAGGTGTAAAAAATTATGAATGAGACGGGCCTGCCGACACGTCCCCTCCACCATCACCCTCACTTTTTTGGACGTTGTGTAAACGGGGAAGAAGATGCAGATTCTGCCGCACCATGGCATTCCACAGAATCTGCGCAAGATATATGCCACAAAAGTGGAATATATCTGTTTGTAAATGACCCCATAACATTGTAGTGTTTGAGATTTTAAATTATTTTGGACAACCCCTTTAAGGCCTCATGCACGTGGCTGTTGCCCGGCCGTGCCCTTATTGTGGCCCGCAAACAGTCGGTCCGCAATATACAGGCCCCAGCCATGTGCACACCGCATCACAGATGCAGACCCATTCACTTGAATCAGGACCATTCTTCACAAGCATCAGTTTGATAGATATAACTTTTTGTTTTGTTGGGCTATCGAGATTATTTTTGCAGTGTTTTGTTTTTTTTGGGGGGGAAACAATGCAAGTTTCTATTAATTTATTTTGCATACAATTAATTTAAACTTCATTTTTGTTAGCTTATAAAATAGTAAACAAATATGCCTTTTTACATTTTAGCTAGTTTTTTTCTGGTAATTATATAGCATTATCCTAAAATATTTTTTTATTTGCATTCATCATCGTGATTGCACACTATAGGAAAAAGTGCTGATCTCTCTGGTGGCTGGGACTATGAGAGCGCACATAGGTCAGTGCTTTTTCCTATATTGTAGAAGCACGACCACCACTGATGGATTGCAGGGTGGTCTGTAACCATGGAAACAAGCAGTGTATAATGTGATGGAAAAATGAATCTAATCTGCAAAGGAAGCAATATTGATAATCACAATACATTAGTAAGTGCCTTGTATTAACTTCCTCTACATGATAAATGCCACTTTCTGAAGTGACACAACCCCTTTAAATACTGAGATTGGTTCTGATGCTGTATATATGTACTACGTTTGGCTCTGGTCCTGTATTTATGTAATGAGCTTGGCTAGTGCTATATTTATATAATGAGTGTTGTGACAGCTGTCCGTGTCCACCACTGCTCCTCTCCTGCTGGTGGGCATAGCTGTCCCCTTCATAGATCCGGAGGTCAGGTGCCACCGGTACCCCTCTCTCCCTGCCTGTGGTCCCAGTCCCCAGAGTAACACTGTTCTTCCACGCAGGCTGATGCCTACTTCCTTCTGGCAATGCCTCCCTGTACCCCAGCACTCTAATCTTCCCTCTGGCGTGTTTAAGGCACTGTTCCCTATAGGAAGGTCCCTGTCCAATAGTTTCCTGCAAAAGTCTGCCATTAGCTTGCTTGTCTAATTAGTTAGTTTGCCGACTTCTGCTTGATTTCTGGATTTTACCCTTTGCTGCCTGGCCTGACCACTGATTAATCTCTGTATTGACCCTGTGCTGCTTCCCCTGACCTCGGACTGTTTATTAGGTTGAACATACTCTGCTTGCCCTGATAGCCTGTCCGTGAATACGGCTTTATCGGATCTCTTGGTGCTCTGCACCAGTGACTCTTGATTCTCATGAACAGAGAGTACTCCAAGAGGTAGAGAGGTAGCAGCCTGGTAATTCTCCTGCAGTGCAGTCCAGATCCCTTTATAGGGGGTTAAAGGGTGAAGACCAAGGGAGCTACCTAGATAATGCCTTTGAAAGTAGTCCGAAGTCAAATCTGTGACACTTAGCTTTGTTTCGATGAGCTTAGTTCTGGTACTGTATGTATGTCTTGAGTTTGGTTCTGATGCTGTATATACGTACGGGGATTGGTTCTGGTGCTGTATGTATACATCCATTGAAGGGAATCTGTCGCCACCCTAGAACATTTCTAACCGTTCATACAGCACTGTAGCTTTACTTTTCAAATATACCTTGCCGTGTTGGCTACGAGCGCATACAGAAAGAAAACATGTGCCTGCACAGTCTATCTTCGCTGGTAGTGGCTTCATTAAATGAACTGTTCATGTGCCAGGAGCCTGCGTGAGATTTGGAGCAGCTGCATGATGACACTGCCACAGCTTGGAGGTGGAGAAAAGAAGAGGAGGGGAGGCTCCAGACCCTTGGGCTTTTTTCAACCTAATTGGCATATTTATAACAATATATTTTTGGGGGGGATAGTGAACATTATTCTGGACATAAAGGTATATTTGCAAAGGGTTATAGCAGTGCTACAGTGCTGTATGAACAGTTAGAAATTGTGTAGGGTGGTGACAGATTTCTCTTAAGGACCGGGTCCATTTTTGTTTTTTCTCCCCACATTCCAAGAGCCATAACTTTCCATTCACATAGCCAAATGAGGGATTATTTTTTGTGTGACAAGTTGTATTTTTAAATGGCCACCATTTAATTAATTATGTCTTTTATTAGAAAATGGGAAACATTTATTTGTGGGATGAAACTGAAAAAAACCCCCCTCATAATTCCAACTAGGTTTTTTGGGTCTTGGTATGTACTAAAATGATACAACATCCTTATTCTGCAGGTCAATACAATTACGACAATAACAAATTTGTAGTTTTGTTTTACTAGTTATTAAAAATGTTTTGAAAGAATCTAACATTTCTTTGCAATGCCATTTTCTGACAACCATAACTTTTTCTTATTTCCATTTACCGAGATGTAGGAGGGCTTGTTTTTTTATGGTAAACTAATTTTTATTGGTATTGTTTATGGAGTACATATGGCTTTGATCACTTTTATTCAATTTTTGTTAGGGAGGAAAAGGTGACCAAAAAAATGGCAAATAATGCATTGTTATTTTTTTCCCATTGTGGGGTTCACTGTGCTGAAAAAAAATTTATATTTGAATAGGTCTGGCATTTTGGGATGTTGCGTTTGGGTAAATCATGCACATAACAACACAATAATTAATAATCCCGTTTAGGCCCCCACTCAGGTGACTGGTGATCTTTCCTTTTTTCTCAGTCCTACACAGACGACATACATCTTCTGACCACAACTTGTTCCTGCATAATTGACGACGTCTATTTAGTATTGCCTCCTTTTATGACCCCCAGTAATGCCCTCTTCACATATAATGCCCCCCAGCAGTAGCTTCTTTACATTTAATGCTCCCCAGTAGTCCCCGCTTTACATAAAGTGCTTCCCCAGTTGTGGCGGGGCACAGGAACCAATAGTTCCCGTCCCCGCCATTGATCTCCAGTGCTCCCTGTGGATCAGTACCAGATGGTTCACGGCGCAGTGGTTGAGGACCACTGCCTTAGGGAACTTGAACGTGTGATTGTGATAGAATACTACTGCTATCTATGGGATTTTGGGACACTGCCTGCCTAGCTGCTTTACAGGCAGTTTACCATGACAAGCCTGGGAACCTCCATATGGCCCCAGGCTGTCATGATAACTGATTGGAGCCCCATGATTTCACTGGAAGAGCTCAGATGGCAAGGCTGAAGGAGCCTCTCCCTAAGGCCTCATGCACACAAATGTATTTTCTTTCCATGTCCGATCTGTTTTTTTTTTGCAGACCGTATGCAGAACCATTCATTTCAATGGGTCAGCAAAAAAAACAAACAAACCGGAAGTTACTCCGTGTGCATTCCATTTCTGTATGTCCGTTCCGCAAAAACATAGAACATGTCCTATTATTGTCTGCATTATGGACAAGTATAGTACTGTTCTACTGGGGACCAGCTGGGCCGGAATGCACATGGACGTCATCCGTATTTTTTGCAGCTCCGTTTTTGCAGACCGCAAAATACATATGGTCACATGCATGAGCCCTAACCCCACATCATCACTGATCCCAGTCACACGTCACTCTTTTTCCATTTTACTTTTAGCCAAAACCAGTCAGAAATACAGAACAGATGCAGATTTTTCCTATATACCGCCTCTCTTTGGAGGCTCCATTCCTTGTTTTGGCTCATAATGACAGAAATTACTGATCAAACACAGATATGTGAGAGAGGCCTTAGGATGTGGCAGAGCTACGTTTTGGATGCGGCAAAAAAAAACCCATAAAAAACGATGCTATTTTAACTGCATATCTGCATTTACTTCTATGAAAAAAAAACATAGCAAACTCAAATAATATTAAATACAGTTTTAATAGTGGCATATATACACATAAAGTGAAATTTATCATAAGGTTTATATTTGAAGTTAATTTTGCTTCTAAAAATGATTATATATCAAGAACAGCTACATAATAAAACTCCTATACAGAAGGCTAATGATAACTATCCGCCTCCCGCATAAGAAAAAGGAATTGTACTTCTACGCCACTCCCGCCTTTATACGCTCTGTGCTTATTGGTTCCTAGGCCAGTCACGTGACGTGAATGGCACCGGCAACCCGAAAGCGAGGCTTGGTTTATTCTCCCAGCATGCTGCGCCCGCTGCACTCTGTACTAGTGCTGCTGACAGCTCTGGTGAGCCGTGCATAGTGCACCGGGAAGTGAAGCGCGTCATTTCCCACACCATACAGCGGGAGCTTCCATTGTAGGCTGCCTCTGGAGAGACTTTACAGGCGGCTATGCTCTGGATGCCGCAGCAGACAGCATGGCATCAGCTGGCGGTGTGACCCGGGCAATCCGCCTCCCTGCTAGACACGGTTATGCTGTGGAGTTCTCTCCTTATGTGCCCACTCGCCTGGCATGCGCAGCCTCCCAGAACTATGGCATATCAGGTGAAGCAGCCCTTCCTCGTGACATTGCTCCGGGGTTTAGTATATATTATTGGTACTGCATGTACACATGGCCAGCAGCCTTCCAACCTGTGCCTCACATGCCCATTAACCACCTCCGTGGCAGCACACTGAAAATTAACCCTAGATTTATAATTTCTCTCTAACATAAAATCAGAATAAATGTCTACAAGCTGGGATATTCCTAAAAGTAATAGCACATAAGTGTGCATGTCCTTCAGACCCCTTCTGTGCACAAACACAGACTGGGCTGTCTCCTTAGCATCCTGGTGACCACTGAGGCTAGTAATTGGCAGCTGTGGTGACATTATTAGGACAGGATGCCCTCATGCACCCAGAAAGACATGGCAGCAGGGAGCAGCATTGTTGGGGTGCCTTCACACGCTGCAGATTTTGTTGCAGAATTTTCCGCTAGTGAAAATCGGATCTATTCACCTGAATGGGGCTTGTAGAAATCCATGTGATTGCTGCCCTATTCAATTGAGTGGATCTGATTTTCAGTCATGAAAAATTCTACAACAAAATCTGCAGCGTGTCATGGCGCCTCTGTAGATATACGAACTGTTAGGCCTGCTGCAGGTGGTGGTTTCAATTTAAAGGAAATCCACCCCATTTTGGACTATTATCTACAGTAATACATGAATGGTACTGCAGATATGGTGTTCAGATCACAATGTTTGTTTTCCTGCTGTCCACCATTCCCCCTGCTGTGTTCAAATGTGCACAGGGGTCCTCTCCATTATGATTAGAACAGCACTGCTGTGTATTTCAGTGCAGCTTTGAGTTCTGACAGCGGGGGATACCAAAAAATGTGCATACTGTATCAGTCCATGTGGACGTCTGTAAATATGGTCGTGTTAATCTAGCTTTAGTAATTGACCCTTTGTTACTGTTAGGTGTTAAATGGAAATTACTCCTAAGACCCAATTCTTTTTAGCTTAGCTACGTTCTTTTCACACCGTGTTCTGAAGTGTTTGTCCAAGAAAACCAGATGCACTTGCCCAATAATAAATGCAGATTTGCTCTCTTCAAAGAGAAAGAAACCCATGGCATCTATTAAAGGACATCTCTCAGAAGATTTGTACCTATGAAACTGGCTGACCTGTTACATGTGCACTTGGCAGCTGAAGACATCTGTGTTGGTCCCATGTTCATATGTGCCCACATTGCAGAGAAAAATTCTGATTTAATATATGCAAATGAGCCTTTAGGAGCAAAAATGGGCGTTGCCATTACACATAGAGGCTCAGCTCTCTGTAGCTGCTGTGTCCTCTTCACTTTGGCAGGACCAGGCAGGCATGATCACGTTCATACTGCCTGGCCCTGTCAATCAAAGTGCAACTGTTGCGCCTTCTGCAGAGAGAGCTGAGCCTCTAGGAGTAACGGCAACACCCCCATTGCTCCTAGAGGCTCATTTGCATATATTAAAACTTTATTTTTCTCAGCAATGTGGGCACATATGAACATGGGACCAACATAGATGTCTTCAGAAGCCAAGTGCACATGTATCAGGTCAGCCAGTTTCATAGGTACAAATCTGCTGACAGATGCCCTTTAGTAGATACCATGGGTTTCTTTCTCTTGGAAGAGAGTGAATCTGCATTTATTATTGGGCTAGTTTCACGTTTGTGGCAAGAGATCCGGCAGGTTGTTCCAATAGAGAACAGCTTGCCAGAGCTCTCTGGATCCGACGTTGCTGGATTGCAAAAAGACATCCGTCCATCCAGTTCATCCTATTAGGCTCCATTCACACGTCCTGTTTTTCTCTCCTGATTCGATCCTGATTTTTTCAGGACCCATTGAAATGAATGGATCCAGATCAGGATCAGGATCGAATCAGAAAAGAAAAACAGGACGTGTGAATGGAGCCTTATCCTGCAAGATGATCCAGAGGAAGGCAATGCCGGGTCCATTGAGCTCCAGCAGGCTGTTCTCTGCCAGAACAGCCTGCTAAATCTCTCGCCGCAAATGTGAAACTAACTTTAGTCAGCCATAGGTGCCTATGTATTTTTTTCTGGATGCCGTTGTATGGACTGGAACAGTCTGCTGTGCTGTTATATACAGTGAAAAAATGTCATCCCTCAAATATACCGCTTAACATAGGCCAATAGAAAACTGCTTTGGTCTCTGTTGATATCATGACAGCCTATACTGGGAGCCTTCCTGGCACATATGGCAACACAATGTGAAAAAAGCCTCATGTTTTTGGTATGTCTGTAGAATAAGCTGCTGCCAGATTTCACTGTTTCTGAGGAAAATGACTAAAAAAAATACCTAGGAGCCATTGACTCCTGAACTGAAAAATTTAGGAGCCAAATTAAATTTTTAATCGCAAAATTTAAATACATATAATTATAATAAAAAAAAGACTTGGAGGAGTAGATGGAAAGTCTGGCCCATAATAGAACAGTCCTATCCTATTTTTTTTGGGGGGGGGACAAGGTGAATTGTGCGGTTTTAATTTTTTTTTTTCTGTTACGTGTTCACCGAATAGGAGATATTTTTTTATATTTTAATAGTTTGGATTTTTCGGACATGGCGATATGTAAAATGTTTATTGTTAATATATTTTATATGTAAAATTGGGAAAGAGGGTGATTAAAGGGAACCTGTCACTTCCTAGACAGAAAATAAACTGATAGCAGTACCTTACTTTAGGGACCAGTGTGAGGCAGATGCATATCTTCATAGGGACAAGCGATTCCTGTAACAGTCAAAAATCAATCTTTTATTCCTGCAGTGCGCGCTTTCCTGCGTCATCTTGAAGTCAAGGGGGCAGCGGCCTCGTTGCTCCAAGTCAAGATAACCACTCCCCTCTTGTAAATGAGTGACACGTCTGCCGGTGGCCGGGGATCGCGCAAGTCTCGCGCATGCGCGGTGCGCGATGAGTTCCTGCGCGATCCCGGCTCCGGCTGTTCACTTCGCCGGCGCTTTTAACACTACAGCGCATGCGGCACCTGAGGGGTTAACTACCGCTGATCGCAGCTCCCTATAATAAGGGTCGGGAGCCGGCTATGTGGCACCCGCCTTCTGTACTTTTATTAAACATAGTTAAGTGCATTGGTGGCGCAGTGCGCCCTCCTCTGCCCCTCTCATTGGTGGCGCAGTGCGCCCCCCCCCTCCACTCATTGGTGGCAGCAGCAGCACAGGGGGGGAGGGACAGACTGCTTCCTTCTCCCCTGTGCTGCTGAGGGAACATGGAGCACGCTGACAGCAGCGCGCACCATGTTCTCCGATAGGCTGCGCAGTAGCGCAGCCTAGTATCAGTAAATACCGGTCGGCTCTAGGAGCAAAAAAACGTCTTGTTGCCATTTGTAAAATCTAAGTCGCATTGGCGCTGGAGCCCGGCAGTGTAGCATTTAATTAGCTATTGAACTCTGGATATTCAGCCATAAAGTGCAAATAATTCTCGACCACAAATTTTAATTTACATTGTTTGCAGTATCTTTTTATCAGGCAGCAGCAGTAAATGTCATAAAATAACAAGTCATACTCCTGGTCCTGGTCCTCCCTGCTCCTGTTTGTTTTGCTGGCTGCTGCAGTCACGTCCCATGTACTGCTGAGGCCACAGATTGGCTGCAGCAATGCCCCGGTGTGTACGGGACGTCACTGTAGGACTGGAGTGTGACGCTGGAGGTGGCAGGGGACATTTTTGTTATTTTATCCTATATACCAGGGCTGGCCAACCTGAGGCTCTCCAGCTGTTGTAAAACTACAACTCCCACCATGCCCTGCTGTAGACTGATAGCTGTAGGCAGACTGGGCATGCTGGGAGTTGTAGTTTTGCAACAGCTGGAGAGCCACAGGTTGGCCAGCCCTGCTATATACTGCTGCTGCCTTGGTTTTCAGTTATCTCAGAAACTCTTACAAGGTCGGATTCACAGATACAGTGTATTTGTATAGTACATTACTAGATAGCAATTTAATGAAATTCGCATGTTTTGGTGCACACCAACAGGATAAGGCCACGTGGTGCCATTTTAATTGATTGTTAATGGCCTTGTAGTTTTGCGGGTAAAATGGGGTTTACTTGCAAAATTGTGCAGTCATTAAAGGGGTTGTCCCATTACAAAAATGTATCACTTAGGATTCATACACAGTATTGCAAAAAAAAAAAAAAAACGGATGGCTTCCATGTGACATCCCTTTTGTATCCATTTTTTTAACATATTTATTGTGACAATTCCTATCGTTCGCAAAATCGGCAAGAATAGGAAGTTCTATTTTTTTGGTGGAACGGGACATGCGGATATATGGACACGGAATCCAAGCTCCATTAAAATAAATGGTTTCGCATACGGACCTATAAAAAACGGAATGGAAGACACACACGCCCACTGGTTCTCCATTCCGCTCTAGGTTACGAGGGCTGAGAATCCGCCAGATAATCGCTAACGAGCGTTCATAGGATCTCTCGTTAGTGGTTGGTGGTGTAAAGGTGCCACCAATTACCCAAAGTGAAACGTTTGATCGCCGGGTAATTTGAAAGTTTGTGTAGGCACATAAATTATCGTTTGCCAGCAGCAGATTGTGCCATGTAAACAGCCTCTGCTGCCTGCAAACAACGAGTCTGTATGGAGAACAGCGATGGCATTAGTGATCTCTCCACCCTATACTGTGGAGGGGATCACTCCATGTAATAGCAGTGGTCATCTTCACTGATGAGCAGGTGAATGCTGGGAAGGAGTGCTTCCCTCCCGACAATCGCCTGCTAAATTGTCCCGTCTAAAGGGACGATCAGAAACACAAGTCGTCCATTTTTTTGAGCAGTACCTTGGCTGCTTTGTGTAGTCTGGTTCAACAGAGTAATATTTATGCAATGTGTGAACTCAGACTTACTGATTGGTGACTGAAACATTACACAATGATTATCCTTCTTTCTGTGGTCATCTTTGAACGCCATTCAGATTTTAACATCCATGTTAGGCCGCAGTTCCTGGCCTGAACATAGTCTCATGACCCTAACTTGCAGCATCAATGGCATATGTAATGTTGAAAAATTGGGTCATTAAAGGGTTTTCCAGGCTCTTGATCTTAATGATGTATTCTCAGGCTAGGATAGGTCATTAATAGCTGAATGTTGTGGGTCTGACACCCTGGACCCCTACGGATGAGCTGTTCACTGCAGCTTCCAGCACTGAAGCTAGCCCATGAATGGAGCAGGAAGCACAGCGCCGTTCAAAGTGTAGTGGCCATAGCGGGTTACTGCAGCTCATCACCCACTGAAGAGAATGGGAACTGAGCTGCAGGAACCCTGTACGACCACTACACTTCGTGCTTCCTGTTCCATTCAAAAGCTGGTTCCAGCGCCTGCGGATCATTATTTGCGACTTTTCTCTGCGGCAGCACATAATTGCCGTATGATTTTTATTCATTTTATCCACTTCTCTAATTGCACTCGCTCATTAGTTATGGGTTAATTAGGTGCAATTACTGTATGAGTTCTATTCACTTCAGTTGCACTAGTGCATAATTAGATATGGGTTTAGCTCTGAATGAATTATATTATGATCAATATATATTGTATGATGGATTATATATATATATATATATATATATATATATTTATATAATACATGTGCTTTGTATATATTAGTTATAATTAATCATTTTCCAGAGTCTTCTAACTTTTTATCATGCATTTTGCTAAGTATACTATTGACATTTATCATTTGGAATTTTCAATATATATTTACATCTTAACTTTTTATTTTGACTGGTAGTGACTTGTCGCTTTCGGTGTTTGAATCGCACTTGGATTACAGTGTGCTTTCATTCCACTTGCTGGGTAGTAACTTGTCTCTTTTGGTGAGTGGAGCACATTTGGAATGCAATTCCTGATCATTCTGGGATTTGAAGTCAAGGAGGTGGTCCTATCAGTGATTGACAGCCTCCCCCCTATGACTGTGTATACAGAGATAGCTGTCATCACTTATAACCACCCTACAATCCAGCAGCGTTGGCCGGGCTTGCACACGGTAGAAAAAAATCACCAGCCTATATGAGCTCTAACAGTCTCGGCCAGCACTTTTTCCTACAGTGTGCAATCACAATACATTAGTGAGTGTTTTATATTAACTTTCTCTACATGATAACTGCCATGTGTTAAAGTTAAAGGGAACCTGTCATCAACTTTATGGTGACCTCACTGAGGGCAGCATAAATTAGTGACTATAATGCTGATTTCAGCGGTGTGTCACTTATGAGCTAAAAGTAAGTGGTTGCCGAGAACCAGCATCTTAATCATTGCAGCTCAGGCCTTAAAAAGAGTCAAATCTACCTGAGAAGAGTCCTGGTTATTCCTAATCTCCTGCTCTCCCGCCCATCTGCTGATGATTGACAGTTCTCTCCTAGAGAGAAAGGGAGAAAACTAGGTAGAAGACTGTCAGTCATCAGCAGGTGGAGATGGAGAGCAGGAATTCATGAATAACCATGACTCTTCTCAGGTGGCCGTGACTCTTTTCCAGGCCCAGTCTACAATGATTGTGATGTTGGTTCTCGGCAACCACTTACTTTTAACTTATAAATGACAGACCACTGAAATCAACTCACCTGTCTCTACTTTATGCTGCTGTTAGTATGGACAGCACAAAGCTGATGACAGGTTCCCTTTAATATATAGGGATGGATTCTGGTCCCTCATAGGTTTATATGTTATACAGTATTTTTTGTCTATTGGTGGCTTTAATAAAGCTTGTTATATTTTGGGATATACTTTTGGATGTGTGACTTTTTATATATCCCTTCTTTCCTATAATATACTTTGTATTGCACTCCTTTTCATTATCAGTGTGCTCCCCTCTTCTTGTTTTGGCGGAGGGAGGGAACAGCTGATCGGTGGCAGTGTGGTGTGTCAGAACCTCACTGATCGGATATAACTGACCTATCTTGAAAGTAGGTCATCAATATCAGGAGCCTGAAAATCCCTTTAAACTTGCAGTTGGGCCAGTAAGAACTCTAAAATAAGTCTACATCACGACTTTCTGAATGAGGCCTTAAGTTGGAAATTAACATTGAGTTTTTGATGCATTTTTTGAGCTAAAGCCAGAAATGGAGAAGTTTTTCCTTTATATTTCCCATTTATGTTAAATGGCATTCACACGACCTGTCCGTTTTGCAGACCGCGGATCCCCAAAACATGGACACCTGCTGTGTTTATCCTGCTTTTTCCCCTTCTGCAGATTACAAATGCCTATTCTTGTCCGCAAAACAGTATAGGACATGTCCAATCTTTTTTAATTTTTTTTTTTTGCGGGGCAGTGGAATGGACATACGACAATACCCTGAGTGCTGTCCACATCTTTTGTGGCACCATTGAAATGAATGGGACCGGTGCCATCAGAAAAAAATGCGGATCGGGACCGAAAATACAGTTGTGTGAATGCATTCTTGCTTGCTATGTGTTATAATTAGAGTCGAGCGAACATGCTCGTAACATGTTCCCCTGCGAGCACGTTCGCTCAACTCTAGTTATAATAGGTTATACTTGTAGATTATATGTAAAAATTTTAATAGATATACTGGTTTAACCAGTCAATGAAAGTACACCAGAGCGTTGCCTGGGGTGGAGAACTTTTACAGAAGTGGCATACACACTCCAGGAAACACGTCTAATTACAATAGTTAGGCCCCATTCACACGACCGTATATTTGCGGGCCCGCATTACTGCGGACCCGCAAATATACTGGTCCGCCCGGCGTGTGTTCCGCAGCGCTCAGAACACACGCTGTGCGGCCCCATTGAAAATGCCTATACTTGTCCGTGCGCACGGACAAGTATAGGACATGCTTCAAAAGAGCCGCGGCACGGAGCTAGCTCCGTGCCGCGGCTCCTGGCCCCATAGAGGTGAATGGGGCCGCATCTATTCCCGCATTTTTGCGGATAGATAGGGCCCCATTCATACGGTCGTGTGAATGGGGTCTTAATCTGAAACAGAGACCACCTTGAAAAGTGGCGAGATCTGGCATTGGTGTGTAAAAGTTTCAAGATTTTGTGCATTTAAAGACATGCACCAAAACATGCAGTTTGCCTTCAAAAAAGAGATGTACTATAAATAATAAATGCCCACTTATTTTTTTGTAAACTTTAATTGTTTTTATTACTTTGACATAAAATTTACACATACTCCCTTTGTGGTTTGTTTCCTTAGGTTGTGGCACTCTTTTCTTGCTAGACCAAAATGACGCGGGTCTTCTTTGTTTTAAAAGGTAATGTCTTAACATAAATGGTCATAAGCAGCTGAGAGATCAGGATTTGTTCCCAGCAAGGACACAGCGCAAGCGTTTTTCCCTTAAAGAAGAACTCCCGCAAAAATTTTTTTTTACATGTCCTGCTAGAAATGTACATGATGTAATCTGTAGTGAATGTCATTTTCTTACCAGTAGCTGAATTTTTGAGTTATATCATCCTGAAGTTTCTTATCTGTCATGTGACTAGGAATTAGACCCACCAACTCACAAAGCATCTTATGTGTGGACAGGAAGTCTAATTTTCTATGCATTCCTATGGGAGCCTCACTTTCAGTCTCATAGGTATGAATAGAGAAGTGACTGGCTTCTTGTCCTGGGTCAGTTGGAGGTCAGGCAGTTGGTCACATGACCCAGCTACAATAAGAAGAGAGGGGAAACTCTCAATTTCAGCCTCTGATAAGAAAATGACAATCACTACAGATTATATCATGCACCTTTCTAAGAGGTCAGAGAATAAAATTTTTTGCGGGAGTTCTTCTTTAGACATTTATCACCTATTCACAATGCAGAATTTTAAGAAAAGATGCTCCACAATTGATATTGTTTACACATAGGGGGGTCATTTATTATTAGATATACACCCATTTTTGCCGTATATCAGTCGCAGATTCAGTAATAATATGACTGTGCGCTGGCTGGAGGAAGGTGGAAGTATGAAAATGGCCAGGTAGGCTGATCTCCGCTGTTTCTGTGGCTCCAGTGGCAGTGAATGGGAGCTACGCAAACAGTTCAACACAGAAAGCTACACTGTTTCCATAACTTGGGGAGATAAGACTCTGCCAGAGACCAAGCTGTGCAGATGTATAGGAGGATAGGAAGAGAGAGCTGTCAGCTGAACAAGCGTGATCTTGAATATGGACTCCTTTAGGAGGGAGGGAGTAAAAGAGCTCATAAGTGGAGAAAGAATGATTTTTATGTTAAGGTATATTACAAAGTTTTATATTCACCTGTACGATTGATTTATGCCCGGAATGCCCATCCTGTGGCCCTACAGACAGACTACCACTATTAGGGCATGCTGGGAGTTGTAGTTTTGCAGCAGCTGGAGAGCCGCAGGTTGAGCATCCCTGATTGATACTAAGTTGTGTGGCCATTTAACTGATTGTAGCATCATTGACTGCTTCCATATGCATCCTTGAATACATCCTATACATCCATAATTTCTCGCTTGCATGTTTTCTGTAAGTTATTTTCTTCATTCCTAATACTTTCTATTACATGACCTAGCTTTGAGTGGAGCGATGCACTGTTTGATGTGACATGGAGCGAAATTAGTGAGAATATCCTGGTAACATCTAGTGGAGATGGATCACTGCAGCTGTGGGACGTATCCAAACCACAAGGACCTGTGCATGTATTCAAAGAGCACGTCCAAGAGGTAAGAGGGGAACCTGAAGGTTCATAGAACACAAAGGCATCTATCTATGACTTCCATGTTTTCAGAAATAAACTCCAAATATCACTGTGTTATTTAGGACATATACCGTTATACATGTACATCATGTCATCAGAGCAAAGACTCGTTCTCTCCTCAGCTAATCACAGCTCTAGACCTGCAGTTTTTATGTTCCATTTTCCATAATCTACAATTGGAATGCTTACATACGGCCACTAACAGCAAAAGGGGAACTCACATGACAGCTTAATTTTTTATTTCAAGTGAATTAGAAAGTTCCTAAATACTAAAACATGACATAAATACTAAAAAATGACAATGATACGCAACTATGACAGCCAATATGGCTAAAGTAGAGCCTCATGGCTAGTATTATGTCTGTATTCAACAGTTCTTGCTTAGCATGATATTGTAGCTGACATATTAAAGGGCTTCTCCTCAGTATAGGTCATCAATATCAGATCAGCTGTTTGAAGAGGAGGCGCACGCTGTACCAGCGCTGCCTTCTCTTCGTTGTTTACACGCTGGCCGTAACATGGGTAGCGGTGAGTAGGTGTAATTACACCTAACCGCCCATTCATTTCAATGGGAAGGCTTCGTTCCTATACAAGTCTATGGGAGCGATCCTTCCCATTGAAATGAATGGGGTGGTTAGGTGTAATTATACCTACTCACCGCTACCCATGTTACGGCCAGCATGTAAACAACGAAGAGAAGGCAGCGCTGGTACGGGGCGCCTCCTCTTCAAACAGCTGATCGGCGGGGGTGCCGGGTGTCGGACTGATATTGATGACCTATCCTGGGGATAGAATCCAAAAAACAGTTGACAGCAGCATCTCCACAAAAAAGGCTTTATTCTTTAAAGTTCCATGGTGAACATGTGCAGATTGTGGCAATAAAGTGCAACGTTTCGGCTACATGGTAGCCTTTATCAAGCATACAGATAAAGTGTACTTACAAGATATATATACCATTCCTTGTGCCACCCACATAATGGTCATCCAATCACTACCAACCAGGTATGTATCACATCACCTGTTCATTAAAATCAACCAATCATCCTTCCCAAATAGTGATCGTCATATTTATGGACCAACCTGTGGTAAACAAAGCAGTGTGGCAGCATGAGAGGCGGCACCAGGTAAACTCACCTTCCGCACATGGTCCCGACGTCTCGTTAGTATTATTGCGCATGTCCATTGTCTAATACCTCCCCTTACACTCATCAGTTCCTGTTCTCCAGTGCGTCATCATACCACGTTGGTCTACTCCGATCACGTGACCCGGAAGTGCTCACCTCCTGACCAATCCCATCCGCACAGCTAATGTGGCGTCTCCATCAACATGGAGATCCACTTCGCTGTGCAGCGCCGGAGATGGCCGCACATGACAGACATCTCCGCCCCGCGATCGTGTATCCTGGTCTACTTGGGGGATGCATCTAAAGCGTGATCACTATTACCTGCAGCCCAAGGACCATGCCGGACTCACCGCCAGAGAAAATGCCAACGAAGTTGGCCATCTCTCTGTTGCAGTCCGTTGCAATCGACATAACCCCCATCAGGGACTACATCCATGCCACGGTCCAGCAATTCAGATCCCAATAGGGCCAATCAATCCTGTATTAGCGCTGATCAAATAATAAACATCAAAGCGAGGATGATATAAGGGGCTCCATCTATCAATGTCCTACATTAGCTCTCATAGATGCAGCAATATAAAAATGTTATTTATTCATTATCCCCGTTACCATGTCCGCCTATCATCTGCAAAAAATATATAAAAGCTAAAATTAAGAGCACCTCTTAAACATTATTGGCTGTACACTGAGTAAATACTAAATTGACATTAATCAATACCACTTACATTAAATTCAATATTCATCCCATAAGGCTGCAATGATTTCAACGAAAAAATCCATCTCAGTTCCTTTTTCCTCAATATTTTCTCTCTATCACCACCTCTCCTAAGTAGTCCCACAGAGTCAATCACACGGAACCTCAACTGATTAATCGAAAGTCCATATTTACCTGGTGCCGCCTCTCATTCTGCCACACTGGTTGGTCCATAAATATGACGATCACTATTTGGGAAGGATGATTGGTTGATTTTAATGAACAGGTGATGTGATACATACCTGGTTGGTAGTGATTGGATGACCATTATGTGGGTGGAACAAGGAATGGTATATACATCTTGTAAGTACACTTTATCTGTATGCTTGATAAAGGCTACCATGTAGCCGAAACGTTGCACTTTATTGGCACAATTTGCACATGTTCACCATGGAACTTTAAAGAATAAAGCCTTTTTTGTGGAGATGCTGCCGTCAACTGTTTTTTGGATTCTATACTGGTGACCTGGATGGATCGGTGGTCTGGGACAGGCTGTTGCAACCCGTGGCTGGTCTGAAAAGGTATTCAGTGCTGCTTTCAGTAATTATTTTATGCTATCCTGAGGATAGGTCATCAATAAATTTAACTTGGAGAACCCCTTTAACTGTTTGGGAAGCACCAATCTATATGTATGCCTCTTAGGCTCTGTTCACATCTTCTTTGACCTCTGTTTGGTGTATATGTTTGGAAGGTCTCCCAATGTAACATGCCTATAGAGGTCTCTTCAGCAGTTATATTTGTTTGCCTAAAGAGTGTCCTCTTGGCTTATGTTGACTAGTATAAATTGGTATATCCTTTTTTCATCTACTGTAAATTAAAAAGTGTAGCGTATGTTTTTCAGTACAACTGGATACCGCATACATTTGGCGGCATTTTCAAACTTGTGGGCCAAACTTTATGTGAATACAGGTATTCCGGCCAAATAAGATGTTTCCAGGGGGATTCAAATAACCTTTTGCAACGGAATAAACAGTACCATTGGAAACTTTTTTTGTTCTGCTGGAGTACCCCTTTAAGGATGTCATCTTTTCTTATCCTTGGCTGAAATGTTTCATGTATCATATAAGCTACAAATATGTAGCTTGTTATGTTTTTTAATAAAACTGGATTCAGTTGGAGTACATTTGGTGGCATTTTCAAACATGCGCACCAAACCTGACTTGAACAGAACCCTTGAGGCTTATTTCTGCCAAATAAAAGAGGTTTCCAATGATGTGAAAATAGCAGAGCTTGCTCACCTCACCGATTCCCTGCCACTGCTGTTCCAACGGTGCCTGATGTCCCCACACAGCTCGGAATGGTGCTAAACTGGGGGAAAAGGTCATCACAGCAGCCAGTGATTGGCTGAATGGCATACACAGCCATTTCTATCATGTCAGGACAAGAGTAGGAAGTGGAGCACACCAGGAACCCAGCCGCAGTTGGGGCGGTGAGGTGAGTATAAGCTCTTAGTTTTGTATGCTATTTTGGAGCGGTGAGGTGAGTATAAGCTCTTATTTTTGTACATTATTTTGGAGTGGTGAGGTGAGTATAAGCTCTTATTTTTGTACATTATTTTGGAGTGGTAAGGTGAGTATAAGCTCTTAGTTTTCTACACTATTTTGGAGCGGTGAGGTGAGTATAAGCTCTTAGTTTTGTACATTATTTTGGGGCGGTGAGGTAAGTATAAGCTCTTATTTTTGTACATTATTTTGGAGTGGTAAGGTGAGTATAAGCTCTTAGTTTTCTACACTATTTTGGAGCGGTAAGGGGAGTATAAGCTCGTAGTTTTGTACAATTGGTGAGGTGAGTATAAGCTCTTAGTTTTGTACACTATTTTGAAGTGGTGTGGGGAGTATAAGCTCTTAGTTTTGTACACTATTTTGGGGCAGTGAGGTGAGTATAAGCTCTTATTTTTGTACACTATTTTGGAGCGGTGAGGTGAGAATAAGCTCTTATTTTTGTACATTATTTTGAAGTGGTGTGGGGAGTATAAGCTCTTAGTTTTGTACACTATTTTGGGGCGGTGAGGTGAGTATAAGCTCTTAGTTTTGTACACTATTTTGAAGTGGTGTGGGGAGTATAAGCTCTTAGTTTTGTACACTATTTTGGGGCGGTGAGGTGAGTATAAGCTCTTATTTTTGTACATTATTTTTATCCCACTGAAAAGCTTTTGTCTAGAGCATCATTTTAAGGAAGTCACCTTTTCGTATCCTTGGCTAAAGTATTCAAATATCAGTAACATCAATGGGAAATTTGGAAACTACAAATACATAGCTGTAAAGAGGCAAAGTTTTAAGGAACTGGGTTTGAACCTGATGCATTACATTTCTCTTAAATTTTTATTAATATAGTAATTTCTCATACGCTCAGTGACAGGTACTTCTATGTGTTCCCCTTGGCTCTGCTATTTTAAGATGTGCTAGCATTTACTTTTATGTGTATATGCAATATCCAGATGCAGCTCTACACACAGAAGCCCCTATAATTACAGCGATTAAGCCTTCTGAATATATTATGATGACTTATACTATGGACTATATTTTACTGCAGCTTCCTCATAAACTCATTAAATGCTACCCGTTCTATTTTCTGACTACTGCAGTGCAAAGGAGCTTGCAAAATTGTCTGCAAATCTGGTATTGCAGGACTAGAAGCTGCTGACTCAGTATCAAGGGAAATACGTTACATTTGCTAGGCAACACTCATGTAAATCAAAATGGGGTGTTTAGCAAATATAGTGGTGTTCCCTAAATTAGATAAAAGTATAACTGGATTCAGATATAGCAAAACATCCAGGAAATTAGGATAGTGCAAACAAAGGAAACTGGTTAGATGTGTAGACAATGAAATGGATTGAACAAGCAGGAAAACGAGACATACATAAAAGTGTATATAAAGTCATGTAAAACTGATGTGCTTCATCAGTAATTGTGAGGCGGTGTCTACATCTACGTTGAAGACTTTATTGCAGATTGTGTTAAAAATGAGTGCAAAAAGTAGTGCAGTCTTGTCTACTATTTTGCTCAGTAAGGCTACAGCTATACAAAGACATTTGTCGCAGTAATGTCGCACAACATATTCTATAATGCAAGTCTATGGTGTCGCACTGCGACTGCAACACGACAGTCACAAAAAAACATCCATCCAAGATAGATTTTTGTGCAACTGTTGTGTCGCAGCATGTCGCAGTGCAACACCAGAGACTAGCATTATAAAATATGTTGCATGACACGTTGCAGTGTAGTTGTACCCTATATATCACTCAACACGTACCCCATGTGTAAAACGACAGACACCATGACAGAAATGCAACAGAAATCCTGTTTAACCCATTGGTGTCCATTATGTCTCTTCCATCATTTCTGCTTTGGCGAAACAGTGCCTTAAATGATTGGTTCTAACTGATAAAATGTTGTATTCGCACATTGAATGTTAAGAAAAGTGGACATACATGCATACATAGAGCATTTAGCTACTGTGGGGGAGACTTATAATGTTGCTGTCTTTTCTGCTAGATTTATCAAGTGAGTTATCCTGGAAATAATATTGATGACCTATCCTCAGAATAGATCATCAATATCAGATGGGCAGGGGTCTGACAACCGGTGCTTCATGAGTGCTGTGGCCTATGTGACATCACCGTACATCGGTCATATAGCCTAGTTGCAACCCAGCTGCGACACTAACAAATGCTCCCCCATATGCTGGGCCCCTCACACTGATTCTGCTTACCTGGCTCCCTGTGTCACTCCTGGCCCCCACACTGCCGCCGCTGCTTGTCCTCGTATGAGGATGAAAACATCCGGTGTCAGGGGGAGCAGCCAATGGCAGGTGGTGACGGGGATGAGCCTCCCTAGCGTCACGGGTTACGCTAGGGAGCCTCGTCACCACCTGCCATTGGCTGCTCCCCATCTCCCCCGACACCGGATGTTTTCATCCACGCACGGGGAGAAGGAGCAGCGCCGGTGAGAGGGCCAGGAGTGATGCGGAGAGCCAGGTAAGTATGGGGGCCCGGCATATGGGGAGCATTTGTTAGTCTCAGATAACCCCTTTAAGTTGCTGTACGATGTATATAGCTGTGTTTGTAAAGCTGTCAGGATTCGGCTGTGCTCACCAGAGCTCTGGTGAGTGCGGCGGCTCCATAAAACAGCTGATCAGCAGGGGTGGCGGGACCCAGACTCCTGCTGATATGAGATAAACCCTTTAGGTCTAACATGTTACTATATTTTTCATGCCCCACTTTACTGGCAATAAATTTTGACAATTTTTGCGACTTTTTAGAATATCTCAATTGTTAAAGAAGAACTCCCGCAAAAATGTTTATTCTCTGACCTGTTAGAAAGGTGCATGATATAATCTGTAGTGATTGTCATTTTCTTATCAGAGGCTGTTTCTGTGAGTAATAACATCTCTTCTTATTGAAGCTGGGTCATGTGACCAACTCCCTGACCTCCAACTGACCCAGGACAGCAAGCCAGTCACTTCTCTATTCATTCCTATGAGACTGAAAGTGAGGCTCCCATAGGAATGCATAGAGAAATAGACTTCCTGTCCACACATAAGATGCTGTGTGAGTTGGTGGGTCTAATTCCTAGTCACATGACACAGATAAGAAACTTCAGGATGATATAACTCAAAAATTCATCTACTGGTAAGAAAATGACATTCACTACAGATTACATCATGTACATTTCTAGCAGGACATGGAATAAAAATTTTTGCGGGAGTTCTTCTTTAAATATAGCTTAAATTAGCTTGACAGGCCAACCACACCAAATTGTCTGTCCACGTTTCAAACCTTTGTGTTATAAAATTTCTAAATTTTTGCAAAAATAAGCTAAAAAAATTGCAAAGCCTTTTTTTGAAATCAGAATTCTTCAGCAGAGCTTGATAAACTCCCCCTCTGTGAATGAGATAGCAATGCTGTATAATCCACACAAGTTTATGTAACCCAGTTATTTTACCCAAAAAGGCATATTGAAAAGGCACATAGGGCTGTTGTTGGCGAAGATCACAGAATCATTTTGATGGTTTCAGGTTTATCTTAGCTCTAATTTCATTTTATAGATGTGTACTTAAAAGGGTTTTCCATGATTGATAGATCATCAGTATCTGATCGATGGGGGTCCAACACCCGGGTCCCCTGCTGATAAATTGAGAAGGTATTGGCGCTAACAATAACGCCACGGCCTTCTCGCAGCTTTGCCTAGGCCATGTAGCGTCATGTTCGTCAGTAACATGGCCTAGGTGCAGCTCAGCCCTATTGAAATGAATCCAGTGATCCCAATACAGCTGATGTACAATGTACGGTGCTGCGCTTGATGAGCTGTGAAACAGCCCCGATGATCAGATACTGATGACCTGTCCAGAGGATTAAAGTATCTCGGAAAACCCAATTAAAGTACTTGTATGAATAAGTCTAACCACTGATCACAGATATGCTATAAAAAGAAATGCCCAATAATATCACACTCTTTTCCAGCACCGCAGGCTGGTCCATGCTCCATCAATTAAAAGTGGAAGCAATGCTAGATATAGTGTAGGTTGAGTAGAGTACAGCTAACCAGTTTAATGAGCCAGATAGAGAGTCAGTGGCCTGTGTAGATTAATGAGCATCTCCACAAAGCCAGGTTAATAGATTTACTCTTCAATGCCCATTTCATTTAGTTTGGATAAATATAAACTGTGATTAAGTGCTAAGTAGATCTCCAGCAATTCCGAAATCTAAATATGAAATGTTATTAAGACCGGCATTTTATCATGCCCATGCCTCTTAATAAGTGTCATACTATTGGCTCTCCTTGCGCCAGCAGGGTGTTATAGGAGTCCTAGCACGGCAAGCCTAGGGACCTTCACAACCACTTCTCATTTTGTCTTGGGGATGGGGCGGAAGGGGCTACAAATTAAGCCCTTTTCCTCCTTCTGTATAATGTAGATGGTGCCCAGCCCACGTGAAGCAATCTTAATCCATGAGTCCGCTCTTCGTCTTTTATGTACATGTATGTCATGGTGTGTGGAAGTGGTTAAATGCAATGTGGACATAGCCTTGTACTTATCAGTAAGCTAACCACAGCACAGTGGCTCAGTGGTTAGCACTGGTGTCCTGAGTTTGAATCCAAATACAATCTCTGTGTTTGTGTGGGTTTCCTAGAGATATTCTGTTTCCTTCTGCTCACCAAAAGACAAATAGGAAATCTAGATTTTTAGATCTGCTGGGGACAGTGAGGGAATTCAGTGGGGCAGCATGGTGGCTCAATGGTTAGCACTGGTGCCTAGCAGCTCTGGGGTCCTGAGTTCAAATCTGATCAAGGAGAACATCTGCATGGAGTTTGTATCCCTTTGTTTGTGCAGGTTTCCTCCGGGTACTCCGGTTTCCTCCCACACTCCCCAAAATATACAAATAGGCCAATTGGCTTCCTATGAAATTGACCCTACTCTGGGAGTTGAGCACCAGGAGTCGCCCCAGCCACAAAACTATTCCTGCTCTTGGAGTCCCTGTGATAATTGTACATCCAATCAGAATCCACCCTACATTTTTTAGAGCTCCTTTGGGAAATGAAAGGTGAAATCTGATTGGTTTATTTGGTCAACTTAGCCACTTTTCCCGTTCTCCAGTTTCAGTAAATCTCCGGCATTATCTGTAAAGCACTGTGGAATATGTTGGCGCTATATAAGCAACAGAAATAAATTATCAGCCTCAAGTCGTGCAGTGGAAATGCAAACAGGGTTTGGATTTTGAAGCCCCATATACATAGACCTTCCCAGACTTTTATAGAGCATCTTTCACACATGAAAATTAAATTCTGAAGTTCCGGTAATTCAGCATTGCTGAGGTCTGCATGGGGTTTGAGAATATGTCTGGTTACTAAGCCATTATTGGTTATAGTCAAGAACATCGGTAAAGCCAGAAGCATTATGCTTTAGTCGAGTTGCTGGCGCCAGTTCCGTAGCACACGAGTGGTCCCAGGTGACCCCATGAACAACTCTCCTTTATCACCCTTGTGGAATAAGCTGGAAGGTTTGATGAAATGTCCTTCTCCAGTTTTAATAGATACGTGTTGTGGTGCGGCACAGACTGCAGATAATGACACAGCCGTCCTACTGCTGGGAGAAAATGTTGTCTTTTATGAAAGTTCTTTTATGGTAATCCCTCTCTGCAATGAGAAGACATGAATTTTAATGGCCAAGGTAATTAGGACGAGCAGCACACAGAGAAAGGTTTCTTTAGATCAGCGGGGGGTTTCTTTTTTAACTCTTTTCTTATATGTAGTAGTGATGACTGGGCCAGTGTGCAGAAGACAATTCACCAGAGATGTGTTAAAGGGTGCGTTAGTTTAGATTGACAGTTGGGTTCATCTTGGTTTATTTCTTCTTTTATGATCTATAAAATAAATGTTTAAAGGAACTTTTATTTCGGAGGAGTTATTGCTGGTTTTAGGGTGCCGGTTGAAGAGGTTTAGTGCCTCTTAGGCATTACCTGTTTTGGATTTTGTACAGTTCAAAATTATATTAAAACCTTACATTTTCCATGTTTGACAATAGTTATTTTCTTATGTAGGATTGCAAACAGTGGTCCACAATAACTAATGAGAGTGCACCCAGATGTTGTAGTACATTGAGGCATAATATGGTACATCCAGTTGAAATTTCCTGTGTCTAGACTGGCCAGTGGCATGGCTCAGCTCAGTAGCAGTACAGATATAGTAAGCATCTGTTAAAGTGGTACTCCAGCATTCAGACAAGAAACTTGAAAGAAGGCTGCAGAGTCGTTTCACGCAGAGCAGCAGTACAATACTAATTCTACATCCTAAACATATATGTGCATTTCTTATTGTGCACCCTCACTGCTGATCCTCTCATATTGGTTCCCAGTTATAGCCTCCTATAAAGGTGGATTTAGACGGGCAGGTTATCTGTAACGAACGTTCCTGTGAACGCTCATTCCAAACAATCTTCCCGCTAAAGGTCAGCAGATCACCCGATGAACAAGCGAAACGCTGACTCATAGGGTCAAACTGTCGTTCTTGCAGGCACCAAAATTATTGTTTCTTGGCAGCAGATTGTGCTGTCTAAACATCGTTCTGCTGCCCAGAAACATTGCAGCTACATTAGGACGATCAATAACTGTTGAGGTGTTTGCTGCATATAAATGCAGTGCTTCACCTCCACTTAACGAGCAGCTGACTGTTGCTCATCACCCTGCTTGTCAACCCTAAAGGGGTTCTCTAGGAATTAAGAAAATTAAGATACTTAAATATTACTTTATTATAAATATATTCCCAAGTACCTTTTATTAGTTATAATGGCTCGTTTTGTCTGGGGAAAAATCATTAGGAGAAATAAAATGGCCACCGTCCTATTTGTACACACAAAACCTGTCCTAATCACACAGGAGGACAAGTGACATCACAACACTAAGCTAAAGAGCTGCCTCATCCTCCTCTCTGTTTTGCTTGTCAGGGATTATGATCCTGAATACAGCTGATAAGATCTTCAGCTGAATCTCTGTGGGAATGGAGTTCATGAGGAGCCATGAAGTACAGAGAGGATGGACAGGACAGACTGTGATAATGTGGGGCTGTGGTAATGTCGCTGACTGTATACAGGTGCTGCTGCCACATCCCCGCTCTCCTCTCTGTACTTCATGTCTCCCCATAAACTCCATTCCTACAGACATTCATTTGAAAATCTTATCAGTTGTATTCAAGATCATAATCACTGACAAGCAGAGCAGAGAGGAGGATGAAGCAGCTCTTTAGCTCAGTGTTGTGATGTCACTTGTCCTCCTGTGTGATTAGGACAGGTTTTGTGTGTACTAATAGGACAGCGGCCATTTTATTTCTCCTAATGATTGCTCCCCAGACAAAACAAGCCATTATATCTAATGAATGGTATTTGGGAATATATTTATAATAAAGTCTTATTTAAGGATTTTGATTTTCTTAATTCCCGGAGAACTCCTAGTGATGGAACTAAGCATGCATGACTAGCAAGTTGATCTACAGGTCTCAACCCTAGGTAGCTATAAACATGACATATTGGTAAGTGATTATGTGAGAGATTACTCTGTATTGACAATGTATCTTTATACTGCATACTTTTCTTAGAAGTCTAGTTTTTTTGTGGTTTACCTTGTGTCTTTTCCTAGAAGGCATCCTGCATTTAATTCCAATATGTCATACACACAGGTTTACAGCGTGGATTGGAGTCAGACAAGAGGAGAGCAGCTTCTGATATCTGGATCCTGGGATCATACTGCAAAATTGGTAAGTCATTGGTGAGTGTCAGGGCTTTATGCATTTAACTGCCTAGGCTGTACCGTATGTCAAAGGATGCATGGGCTATAGCTTTTATTGCCATTTAAAGGAATTGGCTAGTTTATATTACTAGCTGCACATGTGCTGGTAACAGCTACTAGTAATCATTAGTAAACTATGGGCACTGATATCTGATAGTTTAAAGGGGTTATTCAACCTCTATAATGACCCCTCTCCTAGTGCCCGGACCCCTCATATACATTATATTTACCTGCTCCCCGGCACACGCTGAATCTCCGTCATCCGCAATGAGAGTAATGAGAGTAGAATGGGAGGTTTGTCTCAGTTAGGGCGTGCTATTGGCCAACCCACCCCCCGTCACCAGATGTTTTGATCCGAGTGACGGGGAGATGCAGCAGTGGCTGTGCAGACATCTCGAGCGATCTGGGTGCGGGGAGCAGGTAAGTATAATGTATACGAGGGGCCTGGGCATTTTGGGGTCATTATAGAGGTTGGATAACCCCTTTAATATGAATAATTCATGTTCTCACGCAGGTCCCCTTACTTGCATGCCAGCGCTGCGCTGAGAACATGGCCTCTGATGAAGGATCCCATCCATCTGCGATCTTTATTCACCTATACAGGAGATGGACTGGGGAACTAGTGCATGCGCATTCCATCCCCAGTATAAGTGAATGGAGACCGCTGATGGACAGGATCCTCCATCAGCGACCATGTTCCCAGTGCAGTAGGTCAGGAGACCTTCATGTAAACATGACTTATTCTTATTAAACTATTGGACATCAGTGCTGATAGTTTAATAATGATTAAAGTAGAAAAGAGGTTTTTCAATCCAGCATATAAATACAATTCTATTTCACCATATTAAAATCCAGTAACATAGTAACATAGTTTATAAGGCCGAAAAAAAGACATCTGTCCATCCAGTTCGGCCTGTTTTCCTACAAGTTGATCCAGAGGAAGGCAAAAATATCCTGTGAGGTAGAAGCCAATTTTCCCCACTTTAGGGGAAAATATTCTTTCCCGACTCCAATCAGGCAATCAGAATTACTCCCTGGATCAACGACCCCTCTCTAGTAACTATAACCTGTAATATTGTTAACCTCCAGAAATACATCCAGGCCCCTCTTGAACTCTTTTAGTGAACTTACCATCACCACCTCCTCAGGCAGAGAGTTCCATAGTCTCACTGCTCTTACCGTAAAGAATCCTCTTCTATGTTTGTGTACAAACCTTCTTTCCTCCAGACGCAGAGGATGTCCCCTTGTCACAGTCACAGTCCTGGGGATAAATAGAACATGGGAAAGATCTCTGTACTGACCCCTGATATATTTATACATAGTTATTAGATCTCCCCTCAGTCGTCTTTTTTCTAAAGTAAATAACCCCAATTTTGATAATCTTTCTGGGTACTGTAGTCCACCCATTCCAGTTATTACTTTAGTAATTTTCCATAGCCGACATGTTTCAACCGCAAGCTGCGGTCACCTGTACAATATAGTTTGATTGATGCGGAATTGAATGATGGTGCCCATGTGTTTAATGTGCGGGGTGGGTTCCATTTCACAATTTGCCAAGTGTCTTCACGCTTTATTTGTTTAAGTTAAAAATATTCAAATGGTTCCTAAAGCCCTGGCAGTGAAAGGGTTACTATTATCCCAAAAGCTCTATCCTCGATATTTTTAGTGGTGGCACTTGTTTGGTCAGGGCTTTTTATTTCTATTGTTGGCTGAGGCCAGTGATTGGCTGCAGCGGTGACGTGTCGTCGATGTGCAGGGAGGTCCGGAGCGCTGCCGCTGGATCTAATCGCTAATTATTGCTTATTTCATTTCATTGCTTACTGTTGCCCCATCTGTCTACCCCATCCCTCTCTTTCTGTCACCAATTCCTAAACATAAAAGTCTACCACGACTAAGACTTCCAGTACTGGAGATGGAATGACATGTATGATCACAGGTTCTCACAACGCGCCCTTGATAATAAGGTATGTTGTGCCCATGAAGGCTCAGCTTGTGTGACTAGAGTTGTGTCTTGACACTTTGATGCTTCCGGGCATAACATATTTTGTTGGCTGAATAAACGTATAAACCAGACATATTTTCATTTCTAAGCTTTTTTACGCTCCCTGGCATGGAAATGAAGACTAATATGTCTAATTTAGCAATCAGAGGCGCACTCCATGTCATTTCCACCATCATACGTTTTTCATGGGGTTTGGTAGGAACATATACATATCTGAACTGCCACCTTACAAAAGATTCTTTATGGGGCCTTTTAACCTTTGTGCACATTAATTTTGATATTCTTTGTAGATGTTCATATCATACATCTGCCTTTTTGTAATTCCTGACTCTTGTTTTTTTTTTTTTTTGCTTGCAGTGGGATCCTTCCGTTGGGAAGTCTTTGTGCACCTTTACGGGTCACGAGAATATAGTGTACAGCACAATCTGGTCTCCCCATATACCAGGCTGTTTTGCGTCTGCATCAGGTATGCCGAGGTCCAATCAACTGTTTAGAATTGTAGATTTTTGGGAGCTGAATTCCAGGGCCATCTTTGACCAGAACGCTCATATGTCACAACGTACAGTACAGATTATGAAGATGTCTTTTGTGTGTGACCAGGGGCTTATCTACCAATATAACAGCCATAGCGGCTGCTATGTGATCCTCAATGTTCCTGGGCCCCGCTTGGCACACAGTCAATAAAGAGGATGTGTGGTGTTACTTCCAGTATATGCAGCACATCCTCCACAGTCCTTCTCCTAAAACAGTCCTCTTCTTTCTAGGCTACCTGAAACTGTCAGGCCAGATTTTGTAAACCAGATTTAGGCATTTTGGTGTTTTTGCATTGTGAAGAAGTGGTATTGTGTTACTTTAACAAGAACACTGCCTTATACACATCTATCTATCTAGCTATCTGATACTCATTTCTCTAGCATTGTATGAAACACATTGCCATGTAGCGTTATGTTATTTCTGCATTAAACGGATTATCATTTATTTGCATTATAAACTATTGTCCCATGTGAACTGGGTACAAAACCTCATTTGTCCACCAGGTGGCGGTATTATATTTTTCAATGAAGACAATATTGTTTTAGTAAAGCAAAATCTTGCATTAATTTGCAGACTGGAGAAAGTGTAATACATACGGGAACTTGCTCTAGTCAGCAAGATAATTTTAGTATTTTTATGACAATTAAGCATTAATTAAAGATGTAAAATCAGTAGTTTTATCCTTTCTTATCCTTTCTTATTGGAAGTTAGCGTTATTGCACGTGGACTAATAGAAGAGGTATAGTCCTGGGGCAAAAATGATACCTGTTTTTTTGTACATGGAAAATCTGTATTCCAATATACTAACAGCATTGTGAATCAATTTCATCCACGTGGTGTAGAGCAGTGGTCCCCAACCTTTTTTGCACCAAGTACCGGTTTCTTGCTAGACAATTTCCCCAGGGGGCGGGGGTGGGATGCTGTCGGCGCTGACTGATTCGCGTAAGGTGCATATTAAAATATATAAATATATAAATGTGAAATAAAATGCCGCTATACCGAGCCATCATTATAAAATACCCCTTCTTTGTGGCCTCAGTAGATGCCCCCACAGTGCCCCCAATAATGTGCCAGTAAGAAGTGCCCCCATAGATGCCCCCACAGTGCCCCCAATAATGTACCAGTTAGTAGTGCCCCCATAGATGCACCCAATAATGTACCAGTAAGAAGTGCCCCATAGATGCCCCCATAGTGCCCCAATAATGTGCCAGTAAAAAGTGCCCCCATAGATACCCCCACACTGCCCCCAATAATGTGCCAGTAAAAAGTGCCCCCATAGATGCCCCCAATCTTGTGCCATTAAGAAGTGCCCCCCAATAATGTTCCAGTAAGAAGTGCCCCATAGATGCCCCCACAGTGCCCCCCAATAATATGCCTATAAGAAATGCCCCCATAGATGCCCCCAATAATATGCCAATAAGAAGTGCCCTCATAGATGCCCCCACAGTGCCCGCCCAAAAATATGCCAATAAGTGCCCCCATAGATTCCCCCCAATAATATGCCAATAAGAAATGACCCAATGATGCCCCTGAAAAATATGCCAATAAGTACCCCCATAAATGCCCCCCAATAATATAAGTGCCCCGCATATGTGCCCCCATATCATGTGCCAGTAAAAAGTGCCCCTTTCCTGTAATGTATAAAAAAAAACAAAAAAACACTTACTTACCTCCATCAGGTTGGCATCGATGCGATGCAGGCCTCTTCCGGCCTGTGTCCTGCGCTGTACGGCTCACGCGGCGCAATGACATCGTCGCGCCACCTGAGCTGGCCTCTGATAGGTCCCCATTGGGGACCGGATCCCTGATTGCCGCGGCCCGGCAAACATCCATTCAGGGCCCGGTCCTGGGCCGCGGACCGGTGGTTGGGGACCGCTGGTGTAGAGTATTTCAGTTGTGTATGGAGACTTATTGGAAGTACTCTGTGGTATGGAGACTGGTTGGCAATGCCCTATGGGAAAATAATATGTAAAGAGGTATCTCCCAAGGAAAGAGAATCATCTCGCTAGTGCCACCTTCTGGAAGTGGCTCCCTCTGAGTGATGAATCTGACTTTTTAACAAGCTTTGGGACCTGACAAGGGAAAATAGTCAAACCAAATTATCCATCCGTTGATGACTGTTTTGGGGTGCTTGTCCCTCATTCGTACGGAGTAAGATTCTGGCTGGTTGAATGCGATGCCTTGTATGCAGCTTAGCCCGGGTGCTGAATCTGCTTAAAGAGACCAGTCCTGTATGGAGACTCACTGGAAGTTCTCCATAGTATGGAGGCTTATTGGAAATGTTCAATGGGAAAAGAATATGCAAAAAGGTATTGCCCAAGGAAAAAGAACCATCTCGCGAGCAGCACCTTCTGGAACTGGCTCACTATGAGTCAAAGTCCGGTTTTTATTAACAAACCTTGGGACCTGACTAGGCAAAATAGCCAAATTTGTGGTGAAATCCCCTGCAGATTTGCAGAAAAATCTGCTTGTTACACATGAGGTTTCCTGTGAATTCACTGTGATTTTGCTGTGAAATCTGCCGTGTGTGGACCTGACCTTTGGACATGTTAAGGCAATGAAAATTTCATGTGGTTTCCTGTGCGTGTTTTGCACCTAAATCAATGTGAAATCACATTTTATCCTTATGGGGCTGGGTGGGATGATCTGAGGTCTGATGGGGGCACAGTCGGGTTATATTGGGGCTGATGGGCTGATCTGAAGTCTGATGGGGTAGAGGGGGCTGAATATGGGGGCTGATCTGAGGTCTGATGGGGGTAGAGGGGGCTGATCTGAGGTCTGATGGGGGCATAGTGGGTGATATGGGGGCAGAGTGGGCTGATATGAGGCACAGTGGGGTGATATGGGGGCTGATCTGAGGTCTGATGGGGGCACAGTGGGCTGATATGGGGGCATAGTGGGGTGATATGGGGGCAGAGTGGGCTGATATGAGGCACAGTGGGGTGATATGGGGGCTGATCTGAGGTCTGATGGGGCACAGTGGGCTGATCTGAGGTCTGATGGGGCACAGTGGGCTGATCTGAGGTCTGATGGGGCACAGTGGGCTGATCTGAGGTCTGATGGGGCACAGTGGGGCTGATCTGAGGTCTGATGGGGCACAGTGGGCTGATCTGAGGTCTGATGGGGCACAGTGGGCTGATCTGAGGTCTGATGGGGCACAGTGGGCTGATCTGAGGTCTGATGGGGCACAGTGGGCTGATCTGAGGTCTGATGGGGCACAGTGGGCTGATCTGAGGTCTGATGGGGGCACAGTGGGCTGATATGGGGGCTGATGGTGATCTGACATGGAGGGCTGATGGGATTCTGACATGGAGGGCTGATATGGGGGTCTGATGTGATGTCCTGAAATTTATGGGGAGTCTGATATGAGGTGTGATGAAAAATATTTTTTTCTTATTTTCCTACTCTAAAATCTGGGGTGCGTCTTATCATCAGGTGCGTCTTAAAGCGAAAAAACGGTATATATAATAACATTATATATATAAATAACTCCATCTTCATTTTCATTGCATGTACATTTCTGACATCTAATCCAAAGAGTCTCATAACCTGGCACTTTGTAGCAACTTTTTAAACATTTTATTTTGAGTTTTCGGCTTTTACGAGTGTGTTTTAATTAATTTTCTATAGATTCTATAGTCTTGTAATCCAAACTATTTGCTAAAGGGGTTTTCTAGGCTCCGGATATTGATGGCCTATCCCTATCATAGCTCATCGATATGAGTTCTGTGACACCTTGCACCCCCACCTGTCAGCTGCCGGCAGGAGCAGGCGGCTCAGTACACTGTGCAGTGGCAGTGTCTGGATACAGCAGCTCAGCCACTTTCTGGTGAATGGGAGATAAGCTGCAGTATCCTGGCACAGCCACTACAGTGTACAGAGCTGACTGCTTCTTGCTCCATCCACTGTGTATTGCCGGTGGTCATGGCTCCTGCCAGCAGCTGATTGATGGAGTGCCGGGTCTCAAATGCCCACTAATCTGATACTTATAACTGATCCTGATGATAGGTCATCACTACTTAGGCTACATTCACACGACAATGAAAAATAAAGGCCTTGAAAAAAATTTTCAACCATTTTTGCATCCATTTTCCTGCCATTAAAAATGGATGATTTTAATTTTTGTTTTATTTAATCCCAACCCCTGCTGCATACATAATGTACCCCAGAGTGGACCCCCGAGTGTCCCCAAAGCGGCCCCCAGCATTAATAATGTTCTACAGAGTGGCCCCCAGCAGTAATAATATAATGAGTAATAATGTGCAGGATTTTTTTATGCTGGAAAAAAAAAATGAATTCCTCACTTCATCCATGTGCTAGCACAGAGGCAGTCATTCCTCTCTTGATGGTGAAGGATCTGCCCTCCCAGCATGATGACCTCACTGTGCATGCCCAGCGATCCTTCTGTGAGCGAATGGTGATGTCATCATGCTGCCAGCACAGGTCCTTCTGCATCTAGAGAGGAGAGACTGCCTTTGCGTGTGCAAGTGAATGAGATCATGAGTAAATTTTTGTTTGTTTTAATCCCTAAAAGGCCATTTTTAACGGCTGTTAGACGGGTGCACTTCTGTCTAGCGGTCTTTGAAAACGGTCCCATTGATTTCATTGGGGTCCGGCTGGTTGTGAAATGTCCTATTTTTTGCAGCCGTTAATCACTGGCCGTTGAATATCCCCATTGAAATGAGTTGGTTTTAGAAACGTCTGTTTTTCACTGTCATGTCCTCAAAAACCCCTTTAATCTTGCATTTGTCAGGTACCTGTATTTATGGCTGCACTTTCACAATGGCCTGAATGCCCTGCTGTTACCGGGCACTGTGATGTTTATGTAATAAACCAATGAACAGGTTAGACTGATAGTTTTGCCACTTTATTTTCCCTGTGTTTAACGAAGTAGAACATTGAATGTATTATGTCAATGCCTCGTAATTTAATTCCGCATAAGAGTGCACTTCTCACCGGAGACACAGAAACTGGTGAAAAGGTCCCCACTATGAACTGTGCTTTTATCTCCGTGGCGTGGCTAATAATAAACACGACTGGATGATAATGTGGTACTTTATGTAGAACTAACAATGTATCGCATGAACATGCAGGGAGCAGGCGTGCTGCCACCCAGACAAGATCTCTTTGTAGTGCTCGGGGACTAATTGGATGTAATCCCTAATTTAAGTTGTCTGTTTCTAGGTTACTGATCTTTATGGCTTTCTAAGGTACAAACCACTTTGACACGGCCTCAGCATATTGTAATTAATAGATAATTGTTACTTTTGTTTTAGGCAACAATAATGCTTCAGTGATTTTGGAGCAGAAATATAGTTTGCTTTTTATACATGAGGCTTTGTGCATGCTTTGTGTAGGGATGTTTTGTTAACAGCCGAATATTTCCATCTCTTTTCTCTCTGGTGGAAAAAATAAAGTTAGACCAGCACCTCCGAAAATGTGGAAAAAGGGCGTCCACTACCATTGTTGCAATGTTAAAGCAGACAAGGACTACAAGTAGCAGCACACTGCCATGCCCAAAGACACATGCAAACACAGGAAACATGAATAAATGTAAACTGCATCACTGCTATACTTACTATATAAAATTAGAAGATTTTGCGGTAATATGATGTCTGGCCCATCTAACAGCGACAAGGTGGCTTCCAACAGTCGAGACCTACACCAACAGACTTTCCTCTTCTGGGATTTTGGGCTTCAAAATTCAGGACAATGTTGAATCCAGCTATACCACACGCTGATTAGAAGTCCTGGGCGGATGGGCGGGACCGTGCACTCCCACCATATTTGCATGTGCAGCCACCCTTCTATTTACCGCTACGGAACTTTGAAAAGTAGGCGAGACAGGGTGATCAGATGAGGACACTGCTTTAAGTGATTAAAGAGGACCTCTCAGCTATACTGTTTTAGTGAATAGTTGTGTTCCACATGAAATGGGAATTCTGGAGCATCTTTTCTAATAAATGTACATTGTGTTGGTAATCTTATTCTTTGAAATGTATCAATAAATGAACAAGTGGGTGTTACCATTCCCTATGTCAAGGATATGTTCTTACACAGCCTGCCACTGCCAGCACTAGTTGTACGATGTTGTACTGATATTACCCAGTTGTTATATTTATTCTTAAATTTCTTGGAGGAATACCAAAGGAAGAGTTGTAGGGAAAGATGTTCCAATATGCAGGTATTTAATAAAGCAGAGATGTCAGTAGAGCTGATACATCCTCTATAATGTTAATAACCCTGGTGGTCTAGTGGCACTATTAATATCTCTGTTGATCTATGGAGGTTTAGCTATTCTTTCATATTTTCCTGGTGGGCTATTGTGTACATGAATCAGAGTATGAAATATGGACCAGTTCTGACATTTCTGGAGCTGTCGTTACAGAGAAGCTTTCAGTTCTAGCTCATAGAGAGGGATCTTGCATTAGGAAGTCGCCCCTTTATAAAGCCTTTGTGCCCTAACAGTGATTATGAGACCATCCCTTTAATATTATTGTTATTATTAAAGGGGTTATCTGAAACAAAAAATGTCTCCCATATGCCCGGACCCTTTACACTGAATCTACTTACCTGACTCCCCGCGCAGCCCCTGGTCCCCCACCTCCACTGCTGCTTCTATCCATGCAAGGATGAAAATATCCGCTGTCGGGGGGAGCAGCCAATGACAGGCGGTGACGATGCTAGGGGGGCTCGTCCCTGTCACCGCCTGTTATTTGCTTCTGCCCCCTGACACCAGATGTTTTCATCCGTGAACGGGGGGAAGCAGCTGTGACACTGTGGGGACCAGGAGCGGGGCGGGGAGCCAGGTAAGTAGATTCAGTATGAAAAAGGGTGTACTTACATAATTAATAACAATTGAAATAAGCATGAACAAGACGAATTACAAACTAGTAGAGAAGGAGAGAGGACCCTGCCTGCGAGGGCTTACAATCTACAAGGGATGGTGGAAGGATACAGTAGGTAACGGTAAAGCTGGTCATAGCAGCAATAAGGTTACTGTATGGTACCTAAGTGTTTTTATCAGTTCATTATGATATTAAAGGGGTTATCCCACTATTAATGTAAAAAATGAAAATCAGACATCATACAGCACATGACAATCAGTGATCGTGTCCATTCTGCTGCAGCTCTCTCCCTATTACAGCTCAGGAGGCAGTTGAAGGATGGAACTGAGCATGTTTGTATATCTCAATAAGGTGGACAGAGAAATAAGAAAAAGAACAAATAGGCAGCGCTATACAGATACATTTTATAGAATAACTCTGGTTATACTAAGTTTTTAATTACATGCAATTACAAAAGTATTGAAATCCAGGTGCTGGTTTGAAAACTGCAGGATATTTTTCATGGGACAACCCCTTTAATCTTAATTTTAGGTTGTCATTTTGGCGGTTTCAGAATCGGTTACTAGTTGAATGTTTCCACCTTGCAATAGTTGTCTCATAATAAGACAAGTAACAGATGTTCTTTAATATGTGTGGACTGATTGTTTTAGTTTCTGCCATAATATTTTAGCTTTAGCATTTACATTTTTGCCTCCTGCTAAATTGATTCCTCTATCAGACATTTGTTTAATACCAGTTTTATTCTTGAAATTATAACTGCTAGTTGCAGATTTTTTTTTTTATTTGAAGCCATTCATAGGCTGATGTCAGAGGTAATTTCCGAGCTGATAAGATAAGCCAGGAGCCAGAGAGGATGTGTTTCAGCAGTAGAGGACCTGATCAATGTCTCCCTAACAAAGAAACTCCGGTCATCTGGAAAATGTGATTAAAGAAATGACATAAATAACCGGGACCTGTATCCTGAAAAGGATTTTGTGAGTCACACTGCTGTTCCAGCAGAATGAAGCTTCACTACCTGGAAATCAAAGTGCCAGAAAGTCAAGAACACACAATTTGGGAATACAGCTTCCGTGTTCATTTCCTCAATCTCTGTCCATGAACAGCTTGCATAATACATTTTAATTGACTTGCTTTCCAATAATATAGTCATTTTATCTGTGTATTTTGAGCCATTCTCTTAGTTTTAGTGTACTTTTAAGATATGTTTTATTGTAGTTTTATTAGTTGGCTGCAACTCATGTTTATGTCTCATTTTGTATTAGTGATTGATTATGGGCTCGGAATAGAGATTGTGTTGAAGGGGTTGTCGAGAATTAGAAACAGCTCCACTTATGTCCACAGGCGTTTTTAGTATTGCAGCTCAGCTCAATACCAGACTGAACCCCTGGACAACCTGTAACTATTCTAAGGCTATGTTCGCACGGCAAAATCCACAGCAGGAAAAACAGAGGATGATCAGTTGTTGAAAGCAGGTAGTCAGATTTGTAATTTCTTGGTGTTTTTGAGGCGTTTTTGAGTGAGGTTTACAAATCACGTCTGCTTCAACTAAATAACCTGTCACTTCTGGAGAGGATTTGAAAGCGGTGGAAAAGAAACGCTGCTGTGTACTCATGGTGGTAGTGTTTCCCACTGCATTCAATGGGAACCTTTTGGTGGCACTTTGGCGGATTATGCCATAGAAAGCTGCCATTTTCCAATAAGGATTTTGTCCATTATTCTATTCTAAGCTGTTTTCAAAATATTTTTTCATGGCTGGACAACTCCCCCAGGATATGCTTCAAATGTCCGATGCTGCCCTGTCTCACACTACTGAGAATGGAAAGATTTCCATTTTCTTCAATAGGTGTTTGAAAATAACCAAACATACTAACTTTTCAGTCCTATAGAAGTAACTGGAGAGAACAGTGCATGCACTGCCACCCCTCTATTCACATCAGCTACAAGACAAGGACCCTTTTCAACATAGTTGCAAGTCCCAAAAGTAATACCGTCACCTATCAGACATTTATGACATATCTTGTGGATGCCACAAATATTGAGCTGGGAATAACCTTTCAGTTTTCACATGGAAGACAGGAAAGTAACCAGATGACTGGATCATCGTAGATTGTCTAAAAATGTTCTTAATGCAGAAGTGTTATAATTGTGTCACAGGTTTTTTTTAGTTTTTTTTTTTTTTTTAATAGCAAACTCTTGATATATGTCATACAGGCATCAAAAGTTTTGATCTGTGTGGGTGTTAGTGCTGAGACCCCCACCGATCCTTATGAAAGAGAAACACTCTCCCCAATGCAGGGGACGGCGTCTAGACAGGCCCATAGACGTTCTATAAAGTCCGTCACAATTCCTCTCCTTGTTCTAGTGATTAGTAGGAATGTCAGAACTCCCTCCATCTCTGACATATCGAAAGTTTGCTGAAAACTAAGTGACCCTTTAACACTTGTAAAGGTTTTGGAAATGCTTCTTTGCTTCTTTAATTAATGCGACTCTACAAAGATATTTCATAACTTCTCCCTTGACTCCTTTACACTTTTGCTCAACATCACTTACCATATTAGTAGTCTAAGCACTCAGACAAATAGTAGGCTTGAGGATACTTTAATCTAAAGTACAATATCAGCAAATGGTGTACTATCTCCAGTGCGCTTAGTGTTGTGCCTCTGGCAGGAGTCTTGCGTGAGTTAAATAATGTGAGGAAGAATTGAAGGCAGTGAACTGAAAGCTTCCAATCTGGATGCTTGTGTCACTTGTGTTCCTCACCAAAATGATCTGTTAAAACTGCTGACATGCGTATTTATGATAATCAATTCTGAACGCAAACTATAATAATTGGTTGCTAATTGTGTTGTCTTGTAAGGTGTAATAATATAAAATATACTGTTGTGGTTTCATTCTGTTATTCATAGGAATGTAGTGGATGAGTGACACAGTAGCAACCTGTAGGCAAGGAAACGCTGTGGGAACCATTATGCAGAGTCAGCCTTTTCATCCAAAGTACATCATACTATTATTAGTTTATACATGCATAATAGTAATCATCCCTAATATCTTCTTGTATTCTGCCTCAATCTGTAACAATAGATGTACAGTAGAATTCTCATAATATAATGTATAACTCCAGTGGACATGATGAAGGCAGTACAGCAGAAACAATCTCTTGTTTCCTTCAGAATTGTCTGGTATGTAATTGTCTGGTAATCCATTTCCTAGATAGATAGTAGAAATCCACACATCATGTAACAGGAAACCATGTGCTAAATACCATCTATAGCAGGCTATAGCAGAGCAAAGTTATCCCATAATGAGTTGTGTTAAATATGTCTAGACAAACTCAGTGACATCAGTACCATACAGCACACAAGTAACACTCTGATGCGTCCATTTTTTATGGTTAATCTATTTCCTCTTTTTTTAAGTAGCATTGTCACAAAAAAAAATACTCTCAGACCTGTTAGAAAGTTACATGATGTAACCTATAGTGAAGTTAATTTTCTTACCAGAGACTATACCATATTTGTGAGTTATAACCTCTCTTCTGATCCTCAGCTGTGACCAACACTCTGACTCTCCAAATAACACAGTATCTTATGTGTGGACAGGATGCCAGTTTCTCTATGTATTCCTAGATCTGACTTCCTGCCTTGTGTGAATTGGAGAGGCAGTTTGTTGGTCGCATGGCAGCTGAGGATCAGAAGGGAGGTTATAACTCACTTATACAGTCACCGGTCAGAAGATTGTCTTCACTACAATTTACATCATGTACCTTTCTAACAGGTATATAGGAAGGCTACTTTATGCATGGGAATGATGACGGATTGTTAAACTGTTCTGTTTATACTTAAAGGTCGTCTTTAACCTGCAAGACAGGTCATTACTCTGTGTATTTACATTCTAGTACTGTGCAGCCATGCATATTGGCATGACAATGTGCAGTTTGGTTTTTGTCTTGTTAACAATATTAGGACGAGGCTTGAGACTCCCTACTTTGAGACATATTGTCATGCTTTAAAGGTATTATCAAGTTTCAAGTGAAAACCAGACAACTCACTCAACAATAAATTATGTATATGACCGATCCCACACTACCATGCCGGTTCTCCTGGCAGGGCTCTGTTTTACTGGTTGCAGCAGTGAAATCACATCAACAACAATGCACTGCGGAGGACAGTGATTGGCTGCAGCAGTCATGTACACTTGAAATGACGTCATCACACTCATCTATTCCCTATTACAGATCGATCCCCTGAGTTGTCCATCTTCTTTTCAAAACTGGACAATCGCTTTAAGGAGACCAGTTATGTATGGAGACTTAGTGCCAATGCTCCATGGGAATACGATATGCAAAGAGGTCCACTTTTTCACAACTAGTTTCCTTAAAGAGAGCCAGTTCCTCCCATAGCTGCATCCAAGGCATCTCAGGTAGCTAGCCAAAATCCTGAGCTGTTGATGAGGGGCGAACACCCCAAAACAGCTGTCTGCGGATGGATATTTAGCTTGTCTATTTTCCCATGTCATGTTCCAAGGCTTGTTAAAAAGATGGACTTTGACGCATAGGGAGCCACTTCCAAAAGGTGGCGCTAGCTGGATAGTTCTTTTTGACTGATAGATTCCTCTTCCAATACTGAGACAGTGGCCCCCACTCTGGTGGACCCAACCCAATCTATCTCTTGCATGGTTGGCTATTTATTTGTAACACTACATTTGTAGAAACGTGTGGCTGGCTGCAGATTTGTAATTGCTCCAGTGATCACCATTAATCCCACTACTGGTCAGAGGTCAAGGTAAAATGACCATTTATATCTTACTGTGTCAAAATATAATATTTCTAAACGTTATAGATCAATAGATAGGTAGTACATGAGGTCATTAGAGGGTCCAAGTATAGCTTTTGTTCTGGATGTTGGTGGAGAAGCAATTTGCAAATAATATATGGACGTCCTTTTATGCTTTTTTGGTTTCCAGTCATTACTTGTTTCTTAGCTGGAAGGTTCCTATTTTACAACTATAATACAGATGCTTTTTTCTTTTTCACCTCATCCATTGAAAGGCCTAGCACACTGTAGAGAGAGTCTGCTTTCCTGAATAGGCTTCACCTCTTGTCCTCTGACCACCACACTTTTGTGCTACCTTTGAATGTAAAACATTGGGACCCGAGTTCCGAGTAACTGCAGGTATTTAGTGAATGCTGAATGTGGCAATTCTTGCATATTGTAAAGATTGCTGCACACCTTCTAAAACAAGCCCCGAGTCTCGGTTACTGATTGTCGCTCTTTTCTCTCTGGCGCTCTGTTTCCTTTTTTTTTTCCACCCACCCGCGTGGAGCACTTTGAGTAATTCAAAACCGTTTTGTTCAGGAGCGTGCTTGAACAGCTGCAGTGAACGTATGCAAAAATAACAGGGCGAAAACAAGTTATGATTAGCAAGACATTATTTTCACAGTGGAAATAATAGAACAATCAAGTTTTAAGGATAGATAAATATGCATGAGCGTGCCTGTTGACATTATACAATACTCCGAGTCATTTACAAGAGTCTACCATTAGTCTTTCATCTGCTCATTATAGGGCATTCAAAATACTTCCATTTTGGGGGAAAAATATGGTAATTAGTGATTTTCTCTGCCACCTTTGACATTGTGCTATCTCAAGTCAAAAATATATCAGTTTCATGACATAATACTTGTTTTCTTATGTTTGATTGGGAAAATTGGGGGAATCTACAATAATTATAGATGGAAGCTGCATGAGAAATTTCATAATATGACAAGACTGTTCTGGGTTTACAGCTCCGATGCAGACTTGTGTGTCGTCATAGTTACAGATTACAAGAGAAAATATTTGTAGCCAAATCTTGTAGTGATATTACCTTTCATTGGTTCCTTTTCTAAACTATCCATTCCAAAAGGGAATACGAATGCAGCATTTAACTACTCGCACAATTTGTAGTCCATGGACGGAAACCTCCAACATATACCAGTTGTTATGACCAGCGGGTGGGCTCACGTGACCAACTCCCTCTTAGGGCAATGTCTGAGCACACCCCTCATTCTTCACACAATACCTCTGATGGTAAGGAGAGACTTTCCCGAGAGGCGTACCAGGTGCTACCTCAGAGGGGAATTGAAACATGAGGGAGCTGTGAAGAGTGAACTCACTGGACCGCCTCCAGGGGACACAATACACCCAGTTGATGCTGGAAGGCCAGAGGCTGATCAGATGGAGGTGTAGTCAGGTAACGAAAGCAGAAGTCAGCAGGCGGCAATCGGGCAAAGTCCACAGAAAGACAAGAACCAACACAACACCTTAGCTTAAAGAGGTTGTCCGACATACCCTTATATTCACCCAGGCAGCCCGCCTGAACAGGGCATCGGAGCATCTCATGCTCCGATGCCCTCCCTTGCCCTGCGCGATCCAGCTCTTTTATTTACATAACACACTGCCGGGCGGAGGCTTCCACCCGGCAGTGAGTTCGGTGACGTCACCGGCTGTAATGGGCCGGCTTTAATGCTACCCTAGCCATTTTACTGGCTAGGGCAGCGCTAAAGCCCGCCCATCACCTCCGGTGACGTCACCGGGCTCACTGCTGGGCGGAAGCCTCCGCCTGGCAGAGCCCAGTACATCACCGGAACCGGGCTAAATGCCTTTGCCCTGCGCTGATTAGGATGCTCCGATGCCCTGTTCAGGCGGGCTGCCTGGGTGAATTTAAAGGTATGTCCGGGTTCAGCTCTGAACCCGGACAACCCCTTTAAACAGGAAACTAGACTAGCTAGGAACGGAAGTTGCTCAAGTACCTTCCTGTAGAAGGAAATACCTCCTGCAGACCAGCCATAGGCTGGGGAAGATAGAAGGCGTGCTCAGACTGCCTCACAAAGGGAGGAGAGACATGCCTGCACACAACCTAAATACAAACAAAGAACACTGAGCCAGAGTTCAAGCTCTGCTCAGAGCCACGAGGGAGATGCTGGTGTCAGGAGTGCAGACCACAGCTAAGAACCCCGCTGCCTGTGCCTGTTAGCACGGCACGCAGCAGCAGGGAGGAGTGAAGAATCCCGGCACCCATACCTGCGTGTGGGAACAGAATTGCAGGTCTGGGGAGCTGGGCTAACACCAGTGTACATAGCCTAGGCTCCCATGTTAAAAATGTACCATGCCTGTTTTTGCAGGATGCCTCTGTATGAAATAGTTATTGCATACGACTGAAAAAATTGTATATTGATTTATACCAGCTTGGTAGAGTCGAAAACCCATTTGTTCTTCACTTTGTAAATGGGGACCTATGGATATTTTCGAGTTGTACACAGGGAGCCTTCCCAGTACATATTGCAGTTTTTTTTGGTTTTGCATTCATGTTATTACAGTATGTCAAGTGGAATGTTGCTGTGAGTTTGTTTCCTAGTACAGTATATAAAAGTTTATTTCCATCTTATAAAGTGATGGCATTGGTTAAGCACTGTGCCCTGTTCACACCAGCGCTCCAGCCACTAGTTTTGTGGGGTACTGAATAAAGTCCTCCCTCAAGTCAAAGGGACCGGAAGCAGCTCCCTGAATAGGAGTGCTGCTAGAAGCAATATCCAGTATGCAATAATAAGATTTATGGTCTTCTTACTTTATTAATAGACTTTAGCTGAAAAAAAGCTAAATTATAATTAAAATGTTTAATGTGTGGGTGTGTAAATTAATTGCCTGCTGTACAACATCCTCCTAAACTGGAGTCTGGACATCTTGCATGCTGCTTGCACTATCCTGTTGTTTTATATAGACTGAGGTGCTTCCTGAGGATCCATATCTTTATTGGTCTCTTGTTTCAGCCTTTTTTTTTACTATATTTACCATAGTGCATAGTGCTGTGTGTGTTTTTTTAGGTTGCCAATACACAACTTCAGTAGCTGTCAGTTGGCAGCTTTTCTTCCTGGAGCCTTCATAGACTTGCATGCTCATCTCAGAAGGCTGTGAATATGTTGTTATTGTAGAGTGAGGAATAGGCCACACACAACTCAACTCCGACAAGAACACAGGATCGGGTATGTTAAAATCCACCATGTGTGATTCTTCTTTCCCAAGACATCTGAGGTTAGGGAGGAGTCAGCACATCCCCCATACTTAAATGATAGTCGTCTGTTCCTATTAAACAAGAGGTGTGCTTGGGTGCCCACAGTCTGGCATCTCTAGACATAAAAAGATTGTTGTCTGATCTGAAATTTACCTCTGTAATCTATTACACACACTAGGCCTCTTGGGGAAAAAAAGACGTTAGTAAAAGGAGTTGCACACTGGTTGACATGGTTACACTTCCACATTTTGGCCACTTTCACACAAGCGTATTCAGTCTGGGAAGCATACGTACTTCATGAGACACCTGTATTTCCCGGACTGAACACTGGTCCTTATCCCCAAACACACAGCATCATAATTATTTGCGATTTTCTGCATTCCTGTCTGACCGCTGGTCTGTTCTACTGTACTCACATAATGCTGTGAGTACATTTCAGTAAATCTGCGTTCCGGCATCAGTCCTGGAAGTGCCCTCACTGGAGCATGTTTCCCCCTGCCTTTGTATGCTTTATTATGTATGCATAAAGTTGAACTTTTGATTATTGTCATAATGAACTATATTGCTGCTGTAGAGAACCTCAGGTGTCACTCCACCTGTTGTTACCTTAAGGCCTGTTTCTCATGTATTTTGATGCAGGAGGTTACTCATGAAACGTTTAATTATACTTCTTCTTGTAGGCTTCAATTTTGTTTTTGTCTTTTAAAAGGTACAGAGCAACAAAAACTAGCTTTTTATAGGAGTACAGGTAGATTTTACATTACAGATACAACATTTTGGGTCACATCTACTGTTGTGACTATACCTGGAATAATTTGTGCCAAAATTTGGTGCATCTAATTTTAGATATTATAGAAGCAAGTAAGCCAAAAATAATAATCCATTGTGCCTTGCCTGCTGGGGAGGGCCGGTCTTAACCGGTTTGGAGCATGGCTCGTTGGGAAAGGAGATACTGCTTAAGGTCCAACATTTTCCACCAAAATTTTGGCACCAAATTCTATTGCCGTTTCCTAACGTTAGACAGAAGTGTATAATAACTTTCCAGATTTATCATCTATTCTGATCCACTGTGATATATTTAAAGCATCTTTAAACCAAGTTTTAGGTTATTTTCATATGAACGTGGTATGGAAGATGAGGCTGCATTTTCCATATTGACCACGGCTTGGCTGACTTGAACTCATTGCATCATAGTGATCTGTGAGTTCCAGCCCAACCTTGGGTCCACTGCTGCTACTATTCTTATAATGATGAATTTGCCCTGTTTGTCACAAAGAGGTTTTAGTACAGTGTGAGTTGTATGTGTTTCTGTATGGCTTTCTTTTTATATTTTCCTCACGTTCTTTCTATTACTACTATCGGTGACTGACAGCTACCTCTGTATACACACTTATACAGAGAATGCTATCAATCACTGATAACACCTTCCCTGTGTACAGCTATCAGTGACTGACACATATCTATGTATACACACTTACACAGAGAATCCTATCAATCACTGATAACAACTCCCCTGCGTACAGTTATCAGTGACTGACAGCTATCTCTGTATACACACTTACACAGAGAATACTATCAATCACTGATAAAACCTCCCCTGTTTACAGCTATCAGTGACTGACAGCTGTCTGTGTATATACACTTACAGAGAGAATGCTATCAATCACTGATAATACCTTTCCTATGTACAACTATCAGTGACTGACAGCTATCTCTGTATACACACTTACACAGAGAATGCTATCAGTGATAACACTTTTCCTGTGTACAACTATCAGTGACTGACAGCTATATCTGTATACACACTTATACATAGAATGCCATCAATCACTGATAACACCTCTCCATGTACAACTATCAGTGACTGACAGCTGTCTCTGTATACACACTCACATAGAGAATTCTATCAATCGCTGATAACACCTCCCCTGTGTATAACTATCAATGACTGACAGCTATCACTGTATACACACTTACACATAGAATGCTATCAATCACTAATAACACCTCCTCCATGTACAACTATCAGTGATTGACAGCTATCTATGTATACACACTTATACAGAGAATGCTATCAGTCAGTGATAACACCTCCCCTCTGTACAGCTATCAGTGACTGACTGATATCTATGTATATACACGTATTCAGGGAATGCTATCAATCACTGATAAGTTCAATTTAGTAGACATTCTTCCACACTGGAGTGAATTAGGACACTGAGGACTATGGGGTCAGAAGTGAAGCCCAAACTAGGGGCTGTTTTAAATGCATGAATTCATCAATATTCCTTTACTGGGTCCAATCTACACCAAAGAAGTTTCGATCTGGTCAGCTCACTAAGTATTCCACAATATTCCCTGGGTGCAATCTAGACCAAAGGATTATTTCTATATGGATGCGAATTACATCCATGAATATGTACTGTATAATATCTTGGCTCCCATCAAAGGATCATTTATTTGTTAATTTATATATGTATTCCTACTGGAAATGTTCATTAAAGACACATTTGTCTACTTTCTTCTGATATAGAATAGCTGCAGGTGAATCTCTCTGACAATCTTCTGGTGTGATGAATACATCTTTCATCAAATTAAGAAGGCTTTCGAAATAAATTGGATTGAGAAATCAGTTTTCCTGCTAAACAAAAGAATGTTGTTCAGAGACGTTTTGAAGAAAACAAATACCATAACCTAATACAGAAGTCATTTTTATCTAATCAGCATCTCCAACCATGAGATATTGCAGTGTTCTTCAATCTTGTAACTATCTAATGGTTTAAAAGTGATTCTTATACCTCAAAGATTTTTTTACAGCTGCTCTGCTGTAATTTCATATGTATAAAATGTACCTGACAGAATACTGGAGAAAACCAAGCAGTTCATGGGCATCAGAAACCTTGATACCAGCAGGAACAAGGCCTGTTATGTATGAATAATATGGATGTAATTTAATAACATACTATTGGCCAGTGTTATTCATATCCTAAGTGCTCTTTGTGATCTTCAAATCTTTCTGGCTGTACAGAATACCCTCTTTTAAGAATATCAGCTTACAAGTGTTCTATATATATATATATATATATATATATATATATATATACACTCACCGGCCACTTTATTAGGTACACCTGTCCAACTGCTCGTTAACACTTAATTTCTAATCAGCCAATCACATGGCGGCAACTCAGTGCATTTAGGCATGTAGACATGGTCAAGACAATCTCCTGCAGTTCAAACCGAGCATCAGTATGGGGAAGAAAGGTGATTTGAGTGCCTTTGAACGTAGCATGGTTGTTGGTGCCAGAAGGGCTGGTCTGAGTATTTCAGAAACTGCTGATCTACTGGGATTTTCACGCACAACCATCTCTAGGGTTTACAGAGAATGGTCCGAAAAAGAAAAAACATCCAGTGAGCGGCAGTTCTGTGGGCGGAAATGCCTTGTTGATGCCAGAGGTCAGAGGAGAATGGGCAGACTGGTTCGAGCTGATAGAAAGGCAACAGTGACTCAAATTGCCACCCGTTACAACCAAGGTAGGCAGAAGAGCATCTCTGAACGCACAGTACGTCAAACTTTGAGATGGGCTACAGCAGCAGAAGACCACACCGGGTGCCACTCCTTTCAGCTAAGAACAGGAAACTGAGGCTACAATTTGCACAAGCTCATCGAAATTGGACAGTAGAAGATTGGAAAAACGTTGCCTGGTCTGATGAGTCTCGATTTCTGCTGCGACATTCGGATGTAGGGTCAGAATTTGGCGTCAACAACATGAAAGCATGGATCCATCCTGCCTTGTATCAACGGTTCAAGCTGGTGGTGGTGGTGTCATGGTGTGGGGAATATTTTCTTGGCACTCTTTGGGCCCCTTGGTACCAATTGAGCATCGTTTGCAACGCCACAGCCTACCTGAGTATTGTTGCTGACCATGTCCATCCCTTTATGACCACAATGTACCCAACATCTGATGGCTACTTTCAGCAGGATAATGCGCCATGTCATAAAGCTGGAATCATCTCAGACTGGTTTCTTGAACATGACAATGAGTTCACTGTACTCAAATGGCCTCCACAGTCACCAGATCTCAATCCAATAGAGCATCTTTGGGATGTGGTGGAACGGGAGATTCGCATCATGGATGTGCAGCCGACAAATCTGCGGCAACTGTGTGATGCCATCATGTCAATATGGACCAAAATCTCTGAGGAATGCTTCCAGCACCTTGTTGAATCTATGCCACGAAGAATTGAGGCAGTTCTGAAGGCAAAAGGGGGTCCAACCCGTTACTAGCATGGTGTACCTAATAAAGTGGCCGGTGAGTGTATATATATATATATATATATATATAGATTTGATGAATCCTGGCACAAAGCTATAGATAACCAATTTACTTTTTTTATTTTTATGTTTGTAGTATCAGGATCTTTCTCTTTGAAGCCAGAAATGGAAATGTTGCTGCATTGCGAGACCATTATGTTTTGTGACAGTCAGTACCTTGAAAGGTTTCAATTAGAAAAAAAGACACCCTTATTAGTATGTGCATACAGAGGATTTTGGGTGAAACTGAGCCAAATCTGTGCTGAAACCGCCTTCCATTGTTTTCAGTGAGAGTCTGCACCGCAGTTGAAGTGGCCAAGGGTTTGGCTGCATGTTTGTGAATGCCTCACCAAGAATGTACAGGTCCTTTCTTCACGTGGTTACTGCGTGGAGCCCGCCCAAAGCCATAACTGGAGCTTGCTGAGGTTTAGCTCAATTCAGTGGAGCTAAACCTAGAGTGAGTCTGCAGAGCAACAGTTTCTGCCATGGGATACACTGAGGATTTTGTTGCAGACAAAAATCCTGTGTCTGAACATACCGGTAGAGGGTCACTACCTTTTCACAAGCAGCAAGGAGAGAGAACATGCTATGCATGTGCTTATCTCCCCTCATTTTATGGATTGGTGGGGGTCTCCATAACATATCAAACATTACCTTTTGTAAATGTTGTCCCTCATTCAGGACCCTCATGTATTAGCCAGAGTGGAGGGCAGCAACAAAGATCACCTCACGCTCTTAATGCACAAGGTCTAAATCTTGAAACATTTTTGGGGTCACTTATCAAACTGGTGTAAATTAGAACTGGCTTAGTTGCCCATAGCAACCAATTAGACTCCACCTTTCATTTTCCAAAGGAGCTGTCAAAAATTAAAGGTGGAATCTTATTGGTTGCTATGGGCAACTAAGCCAGTTCTACTTTACACCAGTTTGATAAATGACCCCATTTAAGTGTGCTACATTTTTCACCTACTGTAATTATCCCGTTCTGATTTTAGGAGACCACACTTTGAGAATATGGGACATGAAAACGCCTGTATCTAAACTAGTCATCCCTGCTCACCAAGCAGAAATTTTAAGTTGTGACTGGTGCAAATATGATCAGGTAAGATACCGTCAAGCATACCAGAAGCCTAAAACGTTTTTATTGCTTAAATGGTAAACCAACTGCGAGTGAAAACACCAAATGTATCTACGCTGAACAATAGTTCCAAAGGAAATTCTGATTAAGTAGTATTTGATGAACTATATTTACTATTTGGAATAATATTGAATGGGTGGGCACACTCTCATTCAGGTTGGTCTTTGTATAGAGGAATAGTCTCCAAGTGTATTTGGTATATGTTCTACAAAGATGGTGCTAATAGTGTTAGTACATATGGTGACAACAGTGCTGATAATTATAGTGCTAAACAGTATTCAATTTAAAATAGCATTTATTTAAATATAATTCTCTGGGCCCAGATTTTATAAAACCAAGATAAATTTAATAAGGAAAAATAATAAAAACAAAAATAAAAATAAAGATTAAAATTAAAAATTAAAGGATAAAATAGAAAAAATGAGAAATAAAGATAAAAATGTAGAGTAGAACTGAGTCCTCCTTGTTTGGTACCACGTAGATATTTATGGCAGAGTTAGTTTGTATATTATATTGTATCCAGCAGGAAACTTACTGCTGTATAGTTTCACCTTTTTGATACAGTGTTAAATAGTAAACTGTGTGGTATATAGTCTCTATATCCGGATTCCTATGGCAATAAATAGCGCAGTCTTATGATTAAATTGAGCTGAAAATAGTGGCAATGGATAGTTCCTTACAGAAGAATAAAGGTATCTCCAATGTATGCAATCTCTGTATATATTTTTTGTATATATTTTTCAGTACATTACCACTCCGATGCCGCCAGAGCTGGAGAGTCCCGGAGCGACGTGGTCCCGATGTCCCGACTCCTATCCCAGGCTGGTATGTAAGCGCGCGCTTTTCTTCCGAGCTTCGGCGTTCCACGTGGCGTCCCACGTGGATTTCTGCGCTTAAGCTGTATGGGAGTCTCGTGAGTCTCCTATCTTTCAGTGTTCATCCGGTCTAAGTTGGTGGAAAATAATTATATTATACTGTTTGTCATTTTTGACAATATAATTTCTCCGTGGTGCTTATTATTTTTGTGAGGTCTCTTCTTCTAGGAAATAGCAAATCCCTTCACCAGGTGAAGGGATTTGCTATTTCCTAGAAGAAGAGACCTCACAAAAATAATAAGCACCACGGAGAAATTATATTGTCAAAAATGACAAACAGTATAATATAATTATTTTCCACCAACTTAGACCGGATGAACACTGAAAGATAGGAGACTCACGAGACTCCCATACAGCTTAAGCGCAGAAATCCACGTGGGACGCCACGTGGAACGCCGAAGCTCGGAAGAAAAGCGCGCGCTACATACCAGCCTGGGATAGGAGCCGGGACATCGGGACCACGTCGCTCCGGGACTCTCCAGCTCTGGCGGCATCGGAGTGGTAATGTACTGAAAATATATACAAAAAATATATACAGAGATTGCATACATTGGAGATACCTTTATTCTTCTGTAAGGAACTATCCATTGCCACTATTTTCAGCTCAATTTAATCATAAGACTGCGCTATTTATTGCCATAGGAATCCGGATATAGAGACTATATACCACACAGTTTACTATTTAACACTGTATCAAAAAGGTGAAACTATACAGCAGTAAGTTTCCTGCTGGATACAATATAATATACAAACTAACTCTGCCATAAATATCTACGTGGTACCAAACAAGGAGGACTCAGTTCTACTCTACATTTTTATCTTTATTTCTCATTTTTTCTATTTTATCCTTTAATTTTAATTTTAATCTTATTTTATTTTATTTTGTTTTTATTATTTTCCTTATTAAATTTATCTTGGTTTTATAAAATCTGGGCCCAGAGAATTATATTTAAATAAATGCTATTTTAAATTGAATACTGTTTAGCACTATAATTATCAGCACTGTTGTCACCATATGTACTAACACTATTAGCACCATCTTTGTAGAACATATACCAAATACACTTGGAGACTATTCCTCTATACAAAGACCAACCTGAATGAGAGTGTGCCCACCCATTCAATATTATTCTGACATTTTTGAGGACTATTGGGGTTATTAGTCAAGGGTGAGAGCACCTTGTATTCACTTCTCTACTCTGGTGAGCCACTGCATTTATAATTCTATATTTACTATTTAACTATACAGAAAACACAACCAGTTGTCCAACATGTTGCTAATGTTGATGTGTGATTCCACACAATTTTTAAGGATTTTTAAAGGATTTATCTGATTTGGACCTTGATACTCACCTTGATCAACTGTAATCTGTGGGGAAACCTAGTAGTAGGTGTTAAGGGGGGTTGCAAGACTTTATAACTGATCTGTGGGGGTCCGACAGCCAGGAACTCCCACCTATCAGCTTTTTGAGAAGTGCTCGCAGTAGCGCCGCTGCTTTCTCTAAGCTTTTCCTAGGCCAATGACCACATGTTCATCGATCATGTGGCCTAGGAGCAGCTCGGCCCCATTGAAGTGAATGGGGCTGAGCGCAATACCAAGCACATCCGCTATACAATGTACAGCGCTGTGCTAGGTAAGCTGCGAGAGGAACGCAGCGCTCACAGGAGCCCTTTTCAGGCTGCTTGATGGGGATAGGTCATCAGTTAGAAAATCTTGGAAAACTCTTAAATTTCCCTGCAGCGCCTCCACAGGGAAAACTAACAATTACCCAATGTCATACAGATCAGTGGGTTTTCTGTGTGTTGTAGGACAGATCAGGTCCTCCAGATCAAGAGGTACTGTTTGTACCCACTCAACTTCAGAGCAACAAGTTAAGCAGAATTATTATTGTAGGCCTTCTTTATGACATCAGTGGTAATTGTTGCTCAGAATTCCTGCCAATAAGCAAAATGAAGGGGCATTGTTTTCATAGACTGTCAATATGAATGAATGTACCCGGTACTGAAGCTTAAGAGTTATCTCTGTCAGCTATTAAAGGGGTTGTTCAATTTATTTTTTGTTCTTCGTGTGTTTCTAACTAAGCAAATGTAAGGGGTTTTCAATTCACTTACTTCATCTACAGTGGCCCTGTTCTAGTTAGCTGAGTGTCACATGACCTGTGATGTCAGCTTCTCTCCCTGCTCTGATGATGTTCTGTGCACCAGCCTTGGTGAGCAGGAGGAGCAGGTCTGCCTCTGTGCATGGAACGTCACTCTGAAGACTCTGCTGGTTGGAGTGACTAACCCCCTGCACTGCCCGATCTGGTCGCTTAGATGTCTGCCCTATGTCTGTCCTCCCACTGGATTCTTCAGCAAAGTTTAACCCCTTCTACCATAAGCAGTACAGATGTTGGAGGCTCTGCCTCAGGTGCTGAACAGCTGCAGGGTTTCCTCTTTCCAGGCACTGAAGAGACAAATGCTGTGCACAGGATCACCCCCCTCACCCTGCAAACACAGAGATGACAAAGACTGGAGGAGTTCTCCCAGGGCAGCTATTTTGTTCATTCCTTTTGCAGAGAAGGTCTGCTTAACTTGTTGCTCTGAAGTTGAGTGGTTACAAACAGTACCTCTTGATCTGGAGGACCTGATCTGTCCTACAAAGGCAGTCTTTGTTCACACTCGTAAATATTCGTGAGAAAACCTTAAGAGATTTTTGTTACACCCCCCCCCACACACACACACACACACACAGTTCTGCAACTGCATGTCAACAAAGGGCCAGAACAGAACTAGGGAAATTAGTAAATTTTTTTTTTTGCCTAAAACTTGCTTAGCTTATGTATATATTGCTGATGATCAAATTTACCGTGCTCTATGGGCTATTTTTTTTATATAACTCTGACAACCTCTTTAATTGAAACACTGTAGTATTAATCAACTTTGAATCTATACATATTAGTGATATGATTTAGGATAGGTCATTAATTTCAGACCAGCTGTTTTCAGGAGCTGGCACCATGTGCTGTAACCACACAACTCATACACTGTGTAATTGCAATGACTGGTTACTGCAGCGCTGCTCAATTTCACTAGAGTGGGGGCAGCACTACATTACCAGGCTCGCCTACAAGACCGTATACGGAGCTGTGGTGTTCTATTACCTGATTCTAGTGCCACAGCTTCTAAAAACACCACTAGTTAAATCAGGGGCGTAGCTAAAGGCTCATGGCCATGGTGCAAGAGTTCAGCTTGGAGGCCCCCTTCCCTCACTGCTTTGCGGCCAGGGGCAGGGAAGCACATAGCATTCGTGCTGCCTGGGGAAAAAATTGAACTGGTAATTTCTAACCCCTTCCCTCCAGCCAGAGGTGTAACTTGATCAGCATAGACTTTCTATAATACCACTGTCTTCTTATGTGGCACAAGGGTCTTTGGGCCCCCTCAGGCTCCTGGGCCCGGTACCGACTGCTACCTCTGCACCCCCTATCGCTACACCCCTGAGTTAAATGTTTACTAACCTTTTACCTTTTACTAAATTTTGCTTAAATCAATGGTACATGCAAATATAAGAAACATTGTAATAGCCTTTTAGCTTATCAGAGCTAAAATAACATTCTCCGTCTTGAGAGAGGAGGTGGACTATCAGCTTACTCATGGATCATAGCTGCTCCTAGACATCTATAGAGAGGAAAGGGGTGAGGAGGAATGAGCTGCTAGAGGGAGAAAGAAGAATGGAAAGCTAAAGAGTGATGTGAACTCAACCTAAGATATAAAAAGGTAAGATATCTACATTATATCTAGTAAACTTTCTCATATTCGTCTGCAAAAAAACACGGTTTGTTCCGAAACACGTCGGAAGCTTTTTGATCCTTGAGGGGACCTGTAGAGGCCTGTGACATCACACGGAGTTTTCCTCTCTGCAACTACCTGCCTGCTTCCCCGCGCGCACTTGCTACAAGCCAGGGCAGCGCACGTTAAACGAGTGGAAGCGAAGAGCAACAACAGGAGCGGGATTACATCTCTGAGAAGAAAAGAATGGAGCGCTGTATTCAGCAACAGCGAGGACTCATTCTGGTCTCCCCTGCTATCCTTGGTGCAGGGGGCTGAGTGAGAGGCACATAAAAAAGGGGACGGCAGTGCTGGTGTTTCTCTATGACTTAATATGTTCATGTCCCTGACTTATATCTTCCTGGAGTTTGGGCTTTAGACAGGACTTTACAATCCTTTCTAAACAGACTGTAGCCCTGTACATTAACTGACCAGTCATAGCTATCATCCATCATGTCATAGTCCTCCTCACACATCACAAATTCCAGTTCCCCAGTTTTTTAGTTAGTCCCTCCTTCCATTACATCACTCCAGGTCTCTATCTGCACTATCTTTCCCTCCTATAATGTAATTACTCTCCCTCAGTCCCTAGTTTATACACTCCTCCAACCTTCTAGCCATTTTCTCCCCCAAAACAGCTGCACCTTCCCCATTGAGGTACAGTCCAACCCTATGATAAAGCCTGTATTGGGCCTGGGCCCAATTCTCCAGGAACCTCCAGGAACCCAAACCCTCAACAGTTCTTGATACACTTGTTGACATCCCTAATCTCCCACTGCCTTTCTTGTGTGGCTCGTGGTATATGTAGTATTTTGGAAAACACTTCCTTTTCAGATCCTTTCCCTAAGCTTGTGACCCAAATCCCTAAAATCATTTTTAAAGGGGTTGTCCGGGATTGGTGACATTTGCTCAAGTGCACTGTAGACACCTTAATTGTACATACATGCCTGCATTACCTTTATTTTCCTTTTCTAATGCCTCGTTTTCTAATCTTCAAATTCTGAGCCGGAAGTTAGGTTTCTCTACAAGTTAGTGACGTACCGGGCCCCTTTGTGGAGACTGAAGCCTCTTCTTCCGCTTCGCAAGGAGTCCGGTGACGTCACCGGCACCCACGGACATTATTCAGAGCGCAGGGAGGGCGGGTAGTAGGCGGCAACAGGCTGTGCTAAGTAACGCCCCTCTGGTCCGGTGACGTCACCGGGCAATGCACAACTTTATCTATGAAGATAGAGAGGAGGTATATGCGGGTAGGAGGCGGAATATCAATGAGGGGAGAGGATGCATGGAGAAGTGGAGACTGATCTGACTGACAGCGCGGACGCCGCGATGCTGCGCTGCCTTGTGGGACCCACAAGTCAGTGCGACAGGAAGTTACTGCAGTACATACAAACATGTCAATATTAAGTGGGGGACCGTAGGAGCACTGGAGAAGTGCTAAAAATACAGGAAAACAACAGGGGGACCTTGAATCAGCTAGACATGCTAAGATATCATGTTTTTAAAAATCTAATTGATCCTGGACAACCCCTTTAAGGATGCTCCATCTACCTCTACATCTACCCTTGTCATTGGTTCCAATATGGACCATGACTGCAGGATCTTCACCTATTGAAGCAAATGAGATCTGCACTCACCTTAAATAGGGTGCTCATAGAAGACTAAAAAGTCAATCAAAATAGGAAGAAGATCTATGGCACACCAGTTGCTTTTGAAGTGAGGCTTTTTAATTCATATTGTGCAAAATAACAATGTTGATCACTTTGTATATATTTTTCTCCAGAGTTTTGCAAATATTAAAAGGCCATAAACCTATTTCCCAACATTTCGGTCGAATAGTGACCTTTTTCAAGGGATATGTGGGCCATTAGGGAAAAAAACGGCTGCTCTGGAAGCAGCCAGCCCCTGCCAGTAATCTGTTAACCCGATCCGCGATATGTCAAACTCGAGCGCCAGGAAGACAACACACCGTTCTACGATCCTGGTCTTTGTGACAAATTGCCCTCTCTGTACCCCTAATAATTGAGTCTCCCACTACCACAACCTGTCTGGCCTACCCTGCTCTCCTGGTCCCTTGCTTACTGGAGGTGACATTCCCCTGAATGGCAGATGAAGTGTCCGGCTGCAGCAGTGCTCTCCCTGAACTAACATTCTTCTCATCTGCCAACCTTGCAAACTTGTTGGAGTGTGCTAGGTCAGGGCTAGCCTCTCTGGCACTCTTCCCTCTACCCTGGTTTTTAAGTGTTATCGATCTAGCTACCTCACTTTACTGAGCCTCCATGCTACCACCCTCCTCCACATCTACCCCATAGAGTGCCTACTCAGTGAGCAGCAAACTCTTTTCCAAATTGCCAACGACTCTCCAAGTGACTCATTTAGATATACGATGTGCGTTTCCAAATGAGTAATTTTCTCGCATTTTGAACAAAGATATGCACCCTAAAACGGCTGTTCCAGGACTGCATACATTAGACAAGATGTGCACTAGACTGCGCTGTCAATAATGGAACTCATACTTACTAATGGGGATTATACAAGAAAAAAAAAAAATACAGTGCAGTGATAAGCAACTGACTTACTATGGTCCCCGAACCTCAAGTCATGTAAAGTCACACACTTAATACAAACACACACTGGAAATAAAACACGCAAACGCTCACAAACCTGCGCTGTTTGTCTGCTTGTATAGGTGCTGCTCCCAAATAACTTAAAACCAGACAGCTTTTTTTTCCTCTGGATTCAAAGTGGATCTGTGGAGATCAGAGCCTAAAAACAGCATTTATGCTCTTATTGGTTAGTCTGTACAGACTAACCAATCAGATCGATTGTTGACTCTGATTGGTCCCTTGCTAGCTGCTCCTGAGTATCCTCTGCCGGGGAGAACAGAGACTCCGGGGTTGACATTGTATAGTGTAGAGTTGGGCGATATACCGGTGATAACGATATACCGCGGTAATAAGAAACTGCGATATGGTGATATCACAGTTTCTTAATTACCGCGGTATTTAAATGACGTCATAAAGGTGACCACACAACATCATTGTACGGCCACTGCACTCATTACCTGTCAGTTCCCGCAGCAGCCGCCCCCTCTTTACTCCTTTACTTTAGCAAGACTCCGCCCACCGACCAGAGAACTTTGAATCATCAGCCAATCAATGGGCGCCCAGAAGGCACAGACTTGTCTGACATAGACAAGCCAGGCCGACGACAGCAGCCAATGAGAGAGGTGAAAAGATGGTGGCCTGGCTGGTACCATTGTCCACGGCGGAGGGAGACACATACAGACTGTAAACGCCAGTACCAGGAATAAACTTGTGGTAATACTATCTCCTATTAACATTTGTTGCCAGGCTCATCGTTTTTTCAGTGGCCCCTGCACATGGCAGTACTGTCTCTAGCGTTGGCCATTAGCAGCTACTTACAAAAGTGACACTGTAGTGGATTATACTACTTGTACTTATACACCCGACCGACTCCCCCTGTATATAGTGTGCCCTTGACCAACCCCCCTCCCCTATACAGTGTACTCAGTATAGTGCACATAGATGTGGATGCAGGAGGTGGGGGACATTATGATGTATGTGGTCCACATAGAGACAATATACTATATTGAGGGGGGGGGGGTAAAAAAGTATAGCCCCTATACAGTATAATGTCACTGTGTGGTCCCCATACAGTACAGTATATAGTCTCCTTGCAGCTGCCCCATTCAGTATAATGTCCGCTTGTTGTCCCCATACAGTATAACGTCTCCTTGTGGCTGCCCCATACAGTATAACGTCTCCTTGTGGCTTACCCATACAGTATAACGTCTCCTTGTGGCTGCCTCCAGACAGTATGTCTCCTTGTTGCTGCCCCCATACAGTACGTCTCCTTGTGGCTGCCCCCATACAGTATAACGTCTCCTTGTGGCTGCCCCCATACAGTATAACGTCTCCTTGTGGCTGCCCCATACAGTACAACGTCTCCTTGTTGCTGCCCCCATACAGTATAACGTCTCCTTGTATCAGCCCCCATACAGTATAATGTCTCCTTGTGGCTGCCCCATACAGTATAACGTCTCCTTGTGGCTGCCCCATACAGTATAATGTCTCCTTGTGGCTTCCCCATACAGTACAACGTCTCCTTGTGGCTGCCCCATACAGTATAATGTCTCCTTGAGGCTGCCCCCATTCAGTATAACGTCTCCTTGTGGCTGCCCCCATTCAGTATAACGTCTCCTTGTGGCTGCCCCCATACAGTATAATGTCTCCTTGTGGCTGCCCCTATACAGTATAACGTCTCCTTGTGGCCCCCATACAGTATAATGTCTTCTTGTGGCTGCCCCCATACAGTATAATTTCTCCTTGTGGCTGCCCCCATTCAGTATAACGTCTCCTTGTGGCTGCCCCCATTCAGTATAACGTCTCCTTGTGGCTGCCCCTATACAGTATAACGTCTCCTTGTGGCTGCCCCTATACAGTATAACGTCTCCTTGTGGCCCCATACAGTATAATGTCTTCTTGTGGCTGCCCCCATACAGTATAACTTCTCCTTGTGGCTGCCCCTATACAGTATAACGTCTCCTTGTGGCCCCCATACAGTATAATGTCTCCTTGTGGCCCCCATACAGTATAATGTCTTCTGTGGCTGCCCCATTCAGTATAACGTCTCCTTGTGGCTGCCCCCTTTCAGTATAACGTCTCCTTGTGGCTGCCCCCATTCAGTATAACGTCTCCTTGTGGCTGCCCCCATTCAGTATAACGTCTCCTTGTGGCTGCCCCCATTCAGTATAACGTCGCCTTGTGGCTGCCCCTATACAGTACAATGTCTCCTTGTGGCTGCCCCCATACAGTATAACGTCTCCTTGTGACTGCCCCCATACAGTATAATGTCTCCTTGTGACTGCCCCCATACAGTATAATGTCTCCTTCTTGCCCCCATACAGTATAACGTCTCCTTGTGGCTGCCCCCATACAGTATAACGTCTCCTTGTGGCTGCCCCCATACAGTATAATGTCTCCTTGTGGTTGCCCCCATTCAGTATAACGTCGCCTTGTGGCTGCCCCTATACAGTACAATGTCTCCTTGTGGCTGCCCCATACAGTATAACGTCTCCTTGTGACTGCCCCCATACAGTATAATGTCTCCTTGTGACTGCCCCCATACAGTATAACGTCTCCTTGTGGCCCCCACACAGTATAACGTCTCCTTGTGGCCCCCATACAGTATAATGTCTCCTTGTGGCTGCCCCCATACAGTATAACGTCTCCTTGTGGCCCCCATACAGTATAATGTCTCCTTGTGACTGGCTCCATACAGTATAACGTCTCCATGTGGCTGCCCCCATACAGTATAACGTCTCCATTTATCGCTATATATATCGTTATCATGGGAATATTTTTGATATTGCCCAACCCTAGTATAGTGTCACAGACTCCTGTAAAAGTTTGGGCGTAACTGTATGCCCGATTGCAGAAACCAACATGTAATCTGGAGGTACATCATGGGAGAAATGTGTATGTCCACTCTCACTAAGTTTGAATAAGTGATGACACCTTTTTAAAGGATTTATCCTTATTACTTTTTGTGGCAAATTTCAGTCTTACTGGTGAGTTGCAGTTCAAAGGATTCAAAGTCATCAAGTGTGGATTTTTGAACTCACAGCCATGTTATTAGGTTTTCCATTCCAGTCAATTTAAACAAGAGAATAAATGGCACATAAATTTCACTGCACCAACCACAGAAGACTGCACAGTGCTGGCACCGCGAACTAAATGAACCATTTCCCAAAATGCTTCTTTCAGGAACACAGCCTTATTGATAAAGTAAGTGATTTTTGCTCTGACCTTTACATTACCGTCTGGAGGGAAATTTTATCATTAAAACTTGATCTGAATGAGGTTTTGCCTAGAATGTTAGATAGTAAAGCAATATTTGCTCTGATAGTTAAGAAGCACTTTCTAATAAGACTTTGATATTTAATAAAAAGGATAATGCAGCTCTGGTTGCTTCAATTCATTTTTAGGTCTTCAGCCCTGTGGGAATTATATCAATAATTCCTCTGTCATGCTCAATGTAAGGGACCAAATGAATGATTGAAGAGGTTTTCAGGGTTCATATTACTGATGGCTTACACTGAGAATTGACCATCAGTATCAGATTGTTGGGGATCCAACACGTGGCACCCCTACTGATTAGCTGTTTGAAGTTCAATGCTGTATTTTCTATTTGAACTGTCTACTTAGTTCATGCGACTGGATAAGCCATCAATATTGTGAACCTTTAAAGGGGCTATCCAAACTATAAAACATGCCCCCAATGCCAAGGACCCTCATATAGAGCTGGGTAACTATAATCTATATAAGGGGCCCGGGCTTTGGGGGGCATGTTTTATAGTTCGGATAACTCCTTTATTGATCTTGCTAGTCTTTTGTTCCATTGAAATAATTAATTTTTTTGTAAATTTGACATTGTCAAGATTTTTTTTTTGTTCACAGTGAGTGTCCCACTTTCTTTTCTCCTTTCCCTCATGGAGTAGTGTTTGCTTAACACTTTAAAGTCCATGCTTTCAGACAGTTGAAAGTCTGTAGTAAAATTTTACCTTTTTGAATGAGATGTTGCAAATGTATTTTTTTTATTTTTTATTTTATGCTTTAGCCCAGTGTTTTTCACTTTTTTTGTGTAAATTGACAAAAAAATGTGAAATAATGCAATTCCTTTTAGGTGTAAGAAAGGGTAGGCATGGGGTAGTGGAGACAGCATCTCATCAGTGCTGATCGAATCCCCACACCCAACCAATCAGCTATTGGAAGGGGTTGCAGCACTCAGGTGTGGGCTGCGGCTTTGGCCTGTGCATCGCAGCCTATAAAAAAAATACGACAGAGTGTAACATCGAGTAATACCCTTTGTGAGTGTAGAGTGTATAGAGAGAGGCACAAAATAGGGGTTTTGCGTTTTGGGGACCAGTCCCTTCAGTTACACAGGACGATGTACATAACACGCCTTATCTATGGATTTTTAGGGGGTCATTTATTAAGACCAGCGTTTTAGTTGCCCGTCTGAATATCCCCTATAGCTGGTGGTGGATCTGCCAGAGTTAAAGGGGTATTCTCATCTTAGACAATGGGGGCATATCGCTAGGATATGGCCCCATTGTCCTATAAGTGCGTGTCCCACCGCTGGGACCCTACCTATATCCAGAACGGAGCGGGGAGCGCTGCGCCTGGAGGACCCCGGGTTTCCGGGGGTCCGGCCACCACCAGGCGCAGCTCCCCGCTGCGCTCATAGAAATGAATGGGAGCGCAGCGCGCAAGCGTGGCCACCGCTCCCATTCATTTCTATGGAGCCGACGGAGGTAGCCGAGCCAGCGCTCGGCTATTTTCGGCGGCCCCATAGAAATGAATCGAGGGCGGCTGCTCATGCGCAGTGCGCCCTCATTCAGTTCAAGGGCTCCGTTCTGGATATAAGTGCGGGTCCCAGCAGTGGGACCCGCACCTATAAGACAATGGGGGCATATCCTAGCGATATGCCCCCATTGTCTAAAATGAAAATAACCCTTTAATTGTCAGAAATGTTTATTTGTAAATTTTTCTCACTTTAACAGATGAAAGTAAACAAATGAGATGTAAAATTTCCCTTTTTCATTTAGTTACATAATATTTCTGCAAACAAATAGTTGCCCAATAATTCTGCACCGATATTCTCCTAAGAAAGCCCAATACCTCACCTTTACTTTCATAAATACAGGTTAGAAATGTATTAACTTTTTGAAGTGACTGTAATTGTTCATTAATAAAATAAATGCTCAACAATACAATTTGCCTAGTAATTGTGCACACTGTATTGGATCTAGTGCTGGTGCAAGCGATTTTTTTTTTCTCTTTTATGCATTCTAAGCCAGCTATATGAAAATATATTACCAAAACTGGAAAATAAATCAGATTGAATTGTTTTACTATATCTTTATCCATTTTAATATGTAAAATGCAAATTCAATTTGTACTTTAAACCATTAGATTGAAATCTGTTTTTTTCCTATTATTTTGTGGATTGTACTAAATCATTTTATTGGCTTGCCTTTGACAAAGCTTTTTTAGAGACCAGGAGGGGAATCCCATATTTCATAATAAGAACCTTGTATTTTACAGTCTTTGTCACAGATGACTGCCACTTTCAATAGTATTAGCTAATAAAATGATTTCTCTCCATGGTCCATTTTACTCCAATCGTCAGTCCAAGCTTAGATTAAACGCTGCGTTTTCCATTGTATTCCTCTCATCCTTACATGACACAAGACCAATACGCTGTGAAGAAGGTCAGAAAGCACCCCTTGGCTATATTTCTGTATGGATTGAATGCTGCAGGTCAATAGGATTCATTTTTGGGTTATTAAATTATAGGATAGGCATCTGTCTCTATCTATCCAGTTTCGGCATGGAACCTTCCACTCAGCAATAACATGTAACATTAAAAAATGATAATTGAGCATTAATTAAAAAAGACATTGCTACATTGAAATGTGAAATTAACAATTTGTGTATGATATGAATGTGCAGATGATGCATTAAATTATCTTAAAAAGATTCTGTCTGCTAATGAAATTATAAAGCCTTTTCATGCTTTATCACTGTCATGATTCTATTTGTTTCTTCACACTTGTGAGGTTTAATTTGGCCTCAGTATTTGCAAATTATATCTTCTCATATCTGACATTTCCACTGCACTGTTAAGGTTGTTGTTCAGCTCTTTTGGAATTAGAATGGGATATTTTTCAGTGGGAGGTATTATATGTATTTTATAAAAACAAAACCAACAGCCCATCATATCTGGAGCATTGACTATGTAGACATTGTCCTTCAAATAACATCGCAGAAATAAGTACCATATTTTCTCCCTATAAGACGCTCCTGCTGATAAGACGCACCTAGGTTTTAGAGAAGGAAAATAAGAAAAAAAAAATTTTTCATCAGACCTCAGCTAAGACCCCCAATGTTAAGCAGACCTCAGAAAAGACTCCCAATGTTTTTTAACTGTAATTTTTCTTAATGTATTTTACAAGTACAATAAAAGAACTTAGACAGGACTAAGTAATCCAAGTATCACTTATAGCTGATGCAAAAGAAAGATTACATTCAGTAAAGCTACTTTCACACCTGCGTTTAACTATTCTGGTATTGAGCTCCGTCATAGGGGCTCAATACTGGAATAAAACGCTTCAGTTTTGTCCCCGTTCATTGTCAATGGGGACAAAACTGAACTGAAGACAACGGAATGCTCCTGAAAGGATTCCGTTCTGTCTCCAGACCGGAGAGCAAACCGCAACATGCTGCGGTTTGCTCTCCGGTCTAGCCATCCACACCAAGTATGGCACCCGGAATGGCCCCCAATGCAAGTCAATTGGGACGGATCCTTTCAGTGTGACACACTTGTAAACGGATCCGTCCTCCATTGACTTTCAATGGAGTCAATGATGGATCCGTTTAACAGATGGTAAAGATAATACAACCGGATCCGTTCATTACGGATCCACATGGTTGTATTATCTGCACGGATCTGTGCTTAACGCTAGTGTGAAAGTAGCCTATGTCAGCAAACGGTGAACCATCTAGCCCATGAAAACAAAACCAGACTCTTAATTACAAAGATGAGGTACCCAGACAGAGACACACAAATAGGGGAGGCAGAAAGGACAAAGTGCTAAGAAAGCTAGTCTGTGGTGCAATAGACTGAAGGTCTAATCTATGAAGGGTGTGAGCACAGATGAGTATCACATGGTGCCCAGACATCCTGAAATGTATCCACTTTATCTAAAAGAAGCGCAGTGAGGTACTCCATACTGCAGACCTCTCTAATTTGGGCCTCCAGAACAGCCCTTGGTGGAAGTCCAAGCTGTCTCCATAGTCAAGCTCAGACAGAGAGCCTTATCAGAATGTGTACAGCTAATCTAAGAGGAAGCCTGCCCACCCTTATTGGAAGCACATTGAGTAAATAGTTGAGGTTCCAAAGGTAGATCTATACCAATGACCTCATGGACAAGTCTCCTCCCAAAACAGTCAGATGAGAGGACAAAGCCAAAATATGTGCACCAAAGTTCCCCCTAACCCATCACAACGCCAGCAAACATCTGGTATGTTAGTGTTCAAGTGATGTAAAAGTGTGTGTGGGTGTGTGTGTAGGGGGGGTGGTGGTACCAAAAATAAAAACATACAGTAATATAGGCAACACAGTTATTTTGACAGCCAATGTGACCAAATAGGGGGAAAGATAATGACGTCCATTTGTCCATCAGCCTCTTGACTTCCAAGAATAGGTGTGGGAAATTGTGGGTACAAAGGGATTCATAGGTGGCCATTAGATTCACTCCCAGGTAACTAAGCAGACCCCCAATGTTAATAAGGCCACTATTCAGACCTCAGATCAGATCCTCAACCAAACCTTAGATCAGATGCCCTATTTTTTTTTTATAAGACCCCCAATCAGACCTCATATCAGACCTGCATGTTAGCAAGTCTCCCAGTCAGACCTCAGATCACACCTCCATGTTAATAAGTTCACCACACGAAGAAGACCTCACATCAGAGAAAAAAATAAATCTACTTACCTCTCCTGCTCTGTATGCCGCCACTCCTGAGAGCCAGAGCTCTTCCCGGTCTTCCCTTTGCTCTGTGCTTTAACCCGATTCCGCACAGCTGACTTTTTAGGTTTTTATGCCTCTTGCAGCACTTTTTCAAAAACTGGGCAGAAGCTGGCATAAATTATAGACATCTATGGCAGCTCATAGGTTCATTTGTTTTTGTGGTGCACAGATTGTCTGTACCAAATTTGTTGAGAGGCCTGCACCTCTTAATAAATTTGGCACACCTTACTCCAGCTCAATTTTTAATAAAACTATTTTGTGAATTAATAAATTCCCCCCGTATACACATATTTATAAACAATGCATACTGAAGTTGGCGTCTGTTTTCTCCCTGTGATACCCTATGAGTTGCTTTTCCCGTTCTTTAGTCTTTGAGTTATAAAATTCACTTGAATGAGAGCAGCAGTGCAGTAACCAGGCAGTCCACTACATAGTGTATGGAGCTGTGTATTGAAAACAACTGATAGCAGAGGTAGCAGGAGTCAGACCCCGGCTGATCTGATACTGATCACCTATCTCAGCAGATAAAGTTAGGCATATTTCTGGCGCAGACTGTGGCACAAAGGTCAGGAATGTATTGTATAACACTGTCAGTGTTATACAATATAACAATGCGGTCAGTGTTATACAATACATTCCAGAACAGAAGAATTACATGCTAGGGAGATCAGTACTGGAGCTTCCACAGACACGCTGCGAGTTCAATGCGTTGAACTTGCTCGTGTGAAACCAGCCAAAGGGCTAACAAGGGCAGAATAGCCTGCTGCCTCTGCGAGCGAGGCAGGGACTGCGGCACTGGTATAGGTAGGGACAGAGAAGTACTATGTAAAACATCTTCCTTCCACAGGTTATTACTAGCTACGGATCTGAAAAAATGACTGGAGAACCCCCTTAATCATTGCATAAAGTTGTCCGACTTGCTAATCTAATAGTTTCAGTTAGTCACAGTTTTCTCTTCAGGATCTCTGATGATGGTCAGGGAATTGAAACTTTCTTTCTTACAATCATGGGTTGATAAACTGTACAAATCTTACCCTTCTTACAGCCTCCTATAGCCACGTATCAGAAAGTGAACTCTCTAGGCCTCAATCTGTGAAGTTTAAGGAATCCACTGGTCTTCACCCCTAACCTCCCCAAAGACTTCTCTGCGGGAGGATTTCCTGTCAGCATTCCTTAGAGTAGTCCCACATTAGCAGTGGTGCAACTGATGCTGTGGCTAAGGGAGGTAAGTAGCTGAGAGTTATCTCCCGAAGACTAATCAGAATGTGGCAAGCCAGAGAATAATCAGAAATGTAGTCAGAAGATCGAGATCAGTAGAGCAATAGATACTAGGCAGACAAGATAGGTGCATAGTCAGAAACAAGGCTAAAGTCAAGATCAGAGTCTGTAGTCAAACAATAGCAATGCAACGAACAAAAGCTAGAGAAAAAATGTACCTAAATCACCAAGTGCCATGCGTCAGCTAAGGACCTTCAGCTTGGTGACTGGGTGCCACTGGTTACAGCAAGCTAATGTGGACAGCAGGAATAGAGCCTAGGAGAGCAGGAACTACAGAGCAACGGACAATTCTGCAACAAGGCCCTCTCACTTACTGTAGCTTAATAAATTGAAAAATAGCTGTGGAATATATTGGAGCTATGTCATTAAACCACAGAACATTATAACACTATAGAAATAAAACTGAAGCAAATGAGGAAAAAACAGTGCCCTCCCGTCCACGGGTTGAGTTTGGTATTGCAGCTTGGCCCCATTATAGTCAAAGGAACAGAACTGCAATACCTCACACAGCCTGTAGACATTAGCAGTGCTGTTTTTGGAAGAAGGCAGCCACGTTTTTCTAATTCTGGACAATCCCTTTAAGTTGACATCAGTGTTGCATTTTCCATATTTCTGTTCTGTTAGAGGAATAGAAAAATGAAAAAAGCTTTTCCCTTTTAACCTGTTTTTATAGATATTTTGAGCATCAGTTTTGCTCAGTTTGTCAGTTCCAGCTGTTTCCGGTCATTTTTGACAGTAGAAAAAGCCCCGTCTGTTGTACTTTTTTTCCAGTCAAAGATAACTGAAGCCTGACAGAACGGACACAAACGGAGCACAACTGATGCCCAGATGAGTTTTTGCCCATTTTTCTTTTCCTCTGATGGGAACTCACCCTAAAGCATTGCACTAATTGACATGGAAAGGTTGTTGGTCTGTTGCAAGGTGAACAGATAAAAAATGATTTGAGTATTCTGGTACGTTGCCAATAATTCTGAAGAATGTTAGTATGCATGACTTACTCTTCTGTCATTTGTAACACAGCATCAAATTAAAATTGCACTTCCCTACCAAGAGCTACCTAGTGAGAGTATTATAAGGGATTATTGTATTTAGCACATAAAAATCTGTTTTGTTGGCTATGAAGCATTATGTAATTGACTGTTCAGAGCTTTATTAATTACAATAACTCTGTGATCAGGGGCGTAACAAGCAGCTATGGGGCCCCACAAAAAACTTGAAATGGGTCTCTCTAATGCACAGGGCTGAGACACACACTGATGTCATAGTATAGGGATAATGCACATGGTGATGGAATAATGGCATAATGTGCATAGTGAAGTCATTGGTTTAAAGCACACAGTAATGTCACAGTACAAGGATCAGCTATTCAGTGATGCTACAACACTGGAATTATACAAACAGTTATCACATGCAAGTATAATGCACAATACAAGAATAATGTAGCGATGTCACAGCACAACAAATGCAGTAATGACAAGCAGAAGGGATAACACAAACATCAGAAGTACCGTAATCATGACTTTAGACAGTAAAACTTAGAATGGGGTCATGTTCAATTTTTCACGACACTGTATACATATTAACGTTAACTGCACCCCATGTCTGGGTGGAAATGGGCCCCCTTAGATGCTGGGCCCCATAGCAGCTACTATGCCTGTTATCCTGGTACTTACTTAAGATATTTAAAGTGACCATCCAGTCAGAAATGGGAAAAGAACAGAACACTTACATTATTGCCCTCCTTTTCATCTTTTTTACTGCAGATCCACTAACTCCTGGGCTCCTCTTCTGCCATCCAAGATGGCCCCACTGCTTCTCATACTACCTCCCCTCAGCACGTTTTCTCCGGCTCCCTCTGGTCCTGATGCCATCAAGCCACTAGTTGAAATCTCACACAGGTGCTCAACTCATCTAATGAAATTTCAACTAGTGGTTTGATGGAGTTAGAAAAAATAGCAGCAGTTCTATGTAAAAGCGCAGATCACACACACTGATAGATGAAATAGTAGATATACTCTGCAATGCTCACATCTGGTAGCCACTGGTTGAACTCTTGCACAAGCAGTGAGCTGAGTTGTGTCTGCACAAGATTTCAACTAGTGGCTTGATGACATCAGGGCCAGAGAGAAGCAGTGAAAACATGCTGAAGGGAGAAGCGATTCAGTTGGGAGTGCGTGGATATTGCTAACGATGGGAGCCACCCATTGGGCTCTTTTCAACTAATTTGCATCTAAATAAAAACTTTATTCAGGGGCTCAGGATATTAACAATTGACTTAAATTTATTTTGGAATACTGTGTATCTCAACTTCAAGGCACCAGGAACAGTTAAATTTGTTTAATTGAGGTCACACCATTACACAGAATAAGGGATAACTATTAGATTGATGGGGTTCCTATCACCTGGACCCCCCAGCCCAGAGAATGGAGGCTCAGTATCTGCAGTCCCCCGGAATTAACAGAGCGGCAGGTTGACCATCTGCACTGCTGTTCCATTCATTTCTGTGGGACCTGCCAAAAATAGCCGAGCGCTTTTGACTATCTCCCGCAGTCCAATAGAGATGAATGGAGTAACAATGCACATGTCCGACCTCCTGCTCCATTCATTTCTGGGGGTCCAGTGGTACCCCATTTTCATGATTGGTATGGTACCTGCATTAGTACCCCCATCAATCTAATAGTAACCACCTATAACTTGCAAAAACTGGAATACCTCCCTAAACACTGCAAAGTTTGCCGCAATCCCTTTGCTTGAGGAATAGAAATGCACTGCAATGTAGGAAAATGGCTGAAGTAGTTCTATACTACAGTATTGTCATCGGTCTGTGTGTTTAATCCTCCTCGTGTGGTACGATTCCTGTATGCAGAGTGTAACATTAAAACTCAGAGTAAATAGAGGAGTGAGTCCAGCTTCCAAAAATGTTGCAACAACCTTTATTGTTTAATACAGATTAAAATCCAGTATAAGCACAACGTCTACGCGTTTCAGGTCCAACAGTAATGACCCTTACTCATGGCAAAGTTGTGCTTCAAACTGAGGGCGTTTTATACCAGCCACTGCCAATCAGGTCACAATATGGCGGAGGAAACACACCTACAGGCTGAAGCAGGTTAAGTAAAAGCAATACAAGTGTATACAAAACATAGAAAAATCCTAAAAACATTGATAATGTAAAAATCATGTCTTCGGTTCAATCCTGCTGGTACACATGTCCCTAACTAAAAAATCCAAAATGATTTCTATTACTCAGAGTAAGTGATTTTATATGCAGCTCTGCCAAGGCTCTCCCTCCTTCAGATTACGTATCCCACTGAGAATAAGATCATTATTTGTACCAGGCTTAGTTGCGACTGTCTAAAGCCAATAATTGCCCCGGATTGGCAGTGTACAGTGGTCTGAATTTTCTGACTTTATTTCTGGGAACCGTCATACAGGATCTAAGTTTAAGTAAGAAAACAAAGTTTGTCTTGTTTTATAATAATTAGCTTTTGCGGTTCCTTAGAATATGTCTCCTGTGATTTGACATTACCCTTGAATTACATTTGGCAATGATTCAGGTCATAATAAATTACTTTATACTGCAACTGCAGCCACCCTGAGGAAAGACAGAATATGGGCTTAACTCTCGATAAGTATTTTCTTGTCCTTGAAAAATAAAATGTGCAGTCATTTGTGTCTGCTGTGTGATTATATTGTGGCTCATTGTAGTTTGGTCAGTAGCAGGTCTGAAAAAGGAAACCAAAAAATCAAGCTGTTCCCTAGGAAATAGAGGGCATGCTCAAACTGTTAAGGGCTGTTTTACACAGTCTTTATTTTCTTATTTTCTGCCATTTTAAAATGCATGGAAAAACTTTTAATGTTGTGTATTTATGTGTTTTTTTTTTTTTTTTTTTTTATTTAGTGGTATTTTGTACACATGGTTTTCCTGCCATTTTTCAAGTCCTATAGAGAAGTCTATGGGGAAAATGGCAAACAAAACACTATAGCTAGAGCATGCTACATTTTGAAAGAAAAAGAAACGCAAAAACCAAAATGCACTGTATGTAGTAGATTTTTTTTATTACTCTATAGATGATATTGCAGCATTGTGAAAAAAATGTTAAAAATATCACTAATAACGTGTTTTAAAAACTGTGGAGGAGATTTACCATGTGGGGAATTTTTAAAGTAATTTTTGCCCATCCGCACTTTTGAGTCTGCATTTCTGTGATTTGCACCAAATCTATTAAATGTTGCGCAAAGTCTAACACTGGAGATTTTACTCCACTAACCAACCCACCCTTTACTGTAGATAGATTGGGACAATTAAATCAGCTCTTCAGTCTCACTGTGCCCACTTTCCCACCCACTTTTCAAAACTGAGTGTGAATCAATGGTATAAAAATGTAAAATGTCTCAATTTTTTTCACAGATAAGCCCAAAAAGTTGCAAAGAGGTATTTTACAACTTTTTGAATCCAGTTCTGAGAGTAGAGGGGCATGATAAATTCCCTCCATTGTGTTTCAGGTCATAGGAGTTTGTGAAAGAGAAAAACCTATTGGTAACCCAAGAAAACTGCTTATAGTCATTATAACTTCAAAGTTCTGCTTTGCCTATAGAGACCCTTACATTTGAAGAACATTTATATCAGGAACTTTGTATTCTCTATAACTTTTCTGCTATTCAGTGAAGATGGTTTATAGGAACCTGTTGTATTTTGCATATGTAGTTTCATTCATATAGGCACACTATTCATAGTATTATTATTTTGTCTTATTTAGAATCTACTCGTAACAGGCGCAGTTGACTGCACCTTAAAAGGTTGGGATTTAAGAGCGATTCGTCAACCGGTCTTTGAGCTCTGTGGTCATACCTATGCTATCAGGCGGGTCAAAGTAAGTCTTGTATCTCGTATGTTTTTTGAAATGTTCAGTTTACTGTCTTTATAATCTGTGGTATAAGCAGCATGTACACTTTTGGTGCTTTATGGTAAATCTGACACATGAAAAACAGGACATTTGAATATGCAGTTTATTCCGTTATGTTTGGTTACCGTATTTTTCCTACAGGCATGCTGTTTTACTTAAAAGAACACTAAACACAGAAAATCTCCAAAAACAAAAAAAATTCCAGCACTTCCTCCGTTCCTTGGCCCTATTTTATCTTGTATTACAGTTAAAGAAGAACTCCCGCAAAAAATTTTTATTCTCTGGTCTGTTAGAAAGGTGCATGATATAATCTGTAGTGATTTTCTTATCAGTGACTGTTTCTGTGAGTAAAAACCTCTCTTCTTATTGTAGCTGGGTCATGTGACCAACTCCCTGACCTCCAACTGACCCAGGACAGAAAGCCAGTAACTGCTCTATTCATTCCTATGGGAGCCTCACTTTCAGTCTCATAGGAATAAATAGAGAATTAGACTTCCTGTCCACACATAAGTCTATGTGTGAGTTGGTGGGTCTAATTGCTGGTCACATGACACAGATAAGAAACTTCAGGATGATATAAGTCAAAAATTCAGACACTGGTAAGGAAATGACATTCACTACAGATTATATCATGTACATTTCTAGCAGGACATGGAATAAAATTTTTGTCGGGAGTTCTTCTTTAAATGTGAGAAATGTAAATAAATCTTCTCTCTGTGTCCAAGGTGCTCTGCCATGTTAGACCTCTTTCTCCTCACTGTCCTGTGACAAACTGTAAGACAACTGGCCACAATGGATGCCACCCTGGTGTGCCCTGTCTGCAGTAGGACAAAAAAAATAGTTAAAGGGAGTCTTTCACCTGTTTTTCACCAATATAACTAAGAGCACTGCCCCACAGAAGAGTAAAGACACATCCCAGACATACCTGTGTGCACTGTGTGTCTGCATTACATGTCCAGGAAAAGCACTTTTATTCTGCAGGAAAACAGCTCCCAAGTGCCCAGCTCTGCTGTTGCAAGTGCCTAAAGCAAATCAGACTGAAGAGGGGAGGGCTGCTTTAGCTGCTCATATCTTGGGATTGGTAGCAGATAGGTCACTGGCCCCTCCATGCCCTCACCAGGCTCCCTTTTCAATAAAGTGACAAGACTGGCAAAGTAATGACACTTGCTCAAATGTTTTTTTCACAAGTGAAAAAGTCGCACAGATGCAAGTCACAAAAGTGTCATTGTATGATACATGTGGCCTTATGTTCAAATGCATTTATTTTTTTCCTACAACATAATAGAAAGTGACGTTCCATACATTATGTGTGACGGTGAATTTCAAGGCTCACCTGTTTCGACAGCAAGAACAATCTGTAATATTAAAACTGACATCCCAACATAAGTTTAATTTGAAATGCCAGTATAATAGTAGAAAATAATGTAAGGGAAAATGATAACACTTAATATTACTAGGGCATGTAGGAAGAATTCATATTTATAATTCATCATCCGTATACTACAGTATTGTCACTATACTAACATGTGACAAGGATATAGGATTCAAAACATAAACCGATGCCTTGTATCACTGTATCTAAAATTAGGAAGACAAAATAGAGGCAGCACACCAAGTAAGGTGAAGGGTGGTGGTGGACCTGCTTTTAATCACATCAACTGCAATGTTTCAGCCCAAAACAATGAGGCTTCTCTCAAGGCCTCATTGTGTTGGGGTGATTTAAAGCAGGTCCACCATCTTCACCTTAGGGCCCATTTAGACGGCCATAGTGCTTTGCGGATCTTCAAAACACGGTTATCGGCCGTTTGGGTTCCGCAATTTACGAACCACACATGGCTGCAACCATAATAGAAAATGCCTTTTGCGGACAAGAATAGGACATGTTCTATCTTGTTGCTGAGCCGCGGAACGGAACCACAGATTCGGACAGCACACCGTTTTTTAAATGAATGGCTGCAACCATAATAGAAAATGCCTATTTTTGTGCGGACTCATTCATATGGCAGTCTGAATGAGCCCTTACTTGGAGTGCTGCCTCTTTACACTGACGGTGTGTGAGAAATTGCACCCACTTTAGAAACTAATAGTGCTTTTGTCTTTTTTCACTGTATCTAAAATTAGTTTTAAATGTTATGTCCATTTTATATGTTATATAATTATGAAAAGTTGAATAGCTGTAAATATTGTAGTGAGATATTGGTTAATGGGCTTAAGATATGCACACAATAACAGCCGCACATAAAATTCATCCCTCATGTATAGATTTCTCTAAAGGGTACTGTATGTGTACATTTGCAACTTAATTTATTTTACTGCTCCAGTATATATTGTATAAGAAAAAATTAAGCAGCTATAGAGATGCCATGTTGAGCTATGTGTTTCCATAGTTACAAACTACAAGAAACTGTATAGTCTGATCTGCTCCCTCTCCTACTGGAAGTTAGCAATAAGAGGGGTAAGAGGACAAGGAAAAAAGCTCTCCTAATGCATCAGATAAAATTTGGCCGATTCCACTGATTTTAGCAACGTCAACCAACGTCTTTCCAACTTTCCCTGATACAAACGGTCAGGGAAAAGAGAGTTAAGGATGTTCATTTTAAACAGGCCCAATCATTTGTTGTTGTGGCTCCATAAATCGGCAGTTTTTTCCAAAGTATTCAGTACCTCTGGCAGAAAGCTCCCACATATTCCACTGTGTAGTTGCAACAAGGCTTATGTTATCCATAGGTCCTTATTGTAAAGAAAAAAAATTGACTCAAGGCCTACTTTGGTAGTGGATCCTCTGGGTTGCCACAGATGTAGGTCATCGCCTCTGGTGTAGAATCTGCGGACAATGGCTGATGTGAGCAGAAACTGTTTCTTAGTAGCAAAATATAGACTGACCTCTGGATAGGTCATCAGTATCGATGGGGGTCCAACACCTGAGACCCCCGCCGATCAGCTGTTTGAGAAGGCACCGGCGCTCCTGTGAGCACCACAGCCTTCTCACAACTTCTCGTAGGCGTCACATGACCTAGGAGCAGCTGAGCTCCATTCAAGTGAATGGGGCTGAGCGTGGTACCAAGCAGAGCCGCTATCCAATGTACGGCACTGTACTTGGTAAGCTGTGAGAAGGCAGTTCACAGGAGCGCTGTTGCCTTCTCAAAACAGCTGATCTACGTGGTTCCTGGGTGTTGAACCCTCACCGATCATGTACTGATGAACTATTCAGAGGATAGGTCATCAGTAAAAAATAAATAAATAAATCTCGAAAAGCTATTTTAAAGTATTTTCCTTTTGTGATAAAACTGCCCTGAAGACTACAGAACAAGCAGTTCTTCTCCAGGAAGAACGTCTTAGTGGTAAGTCTTGTGGGAAGTCTTTTTTTTTAACTGTAGAAAGGCTACTTCAGCTTGAGGAGACCAATTCTTGGGGTTAGGCTCCATTCACACGTCCTGTTTTTCTTTCCTGATTTGATCCTGATCCTGATCTGGATCCATTCATTTCAATGGGTCCTGAAAAAATCAGGATTAAATTAGGAAAGAAAAACAGGACGTGTGAATGGAGCCTTAAAGTGTTTTTCTGATACTTTCATATTGATGGCATTGCCTCAGCTGTTCCGCAGTAACTCCATCCCCGGAAATTATACACCTCTGTCGATTGTGTAGTTGACAGAGCTGGTTAGTGTGCCACTGCTCCCATTGGAGAGGCGCTCATAGAGTGAGTATGTCAGGCTTGATAATCCACATGGAGATATGTTGTGCTCACTTGTGGGGTATGGTAGTCAGTGCAACACTGCAGTGAGCTGTTAGATTAAAGTGGAGGGTCAGTGCCACCTCCAGATTTTGGTTGCCAGCTCCACACAGCATTCTCACAGCCTCCTGTCATGCTTTTCCAGCGTATCCACCTGCTCACTCCAGCTACCATCCCAAACTAGCCGCCAGTGACGCTGCAGCAGACCTTTTAAGTGCTTTTTGAAATGTCTTATCAATACCAAACGACTTGAGAAAGTGGTCCCAGAACCCCGAAACACTTGAAGTATACTCACCAACAAAGTACTTTCGTTTGTGCTTACTAGCAGATAATTTTTGGTAGAACCAGACCGATCCACTACTGTCTGCCATCCAGTGAATGGGGGTAGAGCTTCTGAAATTTCCTGGAGATGCTGTAAATCAGTATTGATATGTTCTTGGTGGGAAACTAAATCGCGAGAAAACACCAGATTATCATTCAGGTACACTGCCGACAAACATAAAGAAGATCTCGGAATATGTCATTGACAAACTACTGAAAGTGAGTGTGGGGGAGAAGATTAGTAGGGCAGTCATAAGGTCCATGTAGAGGTAAAGTTGTTGTTTACTGGATATGTCCGCATAGTCAACATATGGCTCATGCAATCCAGATAAACCTTGTATTACAGGCTGCGGTGAATCGATTACTGGTAAGCAGTAAAAGTGACAATGTTCTCCACAGGAGATATATAATTGGAGTTGCAGTCTATGACTGGAGTATTCCTCTGTAGCCATGGTAGTCCCAATCACAGAAGAAAGTTCAACTTTTGTAAAACATATAGTATAAATAAAGCTTTTCTTTGTTGTGGGCCTCTGAATGCAGGGTCAGACGAATGGTGGCGAAGTGAAGTACCTCAGGGAGAGCCTCAACATTCACGTAAGCAATGGAGAGAGGTGTTTCTAAAGAATTTAGTGTTAATTGGAGATCAAGGACTGATGCAGAAAGTTCCCAGTGGGCTCACAATCCAAGAAGGCACGTATGGGGAGACTTAATCCATGAGCAGCCTGGGTGACTGGAATCATGTATTTTTTTTGTGAAAGGGTTTCTGCCTAGAGTACCCTCTTCTACTAGCGTTCCTGTTTTCTGGCTTTATACATTAGTCCTGGAGAAAGTGAGCATTATCTACACAGTACAAGCACAAATTGTTCCTATGCCTATATCGGTGCTCTTCTGCAGAGAGCTTGATCATTTCTACAAGTAGGCTCTTGAGAGGCAGGTATAGGAGACTGTGTAGAGACCTTTGGAAAGTTTGAGCTCGTCGAAGCTTACGGCAGGCACAGACAGTTTCATGTTGTCTTTCCTGGAATCTAACGTCAAGACAGTTGGCTAAAGATATTAACTCTTTCAGGGTAGCAGGCAAGTCTTCTCCAGGTAGCTTCTCTGTAATGCAACCTGGCAGTCCTTCTCAGAAGGTAACTAACAGTGCCTCAATTTTCCAATTCAAATAGCCAAGATGCGAAACGGAATGGCTTACTGTCCCACAGAAGAGGTGACTTAAAGGTGATGAAGCAAAGAGGATGCTGTAGATGAGGTCTCACCAAGTTCTTCAAGGAATTTTATGAAGGACTCAAGAAAGTGTTGCAGATTGGACATAACACTATCAAATGGAAACTGTTGTGCCAGGACTTCAAAAGAGATGGTTGGTTAACACATCCTCTGCAAGTTTTGGGTGGTCATAGCAAAGAGATACTGGCAAGTGTAGCTCAGAACTGCAGAAAGCTGGCACTCATGTAGGAGATAGAGTAAGGGCTACAGCAGCAGATTCTGTAGAATCTGGAATAGCTGGTCTTGGCAGCTTTGGTGGCAAGACAGTTGTTGGGGAATGTAATAGACCACCGGAGCAGCAACGGAACCCTTCGCCTGAACAAAATGACATGAGAGCTACCTGAATAGTGGATCCTGTTGGTTGTCACACTTCTGGAGTAGAATCCATGGGTAATGGCTTACGTGACTAGAAATCAGTTGGTAGTAGCTAAATTTCAGGGCTGGTAGCATTAATGCAATACATTAATCCAAGCTATCAAGGGCAAAGGTAAGCAGCAGACATTCAAAGTCGGGCCAACCCAAGTCAATCCAAGCACTGCAGAAACTAAGAGACCTATTGCTTTTGTTTGCAGAAAAAAACTTCAAATAAAAATGATCTGATTTAAAAAAAAAGAGACCTATTGCTCAGGCAAGGAGAAGTGGGGGGTGGGGGTTGCAGATCCCTGTAGTAGATTCAGTGAGCACAGAAAGAAGAGCTGAATTTGAAGCATAGTATCTTGTGACAGCTATAGCAGGAGAAGAATATGAGAATTATACTATGTTGTATCATTTTTTTTATTGTATTCCTCTGCACGATATAACAGTTTACTACGCTGTTTCACACAGTACAAAACAGGTACGTATGGTGTATGCCGGTCGTAGTTCAGAATCGCATATGAACAGAGCTTTAAAGTAACCATCCAGTTTAAGAAAAAAAAATCTTGTTAACTGGGAATAGATATAACATTTGTATGCTGATCATCTTTTTAGCTGCAGATCCATTGATTGCCGGGCTCTATTTCTGTCATCTACTTATCATGAAGTTGTTGCCTCAGGTGTTTGTGATCATGTCATCGTGGTGTGAGACCCAGTGCAGGAGGTCGTGGTGAAGTCATCGCAATTGGCTGCACCAGGATGTGGCAACTCAGACTACAGGCTGGAAGAGGCCTGTGGCCTGTAACATGGAAAATGGGAAGTAGATATTTATATATATATTTTTTTAAATATATGGGGGCACTACAGACTGGAGGACTACAAGGAGAGCATTACAGGCTGGAGCACAACAGGGGGTCAGACGTTACAGGCTGGAGAACTACGGTTTGGGGAGCATCACAGGCCCGAGCACTATGGGTAGAATTATAATGCAGGGGGCATTATACATACGGGCACTACAGGGGGCATTATAATACAGGGAGCATTATAGGGGAGGTTATAACTGCAGGTGGGCATTATAAATACTGGGGGCGCTACAGGAGGCATAAGTACAGGGTGCACTGCAGGGGGCATTATAAATACTCGGGGCACTACAGGGTTGCTATATAACTACTGGGCTACTACAAGGGGCATTATACATACTGGGGCAATTATAGGAGACATTATAGCTTATGGGGCACTATAGGGGCCCTTATTAGTAGCGGTGGCTCTATTGGGGTGCCTTATAGAGGGGTCATGTTACTGCTGGGGAACTAAAGGGGGACCTTATTTCTACTGACGGAACTATGGTAGCATTATTACTACTAGAGGTACAGTGGGGGAATTATTGGGAGCTACTAATGGGGCACTTTTGGGAGCATTATAGCTATTGATGGCACTGTTACTAATCAGAGCAGTCTGGGAGAGAATTATTACTTATTGATGGGACTTTGGGGGGTACTATCTGCATAGCATTATTATTTTTGCAATATAGTGTTTGGGGTTGTTGGAGAGCACAGCAGGCACAGTATTGGATTTAGCAGCAGGATAATACTGTTGGGGTACCAGAAGGGGGGAATGATAGAAAGATGAGGGACCATGTCTCTGTGCGAAACTCTGTAGAGACGAAAGGCGGCTGAAAGAAGTCATCAAGGCAGTTTGGTCCAAATGGAGTGGATGAAAAAAAGAGAACATGTACATCAGAGGAGACTTCAATGGATGTAAAAAGTATGTGGTGCTGTATTCTCCTGTATATTCATCCAAATATGGTTTTCAAGGGACTTGAAGATGGCTGCTTGCTTAATGGAGGTGAAGCGCTTCATTTACATGTAGCAATCACCTCTTCAGTATGAGGATGAGGGATTGCTGTAGTGATGGATCGTCCCCATACAGCTGCATTGTTTTTGAAACGATAATTTAGGTTCCTTCACAAACAACAGTTTCATCCAATAAACGAATGCTGCCTTGTTCATCGGGTGATCTACTGATACGCTTACAGGGGCAGATTGTCAGGAAAAAGCGTTTGCAGAAACGTTCATTCCGATAATCTGCCTGTCTATATCCATTTTTACACTAGGGATGGGGGGTAAGGGTTGGATTGACAATGTACCTAGCAGAAAGGCTAGGTGCATCCCTGGGTCTAACTGGTTCTACCCACTGCTAAAACGAATACCTAATAAATGTCCAGTGAGTGTATAGTAGAGAAAGTGATAAAACTCACATCATCAATGATCCCAAAGATAAGTAGATTTGGGAGCATATTCTCAAAATGAGTGAGAAAAACAGAAATAATTTTGAACATTTATGGTCTGTTCTGTAAATGTTCACATTTTAAGATGTTTTAGTGGATTATGTGGATTCAATTTGCATATAATATGCAAGGTAGCCAATTTTCCACCATTATCATGTGATACAAAGGGCTTTTGGCTCAGGCAAAAGTTCTCATTTGTTGTTCATCTAATAACTGGCCATTTACTTATGTGACTCAGAGGTGCTTTCAGTCTTTTGTGCATCAAGCAAGGAAATTCCTTTCATTAGATAATTAGGTAAATGGCGGAGTAAGATATACCTTATTAAGGTTTCTTCTTCCAAGATCAAAGCAGTCTGCAGACATCTTGACCTACCAACTATCCGAATTCAGGATATGAAATAAGGCATATATAACGTTTTTTTTTTAATTTGCAGTTACTGAAATTACTTTTTAGAAGAGAAGTGTTACATAAAACCATTACATAATTATTTCTATGTATTAGCTGAGTTGCAGATTCTGACAGTCTAATATAGGATCTTAACATAAGGAGTTGTCAGGACTGTAGATATTGATCACCTATCTTTCAAACAGACGATTAGATGTTCTTAGGAGCTGCCAACTGGACTAGAAAGCAGATAGCACTGTCCACTGTGTAGTGGCTTTGTTGAGTTATTGTAGCTTAGGTCAGACCAGCAGGGACCACCAGAGAGGCATCACTGGAACGGCAGGGATTTAACAGGTGAGTATTAGTTACTTTTTATTTTATCACATGTTTTGCTACTAGGCTTATATTTGAAACTCCCAAAATACATCTTTAAGAGTGTCAGTGATAGAAGAACAGTGTTTTATGGTAGATTGGTCTCTCTTGACAGGAGAGAGAGCTTCTTCAACTGTCAGCCAGAATTCGGAAGTTCAGCCCATTACATCACTTGTGTAAGATGCCAACATTTATTAGGCTTGAGAAAAGTCACAGCTTTTTAGGCAGATGCACTGTAAAGGGGTTTTCCTATGACTTGCAGAGATTCTCAGAATAAAGGATCCATAATCAAAGGCATACTGGCTGTAGACCTTACAGGGAGACTTCCTGGTGGCCGATACCCAGGGGGCCACCTTAGCACTTCTTATGGCCACCAGCTAGATAAGTAATGATATGCTAATGAACTCTGGGAGCATTAAGTACTTCTTTATCTGGATAGTGACTGGATTCAACTGTATTGCCATCCTGAGGCAACTGGAGTAGGAGGACAGAAAGTGTCATCAATATCAGATCGGCGGGGGTGCCGGGTGTTTGAAGGGAGGCGCGCGCCGCATCAGCGCTGCCTCCTCTTCACTGTTTACATGCCTGCCGTAACGGGGTAGTGGTGAGTAGGTGTAATTACACCTCACCGCCCCATTCATTTCTATGGGAAGAATCGCTTCCATACAAGTCTATGGAAGCGATTCGTCCCATAGAAATGAATGGGGCGGTGAGGTGTAATTACACCTACTCACAACTACCCCGTTACGGCCAGCATGTAAACAATTAAGAGGAGGCAGTGCTGATACAGCGCGCACCTCCTCTTCAAACAGCTGATCGGCGGGGGTGTCGGACCCCCGCCGATCTGATATTGATGACCTATCCTGAGGATAGGTCATCAATATATATAACTCGGAAAACCCCTTTAATTACTTTACACAGTTTAGTGTCATCTGCAAAAATTGATACTTTACTTTGCAAGCCTTCTACAAAATCATTAATAAATATGTTGAAGAGAATAGGGCCCAGTACTGACCCATGTGGTAACCCACTAGTGACAGTGACCCAATCTGAGTATGTACCATTAATAACCACCCTCTGTTTTCTATCACTGAGCCAGTTACTTACCCACATACAGACATTCTCTCGCAGGCCAAGCATTCTCATTTTGTATACTAACCTTTTATGCGGTAAGGTGTCAAATGCTTTGGAGAAGTCCAGATATACCATTCACCGCAGTCAAGTCTAGAACTTACCTCCTCATAGAAACTGATTAAATTGGTTTGACATGACCGATCCCTCATGAAGCCATGCTGATATGGAGTTATTTGCTTATTTTCATTGAGGTACTCCAAGATAGCATCTCTTAGAAAACCCTCAAACAGTTTCCCCACTACAGATGTTAAACTTACCGGCCTATAGTTTCCGGGCTCTGTTTTTGGACCCTTTTTGAATATTGGCACCACATTTGCTATGTGCCAATCCTGTGGAACACTCCCTGTCAGTATAGAGTCCTTAAATATCAGAAATAAGGCTCTGGCTATGACATTACTTAATTATCTTAGGATACGGGGGTGTAACATAGAAACATAGAAGATTGACGGCATAAAAAGACCACCAGGTCCATCTAGTCTGCCCTTTTATTATTCCTTTATTGTTATCTTAGGATAGATACATGTTTATCCCAGACATGTTTAAATTCAGTTACTGTGGATTTATTAACCACCTCTGCTGGAAGTTTGTTCCAAGCTTCTACTACTCTTTCAATGAAATAATATTTTCTAATGTTGTTCTTGATTTTTCCCCCAACTAACCTCAGATTGTGCCCCCTTGTTCTTGTATTCAGTTTCTTATTAATAACCCTTCCCTCCTGAACTTTATTCAGTCCTTCAACATATTTAAAGGTTTCAATCATGTCCCCTTTTCTCTTCTTTCCTCCAGACTATACATATTAAGAACTCTGAATCTTTCTTGATAAGTTCTATGCTTTAGACCTTCCACCATTTTTGTAGCTCTTCTTTGGACCCGTTCTATTTTAGCAATATCCTTTTGCAGGTGAGGTCTCCAGAATTGAACACAGTATTCCAGATGTGGTCTCACTAGAGCTCTATACAGAGGGATCACAATCTCCCTCTTTCTGCTTGTTATACCTCTAACTATGCAGCCAAGCATACAATTTGCTTTCCCTACCGCCTGGCTGCATTGGTTACTCATTTTGAGGCTGTCAGAGATGACTACCCCCAAATCCTTCTCTTCTGAGGTCTTTGTTAGCACAGAACTGCCAAAACGATACTCAGATAGAGGGCTTCTTCTCCCCAAGTACGTTGCTGTACTTCTTCCGCTGTCCAGGATAATTAAAAATCTCGGACAAGCCCTCCAATAGCCTCCAATTGAACAGTTTTGTATGTTGAACAACCCCTTCAAGCACTGCTGCTCCTACACAATATTTTCTTGCACAGCCAGAGGTTGGACTACTACCAATCATAATGTTGTGACATGTTAGTGATATGTCATAATATATAATGGTAATTCCCCCTTAGATAGTGGCATATTCAGGATTTCAATAAGCTGCTTATGTACCTAGGATCCATGGGTATACAGCATTCAGAGATGCAGATTAATCAATAGCTACAGACGGATATACAGTACATTTCCTCTGGGACAGTGTAAACACACTACAGGGACGTGGTGTCCTCTAATGAGGGGCATCAAAAGGATTCTAAGAAAAGGTTTTTCAAGATTTCAATACTGATGACCTATCCTCTGGATAGGTCATCAGTATCTGATCGGTGGGGATCTGACACCCAGGACCCCCGCTGATCAGCTCTTTGAGAAGGCAGCTCCTGTGAGGGCTGCGGCCTTCCCTCAGCTTACCAAGCACAGCGCCGCACATCGTACAGCGACTGTACTTGGTATCACATTCAGCCCCGTTTTCTTAAATAAGGCTGAGCTATGACTAAGACACATGACCAATAAACATGTCATCACTGGCCTAGGTAAAGCTGAGAGAAGGCCACGATGCTACTGCAAGCGCTGCTGCCTTCTTATACTGCTGATCGGCGTGGGTCCCAGGTGTCGGACTCGAGGATATGTAATTTGTATTAAAATCTTGGAAGGTGCACCTCCCTCTTTCAAGTTATCTTAGGCTGGTCTTCCACATAGCAGAACCATTGCAGTTTTGCTGAGCAGTACAGTACAGCCCTGCAGTGTTTCCATGTAACTATAGCTTTATTTGTATTGCTGAAGTCATATTGTAATTGATTAGAAAGTAAAAAATAAAAGTATAGCCATGAAAATAAACCGATTATAAACCTATAATAGAAGAAAAATAACACTAGCTTTAAATTATAGAAATACAATCACAGTTTATTCTTTACCCAAAGTGGGTGAATAAATGTTATTACTACAATATATTAACCCCTTAGTGACCACCCATACGCCTTTTTACGGCGGTCACTAAGGGGCCTTAGGCTGGGCCGCCGCTTTTTCACGGCGGCCCAATCTAAGCGCTGCACGGGTCTCCCGTGCAGCGGGGAGCACGGGCCCGGCTCTCACATGATAGCCGCGGCCCTGCTCTAACAGCCCGGACCGGCAGGAGTGCCGATCCGGGCTGTTTAACACTTTACATGCCGTGGGCAATGGCGCCCGCCGCATGTAATGTGCTGACAGAGGGAGCGGTCTCCCTCTATCTCCCATCGGCACCCTGCAAAAGCGATCGCAGGGTGCCGATGTGTGGGAAGGCTGGCAGGGGTCTGATCTAGGCCCCAGACCAGCCTTGAGTAGATACCAGCAGGCTGCGCCTCTCTGGCGCCACCTGCTGGTCAAATTCTGAATAGCATTGTCATTAAAATGCAATGCACTATAGGGATAATGCATTGCATTTTAAAGGCAATCAGAATATTGATTGTTAATAGTCCCACAAAGGGACTATAAGTGGTAAAAAAAAGTAAAAAAAAAACACATTTATTCTATTAAAAAAATCCAATAAAAAATATTTTTTTCCATTGAAAATACGCTTTTCAATGAAAAAAAATGCAAAAAAAAAATCTCCCCCATATGTTTGGTATTGCCACGCCCGTTACGACCCGGACTACATAAATATCACAAAAATGAGCCCCTACGGTAAACACAATAAAAAAAAAATTAAAAAAAACAAGACAGAATTGCTAATTTATTCTTAGTTGCCACCGAAAAAACGTAATAACAAGCGATCAAAAAGCGTCATTTACTAAAAAAGAATACCAATGAAAAATACAAGTTGTCCCGCAAAAATTAAGCCCCCACACAACTCCATAGAAAGAAAAATAAAAAAAATAATGTTCTTGGGAATCAGCAATGCAAAAACTTTTTTTTCTTTAAAAAAACGGATTTTATTGCAAAAAAGTAGTAAAACGCAAAAAAAACTATATGTATTTGGTATCATTGTAATCGTATTGACCCAGAGAATAAATATATGTTGTAATTTATACCGAAAAATGATCGCCGTAAAATTTATAACGTAAAAACGCAGTGGTGGTATTGCAGTTTTTCCCATTTCCCTCCCAGAAAGAGTTAATAAAAGTTAATCTGAAAGTTATGTGTACCCCAAAATGGCACCATTAAAAACTACAACTTGTCCCGTAAAAAATAAGCCCTCATACATCTATATAGACGGAAAAATGAAAAAGTTATAGCTCTTGGAACACGACGATGAAAAAAGAAAAAAAAACGCTTGGTCACTAAGGCCAAAAACAGGCTGGTCACTAAGGGGTTAAAGTATAAAGCATATTTGTCACTGTACATCACATGGCCGCATTCACACATGGGGGTATACCTCCATCGTACTAATTTTACATGATGCCCAAGGCATTGCAGCTGTCAATACATAGCTTATGGGTTGCTGGCAAAACAATAACAGATTTATGACTTTGTATTAACATTTTACTTTAGGCAGTTCAGAACGCAACTTTAAAGGAACATTGACTCATTTTGTAAATTTCCATTTCAATTTTGTTTCATTTTAAGATGTTAATATTAAATGGTTTTTGCGAGATAATGATGACCTATCCTTAGTGAATGGCAGATGAGCTGCAGTAACCCGGTATGGCCACTACACGGAGGATGGAGCGACCTGCTTCTATCTCTGTCCACTATGTTTTTTTCCAGCACTGGGTGGCTGCTGAGAATAGCTGATCTTTGGGATTTTTGGACTCCTGCCATTCTAATGTTGATAAGATATCCTGAGGATTGGTCATCAATATCTAGAACTCAAAAAATACTTGTTCGATGTGATACTTATTGTGAAGATGACCTCTTCAGATTTCTTTCCTATTATGGTATAATAATGGCAGCTGTTGAGTTTCTACCTGCTGTAATTATTGTTTTTTTTTTCTTCTTCTTTTTTTTAGTTTTCTCCCTTTCAAGCAAATATTTTGGGATCATGCTCCTATGATTTCACTGTGAGGTAGGATTTTTAATCATTATTTAGACATCTTTTTCTCTTAAAATTGCAGGTAAAGATTCCCTGAGTTATTCTGCTCCTTGTGCTCCTTTTTAAAGGGGTTCTCCAGGAATTAAGAAAATGAAAATACTTAAATATGACTTTATTATAAATATATTCCCAATTACCTTTAATTAGTTATAATGGCTCATTTTGTCTGAGGAGCAATCATTAGGAGAAAAAAATGGCCACCATCCTATTAGTACACACAAAACCTGTCCTAATCACACAGGACAAGTTACTTTACAACACTGAGTTAAAGAGTTGCCTCATCTTCCTCTCTGTTGTGCTTGTGAAGGATTATGATCCTGAATACAACTGATAAGATCTTTAACTGAATCTTTGTAGGTATGGAGTTCATGAGGAGACATGAAGTACAGAGAGGATGGACAGGACAGACTTTGGTAATGGAGACTGCATACAAGTGCTGCTGCTCATCAGCCTCATCCCCACCTCCTCTCTGTACTTCATGTCTCCTCATGAACTCCATACCTACAGAGATTCAGCTGAAGATCTTATCTGTATTCGGGATCATAATCCCTGACAAGCAGAGCAAAGAGGATGATGCGGCAGCTCTTTATCTCAGTGTTGTGATTAGGACAGGTTTTGTGATCTTCAAGTAGATAACAAGAATGTCAGAAAGCACGGTTTGGCACATTTGTGTCTATACATTGCTTGGTTTGTTAGTTGAGAGCAGGACATAAGAATGGCAGCTCTCATTTCTCACATGTGTCTCAATCTTTCAATCTGAGAATTGTTGACATTCAGCTTTAAATAAAATAATTAGTCTGAGTGACTTAATCATTCGGCTCAGGGACGTCAGCATTTCCTTCTAATTGCTAAAGTGCACAAATAACATTTGTCATTTACTGATTTTTTCTGAACTGCGGGATACCTCCATTAAAACAATTAGTTTGTTAAGCATCGTCTTGTGTGCAATGCTCTGTACACCCCTCAAGTACTGACTGCTTTACAGTCATAGCTCATGACAGATTAACCACATCTTATGTGGATTTTGAAAGTTATGATATATTGAATGTTCTATTATATCCCATTGCTATAATGCCCTTTATCTACCCTCAATATTGTACAGTCATGGCCAAAAGTTTTGAGAATGACATAAATATTATATTTTCACATGATCTGCTGCCCTCTGGTTTTTATGTGTGTTTGTCAGATGTTTTTATCACATACAGAAATATAATTGCAATCATATTATGAGTAACAAACGCTTATATTGACAGTTAGAATGAGTTAATGCAGCAAGTCAATATTTGCAGTGTAGACCCTTCTTCTTCAGGACCTCTGCAATTCTCCCTGGCATGCTCTCAATCAACTTCTGGACCAAATCCTGACTGATAGCAGTCCATTCTTGCACAATCAATGCTTGCATTTTGTCAGAATTTATAGGTTTTTGTTTGTCCACCCGTCTCTTGATGATTGACCACAAGTTCTCAATGGGATTAAGATCTGGGGAGTTTCCAGGCCATGGACCCAAAATCTCTGTTTTATTCCCTGAGCCATTTAGTTATCACCTTTGCTTTATTGCAAGGTGCTCCATCATGCTGGAAAAGGCATTGTTGATCGCCAAACTGCTCTTGGACGGTTGGGAGAAGTTGCTCTCGGAGGACATTCTGGTACCATTCTTTATTCATGGCTGTGTTTTTAAGCAAGACTGTGAGAGAGCTCATTCCCTTGGCTGAGAAGCAACCCCACACATGAAAGGTTTCAGGATACTTTACAGTTGGCATGAGACAAGACTGGTGGTAGCGCTCACCTCGTCTTCTCCGAATAAGCTGTTTTCCAGATGTCCCAAACAATCGAAAAGGGGATTCATCAGAGAAAATGACTTTACCCCAGTCCTCAGCAGTCCACTCCCTGTACCTTTTGCAGAATATCAGTCTGTCCCTGATGTTTTTTCTGGAGAGAAGTGGCTTCTTTGCTGCCCTCCTTGAGACCAGGCCTTGCTCCAAGAGTCTCCGCCTCACAATGCGTGCAGATGCACTCACACCTGCCTGCTGCCATTCCTGAGCAAGCTCTGCACTGCTGGTAGCCCGATCCCACAGCTGAAACACTTTTAAGAGACGGTCCTGGCGCTTGCTGGTCTTTCTTGGACGCCCTGGAGCCTTTTTGGCAACAATGGAACCTCTCTCCTTGAAGTTCTTGATGATGCGATAGATTGTTGACTCAGGTGCAATCTTTCTAGCTGCGATACACTTCCCTGTTAGGCCATTTTTGTGCAGTGCAATGATGACTGCACGTGTTTCTTTAGAGATAACCATGGTTAACAGAAGAGAAACAATGATGCCAAGCACCAGCCTCCTTTTAAAGTGTCCAGTGGTGTCATTCTTACTTAATCATGAAAGATTGATCTCCAGCCCTGTCCTCATCAACACCCACACCTGTGTTAATGGAGCAATCACTGAAATTATGTTAGCTGGTCCTTTTAAGGCAGGGCTGCAATGATGTTGAAATGTGTTTTGGGGGATAAAGTTCATTTTCTAGGCAAATATTGACTTTGCAAGTAATTGCTGTTAAGCTGATCACTCTTTATAACATTCTGGAGTATATGCAAATTTCCATTATAAAAACTGAAGCAGTAGACTTTGTAAAAATTAATATTTGTATCATTCTCAAAACTTTTGGCCATGACTGTAAGTGCCTTATAGAGGGCAAGGTGTATTCTTTAAGTTTTCCTTGTGTTTGATAAATCCTTGCTAAACCTTGTTTGAAAGTTGCCAAGATCCGCTATAGTCTAAATGCCCCAATACGCATTAGTGTACAGTCAGCCAAACCAGCCGGACTGTCCAACAATCTAATCTGTGTGAGTAGCTTTTAACTCTTTAGTCCGGAGAGAAAAGGATCAGGTGTGCTGAATTTTAACATCCTATCCTTTTTGTCCTCTGGGAGATAAGCCACCACCAGAGGTGTCTGACAGCGGCCTTCCCCTATCATCACACAGAAAAAACATACATACTCAGCTGACCAAACTTGGTTGTGTATGGTGAAAAAATAGTAGTTGGTGGAAAGCTATTGAAGGTGTATGGGAACTGTGAAGGGACTATCACCTCAAGTTTTTTTCTGGTCGTTGGAACTACATACATTCCCATCCTTCTAATCTGTTGTTATTTTGTGATTGTAGATGTTGCTACTCTAATTCCTGAACATGATTATTGACCTGAGCTGGTAACGGGTTGTTCCGGTTTTCCATTACTGATGACCTATCTTCAGGATAGGGCTTCAATATCAGATTGGCAGGGGTCCATCTCCTGGCGCCCCTGCTGATCAGCTGTTTGAAGAGGTCTCAGCATTTGTGTAAATGCAGCTTCCTCTTCAGTGTCTGCCTGCAAGCTGTCCAAATTGTATGGGTGGTGCATCCTAATGTGTAGGTGTGCGTCGCCATGGCTGAAAATACTAAACCAAACTATACAACAGCACTCTGCAAACACAGAATATCAAAAAACACAATGCAACAGCACTCTGCAAACCAAATAAAGTACAATAATGCCATAGTAATAGAAAGTATTCTGGTGCTAATTCTACACTTTTGTAAATTTGAAATCCTTGGCAAATACATTTTGTACTAAATTATTTGGGCCCGTCTGCCAAACGTCAAGGGGATCTCTATAAGACGGGAACCTAACACTAAATGCTACCTGCTATGTGCCATAACGGCCACCATAAAATTCAGGGAGTGCAGGTTCCACATGCATGCTGGGTCCACTCTGTCTTTTACCATTTTTGGTACCATAATGGCCTCCATTAAATCCAGGGAATGCAGGTGCCAACATGCATGCTGAGCCCACAGAATATATCAACTAATGCCATACTCACTATATGAGCAAATATGTTTTGATCATTGCCCATCCAAGGTGACCTCTTTTGGATGGGAACCTACGCCAAATGCTACCTCTTTTGGTGCCAACCAGCCTCCAGTTAATTTATGGAAGGCAGGCTCCATATGTATACTGGACCTACTCTGTATGCTACCCAAGGTTGGGCGTACATATGCTCTATTAGGGATGGGTTTCCTAAAAATTAAGAACATAGTGGGTGCATTCTGTAGGACCCCAGGAACCTGCTCAATCAACCTCTTCTTCCTCTAGGACCAGTCTGCACTGCTGACTTCAATGCACTTGACTGCAACGTTCCTTAGTATGTTAGTAGACATCCCCAGCAAGTTGTGCATGAGGTTGTGGACTCAGCCCCCTCACCAACATCCCCATTCTATCCCTACAACTACCCGGGCACACTTTTCTTCTACAGCATGAGTGACTTGAATAAAACATGAGTCCAGCGTTGGCACATACTTTGGCAGCCATGCTATGTCTCTCACACACTCGCCAGATCAGACAATTCCCCATCTTGTCACCATGGTTCCACCCACACTGGCCAAACCACGCAAGGTAATTGGCTCTGCCTCCTGTTGTTTCCTGCTTTCTGTGTAGTCATTCACTGGTGGATTTAGAGCGGCACTGAATATAACTGAACCAAATTAACCATCAGGGGCAAGATTGCATCAGTTAGTGGGGCTGTAAAAATAACTGCACAGAATACGGTAGAGAAACACTTCAGTGCATTAAAACATTCTAGTAGGTGCAATACACAAACCAGACTGCTCTATTTTGATAAGGGGCGTTAAGTCTTAAACAGGATTAGTTTTTCAATCTGTTCCTTTGTATTGATTTACCATGTCAGAAGCTAAGCAATGTGAGATTCCCCATTTCCTCTGCCCCTTTGCTTTATATCTGCTTCCTATTTCTAGATCTCGCTGTTATTTCTCATGCTGGTCAACTGGAAAGATCTATCACTTTACTAATTGCTCCTTTCAGGTAGCAGAAGCCCAATTGTGGTTAAGTGCAGCATGAGGCACAGCGTAACCTCTGCCAGAGCTGACTCAGGCTTGTGTCTGTCTGCAATAAATTGCTTAATTTTTATTTATATCTAAAACATGTTAGAGGAGGACACATTATTTATGGGACCCTGCTTAATTTCCTTTTCTGGTATAGTGCCAGCACCCATACTTTTCCTAGCACATTAAACATGACGGTTTCTTAAAATCAGCAAAGTATAACTTGTACAAAACCGTAGCGATAAATCGCTTGTGCTTTTAATGCAGTTGTTTTTTGTTTTTGTTTTTTAAATTGTGGTTTTACAGTGAAAACTCATGAGTCCAGAGTGCAGAAACTGGATGATGTCCACAAAGGTGAAATATAAACTGTGGGGATTTGGCTCGCCGGTATAAGCGAAGTCATTCTTTACAGAGCCACAGACAGGCTTCAGATGTCCAAAGCTCAGGTTCTTTCCGGCTTTTATTGGTAGCGAATATACAGTCAACAAGTATATGGGTACAGAACAACACAAACAATAAAATCCTGCTTGACCAAGCACTAGCTAAACTGTGTAAGCTCACCCTCCTTCTTAAATACAATAAACAGCAACCTGTACCTTTAGCTTGTATGCAGCTTCTTAGCAGCCTCCCTACTTCTTTCTTCGAGTAAGGGCTCATTGAGAAAATCGTATGAATGAGTCTGCATTAGAGATGAGCGAGCATACTCGTCTGAACTTGGTGCTCGTTCGAGTATTAGGGTACTCGTAAGTGCTCGCTGCCCGGAAGAGTATCTCGCCATGCTCGAGGAAATGGCAACTTCCGCATCGTGCTTTTTTGGCGCCTATAAACTCAGCCAATCACAAGCCAGGAGACTCTGCGGTACACCCAGCATCACGAGGGGCCCTTACATGTCGATAGCAGGGGTTGGCTGGCCTGATCAGGTGACCCTGGAATATACTAGTGACTGTCTGCGGTGCTCGGCTCAGATGCTGTCTGGATGTCATTAGGGATAGAGCTGCTGCCTTTCAGGGAGAGTGTTAGGGCCTGAATTTAGTTCTCTGTTAGGCAGGAATCACCTACAAAGAACCCAACAGCCCTTCTAAGGGCTACAAGAAATTTTTTTTGTCTCCTGGCTTGGAGACAAGTAGTAGTGCAGCTATCGCCATATATAACCCCCTTTTTTTTTTTATTGTTATATCTCAGTGATACAAATCCATTGCACACAGCAGTGTGGAACCATTCTGTGTGTCACAGTTCAGTACACTCACTATTTTCTGTCCAGGTGACACTGTCTGTACGTCACAT
>ONZH01014696.1:0-85381 GCA_900303285.1 Rhinella marina
GAGAGAGAAAGACAGATGTAGCAGAGCTGTATGGGTTAGCGGTGCAAGGCACAGTGTGAGAGAGAAAGGACAGATGTAGCAGAGCTGTATGGGTAGCAGTTCAGTCACAGTGTGAGAGGGAAAGACAGATGTAGCAAAGCTGAGTTAGAAGTTGCTTAGCTATTGGGGGAGGTGAAGACAGATGTAGCGGAGCTGTATAGGTAGCGGTTCATCCACAGTGTCAGAGAGAAAGACAGATGTAGCAGAGTTGTATGGGTAGCGGTTCAGGCACAGTGTGAGACAGAAAGACAGATGTAGCAGAGCTGTATGGGTAGCGGTGCAGGCACAGTGTGAGAGGGAAAGACAGATGTAGCAGAGCTGAGTTAGAAGTTGCTTAGCTATTGGGGGAGGTGAAGACAGATGTAGCGGAGCTGTATAGGTAGCGGTTCATCCACAGTGTGAGAGAGAGAGACAGATGTAGCAGAGCTGTATGGGTAGCGGTTCAGGCACAGTGTGAGAGAGAAAGACAGTTGTAGCAGAGCTGTATGGGTAGCGGTTCAGGCACAGTGTGAAAGAGAGAGATGTAGCAGAGCTGTATGGGTAGCGGTTCAGGCACAGTGTGAGAGAGAAAGACAGTTGTAGCAGAGCTGTATGGGTAGCGGTTCAGGCACAGTGTGAAAGAGAGAGATGTAGCAGAGCTGTATGGGTAGCGGTTCAGGCACAGTGTGAGAGAGAAAGACAGATGTAGCAGAGCTGTATGGGTAGCGGTTCAGGCACAGTGTGAGAGAGAAAGACAGATGTAGCAGAGCTGTATGGGTAGCGGTTCAGGCACAGTGTGAGGACAGATGTAGCAGAGCTGTATGGGTAGCAGTTCAGTCACAGTGTGAGAGGGAAAGACAGATGTAGCAAAGCGGAGTTAGAAGTTGCTTAGCTATTGGGGGAGGTGAAGACAGATGTAGCGGAGCTGTATAGGTAGCGGTTCATCCACAGTGTGAGAGAGAAAGACAGATGTAGCAGAGCTGTATGGGTAGCGGTTCAGGCACAGTGTGAGACAGAAAGACAGATGTAGCAGAGCTGTATGGGTAGCGGTTCAGGCACAGTGTGAGAGGGAAAGACAGATGTAGCAGAGCTGAGTTAGAAGTTACTTAGCTATTGGGGGAGGTGAAGACAGATGTAGCAAAGCTGTATAGGTAGCGGTTCATCCACAGTGTGAGAGAGACAGATGTAGCAGAGCTGTATGGGTAGCAGTTCATCCACAGTGTGAGAGAAAGACAGATGTAGCAAAGCTGAGTTAGAAGTTGCTTAGCTATTGGGGGAGGTGAAGACAGATGTAGCAGTGCTGTATAGGAAGCTGTTGAGCAAAAGAGCTAGAGGGGATTGGTGAGGGATTATATAGCAGACCTGTATATGCATATGCTGGATATGTATAGATATATATATATATATATATATATATATATATATATATATAGTCAAAAGTGTATAAACAACTGCAGTAGATCTATAATGTAAACAAATCTGCATCAGTGCTGGTGGTTGGGGGATGGTAATATTTTATGTGAGGCAATAGCACAGATAATTAGGTTACTAGCTAACATGCTATGGGGACAATGTACAATAGTAAATTATTGTTTTTATGGTAAGAATGGGCTTGTAAAAGATAAAACATGTTTTGTGTGTAAAACTATATTAGAATGCAAGAGAGCCACTTGTTACTGTCTGCTTAGCTCACTTTGGCTCTGAGTGAGGATTCCACAGCAGAAAGGAGGTGCTTCACAGACACTGCAGGCTGATGACTCATACTTTCCACATGAACGAGCACGCAAGGACTGAGCGCTCAGTGTGATGTCATAAGGAGGCGTGGCAGCCCTTCACTCAAACTGCCTAAGCCCGCCCAACCTTAGAAGCAGGAAACCAGGAAGTGAACAGCAGAGCTGGCTGCTGGTAAGGCTGAAATAGCAAGATGAAAATACCCCTTTAATGGTAAATTTGAGTTGATATGCTTTACCTTTATTTATAACAAAAAATTCCAAAATTTAGAGAAATGTGGAAGAATTTGCTATTTTCTAAAGTCTCTACTTTAACACTTTGCGCTGGGGCGATGCAGGCACATGGCGCCCGCTCGCAAGTGCGGCGGGCGTCATGGCCGGCAAGTCTCTGCTGGTTCTAACAGCAGAGACTTGCCGCTACTTACTTGATCGGCGGCGTCTTGCTGGGCGGTTAGATGCCGTGATCACACGTGATCACGGCATCTAGTTGCGTCTGAACCCGGAAGCGTTCACTTCCGGGTGGTGTACAGACACCCCGTGTGGCCAATCGGGGTGTCTGTACACCATATGAAAACTGTAATCCTCGCTGGTGAGGATTACAGTTTTCAAAGTGCAATTCTTATTCTGGCCACTAGATGGCAGTCCAGGATAAGAGATGAGCAATTCTTGGATTTATCTGAGTCTAGAAAATCCCTGATTGCTCATAAAAAAAAAAAAAAGCCACAATATATTAGCTCATATTTGACCTTTCAAATAATCAAAAAAATTATTTTTTAAAAAATGTTAAAAAATATAATATAAAAAATATAAATATAAAAAAATAAAAAAGATATAAAAGTTCAAATCACCCCCCTTTCCGTATAATTAAAAATAAATACTTAAATAACAATAAATATAGACATCATGGGTATCACCGTGACCGAAAACGCCCGTACTTTTAAAATATAAAAAAAATTTCCAATACGGCGAATTGTGTGGCGGAAAAAAGCGTCCAAGTGGCGATTTGCCGTTTTTCATCGCTTTTTTTTTCTAAAAAAAATTAAATAAAAAGTGATCAAAAAGTCATACACACCCCAGAATGGTATCAATAAAAACTTCAGATCACCCCGCAAAAAATGAGCCCCCATACAGCTCTGTACACATAAATACCAAAAAGTTATAGGGGTCAAGATATGACAAGGAAAAAAAAAAAAAGTGCAACTTTCTAATTATTTTATCACATCAAAACGCAGGAAAAACTATACATATTAGGTATTGCCGGATTCGTACTGACCAGTAGAATGAAAGTAACGGGTAAGTTTTAATGCACATCGAACGCTGTAAATAAGAAACCCATAGAACTGTAGCGGAATAGCGGTTTTTTTTTGCAATTTCACCTGATTTGGAATTTTTTTCCCGCTTCCCACTACACCATATGCAATATTAAATGGTGGCGTTGGAAAGTACAACTTGTCCCGCAAAAAACAACCCTCATACAGCTATGTGAACAGAAAAATTAAAGCGTTATGGCTGTTTGAAGGCAGGGAGCGCAAAACGAAAATGCATAACCGAAAAAACCAACGGGAGTGAAAGGGTTAAGACAGATAGTCATCCCTTATATAATAGATATTAACCCATTAAAAACCCAGGCCCATTTTTGTTTTTTCCTCCACACATTCCAATAGCCATAGCTTTTTAAATTTTCCATTCATATAGCCATATGAGGGCTTACTTTTTGCGGGATAAGTTGCATTTTAATGGCATCATTTAATTTACCATGTCTTATATTGGAAAACAGAAAGAATTACCAGTTTTTCGCCCAATACGACGCAGGTTTTACAAGAGGACAATAAGAAAAATACAATTTCATCAGACCTCAGCTCACAGCCCCAATCAGAAGCCCAAAGACCTCAGATCAGACCCCAATGTGAATAACCCCAAATCAGATCTCAGATAAGAGCCCCATGCCTCTGATCAGCACCCACTGCCTCTCATATCAACCCCAATGCCTCCTATATCAGCCCCCAGCCACAGAGCATGTAAAATAAAGAAAACACTTACCTTTCCTGCTCCTGGACGCTGCCGCTCCTTACCGCCTGCACTCTTCATCCTCCTGCTGTCGGCTGTGCTGTGAACTGGCGTGCATAGCGTAAGGTCACAGAGCGCCCTCACGCTGTGGACAGCCACTGCATAGCCCACCGGAGGACCAAGAAGCAGTGAGTACAGATCCTTCATAGTTTCCTGGTCCTCCGGGGCAAATGAGCGCTTCCATAAGGGAAGCGCTCATTAGTTTTCGCCCCATAAGACGCAGAGACATTTCCACCCACTTTTGGGGGAAAAATGCATCTTATAGGGCGAAAAATATGGTATTTGTGGGGTGAAACTGAAAAAAAAAAACGACAATGCAAAGTTTTTTTGGGTATTGATAAAATGGTGTCCACCAATCCTGGTCATTATACAGCTGGCAACCGCCAACCACCATACATAATTGTGGCTGAAAGGGGTTAATTAACATTCACCATATGTCTACTTTATGTTTGCATCATTTTGTAAATGTCATTTTATTTTTAAAACATTAGATGGATTAGAATTTTAAAAGCAATTTTTCAAGAAAATTTCCAAAACTGACTTTTTTTTACCCAATGCAAGTGGGCACCAAAGCTGCTAGATTTTTACTACATTTAAACTCTCAGACACCAAGGTCCTGGTATTTTTTTCCAGTATTAAACAAGTAAAACCATGCAATTGTGATAACTGTGTAATTGTACTGACCCAGGGAATGAAGGGGGAGGTCAGTTTTACTGCATAGGGAATGCTGTAAAAACAAATCCCATAAAAACTGCTGAAATTGCATTTTTTCCAATTTCACCCCATTTGCAATTTTTTCCCCAGCTTCCTACTACATTGTATGCAACAGTAATTGGTGCCATTAGAAAGTACAAATGGTTCCCAAAAAACGAGCCCGCATACAGCTATTTTAACTGGAAAAATAAAAAATGTTATGGCTCTGGGAAATCAGGAAGTGAAAAACAAAAACACAAAAATTAAAAATCCCCTGGGGCTTAAAAGGTTAAGGATGAATTTTAAAAACTACATTCGAAACTCGAATTATTTAAAAAACTACATTCGAAACTCGGATTATTCAAAACTGATTTTACTAAATTTTCTACATGAATTAAAAAATTTTTTTTGCAGATTTTCCATTTTAATCAATTTTTCTTGTAAAACAGCAAGGGTTAACAGCAACCCCCCCTCCTAAATCTTAATTTCCCTTATTCTGCAGTTTATTAGGGGTCTGATCCTGTTGGGGCAAAACCCCCTTCTCTATGATTGTCGGGGTCCCAAATTAATAATAATTTTTGAGCGCTCAGAGGAAACCAACACAGGCTTGTTCAGCTGAATCGGATATTCCTGTTTATTGACAAAACACGTTGCTCTTTATAGTACAAAACCGCAGATAGGTGGGCGGTGTTTCTATAGTGCAGATCATAGTTTCTGTAACTTTTTACAAACATGACATTTACTGAACTACTGAACAAAACCACACATTTGGTTCCATCCCCCGCTCTTCCTGATCACAGACAGAAGTGTCTGTTTTAAGAGGATATCAAAAGGTCAGATCCATGTTTTCTGAACCTTTAACGAAGAAGTGGTTACCCTCACACTGAACATTATATTTATATATTTAGTTCTGCAATTTCCTGTAAGTAAGTAAGTTATCAGAAACCTAAAAACATAAGATGGAGTCCTGATACAAAATGGATTCTCATCCCTCACAATCCCTTCTACCAATGCATAGTAATTTATATCAATGATTGTGAGCCAAAACCAGGATTGGAGCCTCCACAGACATAAGGGAAAGCACCCGTTCTGATTTTAGAGCTGCAACTGGTTTTGGCTCACAATCACTGATGGAAATTACTGACAGAACACTGACATGTGAATAAGGGCTCATGCACATGACTGTAGCCTGTTTTGTGGTCCACAAATTGCGGATCTGCAAAACACGGATACCGGCCGCGTGGGTCCTGCATTTTGTGGAACAGAATGTCCTGGCCTCTATAGAACAGTCCAAAATCTGCACCCCAGATTTTAGAGCAGGAAAATAAGAAAAAAATATTTTTCATCACACCTCATATCAGACCCCCTATAAATTTCAGGACATCACATCAGACCCCCATATCAGCCCTCCATGTCAGAACCCCATCAGCCCTCCATGTCGGACCCCCATCAGACCTCAGATCAGCCCACTATGGCCCCATATCAGCCCACTGTGCCCCCATCAGACCTCAGATCAGCAGAATGTGCCCCCATCAGACCTCAGATCAGCCCACCCAGCCACATAAGGTTAAAATAAAAACCTCTCTTACCTCACCTGCGCCGCGGCTCCGCTCCGGGTCCGGCGCTCCTCTGTCTTTTCTGGTTCGGCGCTGCACTGTCACCTGACTGCGTGCAGCGTCAGGTCATGGTGCATGCACTACATCCTGGTGCTGTACGCGGTCAGGACAGTGCGGAGCCGTAGCGCAGGACAGGTAAGAGAGGTTTTTATTTTAACCTTATGTCACACTCTGGTGTGGAGGGTATAGCCACAGCAAGCTTAAGAGGGAAGGGAAAAGGACCAAACAAGGGAAATGGTCACCTCCTGCAGGTAACCCTGAAACTAGGTCCTGACTGACTACCAGTATGAACAGGCCTTAGTTGTAGGAGAGTTCATACACAGAAACCTAATAACACCTGACCCTAGAGAACTCTGCAACTAGTGACAGGGGTAGGAGTCAAGCCATTCCTCCAAAAGGACGGACGAACCGGAGACTCCAGAAGGCAAAACCACAACAGGGAAAAGTAGGATAAACACAATAGGGAAAATGACACTTATCTTAATGCAGATATTGCAGCAACCGGATCTCAGCCGAGAACCACACTACACACAACAAAGTCAGCAGAAAGTATAAACCGCAAGGGATACTGGGAGAGGAAGGGATAAATAGGGGAAAGACAATCACCACACCCACAACAGCTGAGGGAAAGGGGTGTGGTAAACAACAACCAAACCAAGAGGAAAACATGTCAAATTATGTCACTTTTGAAAGTCTAGCTGATCGCCTGCAACCTGATGCAGGCACGTTCATGACGCCTTATGTGGATGGGTGGGCTGATCTTAGGTCTGATGGGGGGTCCCGGCACCTTATACATACAAATGAGCACTTCCATAATGGAAGCGTTCAGTTGTATTCGCTTTATTAAGACGCACCGCAATTTTCCCCCCACTTTTGGGGGGGGAAAGTGCGTCTTATAAAGCGAAAAATACGGTATTTCCCCAACTTTGTTTTAATGCTGTACAGAGACCTGTCTCCGTACAGCATTAAAATGTATGTGCTGTGGTGAGGTAAAATTCTTTCAGTCCGAAGTTGCACGAGACTTAGGTGAATAACTTCGGCCTTTGATTCTACGAGTTTAAAAGCATTTTAAAACCGGAATCCAAAGTTGACATTGGTACTGGCTGGTTCCTCAGTACCGAAGCAGGCTTCAGATTCCTGTTTTTAAAGTTGTATCAAAGGCTGAAGTTATTTACGGAAGTCTCACATGACTTTGGACTTAATAAATTTTGCCTCTACGAAGCACATACGTTTTAATACTGTACGGAGACAGGTCTCCATACAGCATTAAAACTGAGTTGGGGAACGAAACCACTTCGGATCTTGGATCTGAAGCTCGATTCACTCCCCCCTAAGTCCTATCCTTGTCCGTAAAACGGACAACAATGGGACGTGTTCTGTATTTTGCAGGTGCCACAGAATAGACAAAAGGTGGATTGTATGGGAAAAAATCTGTTAGTGTGCATGAGCCCTATGGCATAACAGTAGAGCACTGGTTGTGTAGTTGGAAAGACCTACATCTCAGCGTAAACTACAATGTCTCACAAATACATTCGATGAAAAACAAAATAACGAACCAGAAAACATTTGACTTGATTCATTTTGCTGAGGTATGACTACTAGGGGTGACCAACTGTTATACGCAATAGCTGCCCAGATGAAACAGTGCCCCTGGAAATGGTCTGTGCAGAGACAGGGGTTTGTAATGAAGGTGCCACCTGTGTCTGGATGGTGGACAAAAAAACTATTGCACTCGCTCATGCTTGTCGGTGAATCAAACAATCCTCTCTACTGGTGTTCTGTCTGGGTTACCCAGATTCTGTTCACTGTGTGTATACCCTCACATAACCACTGCTCCTAACAGCTAGGTCAGAGCGGCCTAGATGGTGAGCAGTTTGTCGAAACGACCATCCTGTGTTTCAAAGTCTGTCATCTGGGCAAAATATCTTCTCTGTGTTACAGAGGCATGTCTATTAGTCAACGATCTTTCGCCAAGAGGTACACTACCAACAAGTAGCTTCTGAGAGCTTTTTATACAGCAGCGGGGGAAGCCCTTTTACACCCTCTTAGGGTAAGACCCAGTGTCTAATCAGACAACACCTGTAATCATGTATATATCTGCCTGAGACATGTGCCAAATGACATGTCAGTGGTGTACAAGTGTATGTTTCTAGAGCGCCTTGCAGGCAGAAAACAGAACAAGAAACTAGTATATTAGAAATATTAATTTTATGGCATTTAGAATAACAATTAAGTATATATACTAAAGTTTATCTTACCTCTAAATAACCTGTGTAGACTCATATTACATACTGCCCTATAGAGATCTGTTTCAAATTCAAGAAAATCAAATTCCACAGTAACACAAAAAATCAACCACCAAGATAACACTGAGACACAAACAACAGATACAGAAATATGTGCCAAATTAATCACTACAATCAGTTGTAGTATTGGGCATATTACCTGTGGAGCTCTCAATGGCAAGATGTCTAAACTTTACCAGGTCTTTTAGACTAGGGCTACATGACGACATGTGTCGCATGACAAAAAGTGAACAACTACACTGGGACACGTAACATTCATGTTGCACCAATATTGCACCACATTTTTTGTAATGACTGCGCACTGTGACACCATTGACCATCATTATAAAAAAAATCTTGTGCAACTTTTCAGCAAGACAAGAAGTTGCACGAGACATGCTGCCGTGTAGCCCTAGCCTAATTCAACAAAAAAGTTGAGAATGTCAGAAAGGGGGGAAAAGTCATACATTTTCCACAAACAGGGACTTGCATCACAATTTGCAACTTTTCTAAGGGCCCGTTCACACAATGGACAGCATTAGATCGCGGACAGCTGCGGCTCCAAGAAAAAAAAGACAGAACATGTTCTATTCTTGTCCGCAATTTCGGACAAGAATAGGCATTTTGTATGGGGTGCCGGCCATGTGTGTTCTGCAAATTGCGGAACACACACTGGCTGGCATCCGTATTTTTACGTATCCGCAAAAACACAGCTGTCCGAACGGCCCCTAAGGGTATGTTCACATCTGCGTTTACAAATTTGGCAGGCTGTTCTGGCAGAGGAATAGCCTGCCAGAATTGACCAGATCGGCCTACCTGGATAATGCTGTGCATGGCTGGATTCTTATGATTATAATGGGATCTGGCTGGACAAAAAGTCATGCATGCACGAGTTTTTTTTTTTGTCAAATATCTTTTTATTAGTTTTTGTTTTTAAAGGGCATACAGCAGCACTTGACATACATCATGAATAGTATACATTATAGTGCGTAAAAGCTTACACTGCTTCAGCTAAGTTTGAGATGACTTTGAAGGGAAGAAATGCCCCCCTAGTCTCTCCTATTACCTGAGATAACATTGACAAACCAAATATGTAACTTAGTAACTTAGTTGCCGTTCAGTAGATGATCACTCTACCAAATAGAATACGAACATGGGTCCAAAATAGACCATAAAAGTGCAATCAAACTAAGAACCCACATTGTGCTTATTAGAAGCCTGGAGCGCGCGGGGCTCACGACCCTAGTTGAAAAACAAAAACCCTTATTAGACATCAGATAGAAAGGGTTGAAGGTCCCCCTGCATAGAGAAGTCGAGCCATGGCGACCATATTTTCTGAAATCTAGCATAAGCCTTCGCAGATAGGGAACTAAGTTCCTCAAGCCTTGCTATCTGTCCCACTTTGTGAAACCATTGTAAGATTGGCGGGGCAGACTCCTGCTTCCAGTATAGACTCTAGAGGCACCATTGCTTTAGCAGCCAATATTAACTGATCCCATAAAGGGAAGTTAAAATGGGAAGGAAATGACGGAAACAAATTCAAAAACAGAATCTTGGTGGATAGCTCTGGGGAACCTGGGCAGACTTTGGATATAATAGTTCCCACTAATTTCCAGTAACTTTTAATAAGACTGCATTCCCACCATATATGAGTGTACGACCCAGTACCGGACAAACATCTCCAACATATAGGTGAAACTGAGGGGTACATTGCGTGAAGTGCTACAGGCGTTTTATACCAACGACTCACTAATTTGTATGAGGTTTCCTGGAGGGTGATGCACCTAGAGGGACCGCAGCATCTAGAGTAAATATCCCTAATTTCTTCTGTAGTTAGAGTAACTCCCAACTCTTTTTCCCAAGCCCCTATGTAAGGTAGTTTTGTCTCCGTAGAAGGAAGTGATAGAAACAGGTAAATTTTTTATATCAATTTTGGTGTTGGAGAGTTTTGGACCGCTAACTTTTCGTACCACGATAGCTCTCTACAAAAGTTGCCCTTTTCGGGAACGGTGATGAAGCTAGCCTTCATGTGAGAGTAGGTAAGGACATTTATTCCAGAGCAATGTGCTCTAGTGCGCAGATCAGATAGATCTGGAAAGTTGCCGTCAGTTAAAACGTCACCTACAATGTGATTATTAAGTAAGCGCTGTAAAGAGGCCCATGTTCCCGAAAATGGGGAGGTAAGTCCTAGTAAATCTCCCAATCTCATGGCAGGGGATGGATAGGACCAAAAATCTGTGTTTTCTGAAAGTGATTGCCAAGCTAAGAGTGGAGCTTTCGTTAAATTGGAGATATTAGTAGGTAGACGATTACCCAGTTTAACCCAAATTATCGCCTGTGTGAGGGAGAATCCTGCTACCTCCTCCTCTATTCGAACATACAATTTGCTTCTAGGGTATTTGTACCAGTCTATGACCCTCGAGGCCTGAATTGCAGCATACAACTTCTCCAGATCAGGGAAGCCCACTCCTCCTTTCTTCTTTGGTTTGATTAAAGTGGTATATGCAACCCTACAAAGACCATTATTCCATACATACTTCAAAAATAAGCTGCAGAGTTTCAGAAAGAAGGAGCGTCGCAGGAATATGGGTAATACTTGTAACATATAGAGAAGTTTTGGGACTATCATCATTTTCAGGAGATTAACTCTCCCCAGCCATGATATATAGGGGATCTTCCAGGTTTTCATCATACCTTCAATGGAGTTAAGCAGAGGTACATAGTTGAGGGAGTGCCAATCATTAGAGGAGGGGGACAAATTAATCCCTAAATAAGGAATGGAAGAAGGCGACCATGCAAAGGGGGAGTGATCTTTGTTATGTTATGTTTAGAGCGTTTGATTTAGTGGGATTTATTTTAAAGTTAGAAAGATGATGGAACGTCTCAAAAGCTTCTGTTAAGACAGGGAATGATAGCTCAGGATTTGACGTGAGAATAAGTAAATCGTCCGCAAATGCCGCCGTCAAATGTTCTTTTCCTCCTATTTTGATGCCTTTAATGTCAGGGTGCTGCCTTATGTGTTGTATTAGGGTTTCCATCGTAAGAACAAACAGCAGCGGAGATAAGGGACACCCTTGTTTCGTCCCATTGTGTATAAAAAAATTGGCGGACATACTACCGTTCACTCTTATAGAGGCAGAGGGGTTCTTATATAATGCTAGGATTCCCCTAATAAAATCCACAGGAAGCCCAAATTTGATTAGTGTCTTTTCCATAAATGTCCAATCAATCCTGTCAAAGGCCTTCTCTGCGTCAGTAGAGAGTAAGGCCAATGGGATCTTTTTAGTTTTAGCATATTGGATGAGGTGTAGAACCCTTAAGGTGTTGTCCTTTCCTTCCCTCCCCTTAATAAAACCCCCTTGTTCCGGGTCAATCAATTGGGGTAAGAGGGATTGTAATCTGTTTGCTAGTAGTTTGGCATATAGTTTAATATCAGTATTCAGCAGGGAAATGTGTCGATAACTACCACAAAGTCTCGGATCCTTTCCCTCTTTGGGTAGGACTATAATGTGGGCCATAAGGGATTGAAACGGAACATGCACGAGTTTTTGTCTGGATGAAACCGGGCATTTATGTCATATTGCTTTGCTGGCTTGATAATTTTTCCATCACATTATACACTGTTCATTTCCATGGTTATGCCACCCTGCAGTCTAGCAGTGGTGCCCGTACACTATAGGAAAAAGTGTAGGCCTATGAGCAGACTTGTGGTCCCAGATAGCAGAGAGGCCAGCACCTTTTCCTATATTGTGCAAGCATGCCACTACTGCTGGCATACAAGGAAGCAGTGTATAATGTAATGGAAAACTGACTCAAGCCAGTAAAGGAAGCAATATGGATAATAACAATACATTAGTGCCCTGTATTAACTTCTTCTACATGATAAATGCCATTTGCTGAAGAGAGACATCTGCTTTAAGTCTTTAACTTATTCGGCCACTTATCAGCTCAGAAAAGTTGGTGTAAATAATACTGGGTAGAACCTAGTTCAGTAGCAGACAGCCCACTTAACCACCTAAGGGCTCTTTCACACGAGCGGATGTGGCGCGTGGAATCCGCTGCGTGAAAGAGTGCCAAGCCCCGTTCAGGACAGCAGAGACACGGAGCATTAACATGATTAATAATGCTCTGTGGGGGTGTGTCACTTCAGCAAGTAGCATTTATCATGTAGAGAAAGTTAATACAATCCACTTACTAATGTATTGTTATTATCCATGTTGCTTCCTTTGCTGGCTGGATTCATTTTTTCATCACATTATAAATTGCTTGTTTCCATGGTTATGACCATCCTGCAATCATCAGTGGTGGCTGTACTTGTACACTACAGAAAAAAGTGCCGGCTGGGATCGTGGGAGCACACATAGGCAAGTGCTTTTTTTCTATAGTGTACAAGCACTGTCACCACTTCTGGATTGCAGAGTGTCTGTAACCATGGAAACAAGCAGTGTATAAAGTGATGGAAAAATGAATCAAGCGAGCAAAGGAACCGATATGGGTAATAACAATACATTAGTAAGTGCCATGTTTTAACTTTCTCTACATAATAAATGTTATTTGATGAAGTAACACAAACCCTTTAAAGTACTTTTCCCACAGCCCGAGCTGAGCTCAGGCAAAACAGTTAGGGCTCTTTCACACGAGCGGATGCCGTGCGTAATTAGATTTTAAAAATCCATCATTATTCAGAATTTAAAAAAAAATTGGATTTTGTGCGCTCAAATACGAGCTTCAAAATCATAACAAAAAAAACCTGTTAAAAACACATATTATCAAAGTTTAAATCGCCCCCTTTCCATATAATAAAAAATAAATACATAAAAAATATAAACATCATGGGTATCACCGTGGCTGAAAACTGCTTCTCTTACCCAAAAAAATTTAATAAAATCAATCAAAAAGTTACACACACTCCAAAATGGTTTTAATTGGTTTTAATAAAAACTACAGATTGTCCCGCAAAAAATGAGCCCTCACACAGCTCAGTAGATATAACAATACAAAGTTATTTTCTAAGTTTAAATTTATCTTTACACTATTTAGACAAAACCCGTAAAACGGTGGAAGAATTGCGTTCTTTCCCACCCCATTTGGAATTTTTTTTTTAAATTAATTCCCACTACATTGTATGCCATAATAAATGGTGACATTAGAAAGTAAAACTGGTCCCACAAAAAATTAACCTTCATACAGCTATGTGAACAGAAATATAAAAAGTTTTGACTCAAGGATGGACAGATGTCTTTTTTCGGCCTTATAAACTATGTTACTAAGGAAAATGGGGAAGAAAAATAAAAATACAAAAACATAATATGAATGGTAAATTTAAAAAAGTTATTGCGGAGATAAAATCGAAAATGCAAAAAATAAAAATAGGTCTGGTACTTAAAGGGGTTCTCCTTAAATTAAGAAAATGAAAATACTTAAATATTACTTTATTATAAATATATTCCCAAATACCTTTCATTAGTTATAATGGCTCGTTTGTCTAGGAAGCATTGATTAGGAGAAACAAAATGGCCGCCATCCTATTAGTACAGACAAAACCTGTCCTAATCACACAGGAGGACAAGTTACTTCGCAACACTGAGGTAAAGAGCTGCCTCATCCACCTCTCTGCTCTACTTGTCAGGGATTATGATCCTGAATACAGATGATAAGATCTTCAGCTAAATCTCTATAGGAATGGAGGTCATGAGGAGACATGAAGTACAGAGAGCAGGTGGGGATGTGGCTGTACCCTGCTGTGTGATTAGGACAGGTTTTGTGTGTAGTAGAAGGACGCCGGCCATTTTATTTCCCCTGATGATTGCTCCCCAGACAAAACGAGCCATTATAATTAATGAAAGGTATTTGAGAATATATTTATAATAAAGTAATATTTACGTATTTCCATTTTCTTAATTCCCGCAGAACCCCTTTAAGGGGTGGTGAACCTTATTTAAAGCTGGAGGATGAGATTTCTTTATGGTATCCACTTTGCTGGTATATAAGCAAAGTTGATACCCCATCCTCCCGATCGGCATTTTCAATAGGACGAATCGCTCTCGATAATCGATAATGTATGGAAACGAGCCGTCCCATTGGAATGAATGGGACGGTTAGGTGTAATTACACCTGCTCAACGCTGCGGATGTTACGGCGAGCAGGTAAACAATGAATAGGAGGCAGTGCTGGCATGGCGCGCCTCCTCTTCAAACAGCTGATCGGCAGGAGTGCCGGGCGTCGGACCCCCGCCGTTCTGATATTGATGACCTATCTTGAGGATAGGTCATCAATAAATATAACTGGCAATCCCTTTGATGTGAGATACCAGCGGACATTATAAAGGGCAGGGGCCACAGGTACACAAATGTCCAAGCTCAAATTAAAGGACGTTACAGGGAGGCCAGTATAAGAAATAAGAACTACACCTCCCAGCATGTTCAGCCTATACTGTGGGGTATACAAGGAGATAACTATAGCTCCCATGATATCCAGGCCTTTATTATCAGAACTAGGTGTAGGAGGAGAGCATTTCCCTGGCTCTCAAACAACGGATAATCACATGCTAAGGCCTTGTTCACACGTCCGTTATTTGATCAGTTATTTTCATCAGTTATTGTGGACCAAAACCAGGTGCTGTGTCAAAAACACAGAACAGTTGCAGATCTTTTCATTATACCTTTTCTCTGTGTAGCCTCCTCTCCTTGTGTTGGCTCACAAAAATACTGTTTTTTAATAAAATCGTTTAGGAATAGAACTGTCAATAAAGCCTATTAATATGATATTATTTAAACTTTTCAGGATCAAGCCATTTTCTGTGTTTTTGTTTTTCACTCCCTGCCTTCGCAGAGCCATAACTTTTTATTTTTACATTCATGTAGCTGTATGAGGGCTTGAAATGGGGTTGAATTTAAAAAACACCATTCCGCCATGGTTTATGAGGTTTGCTTTTACATTTCCTAGGTCGGTAAAACTGACCTGTTATTTTCATTCTTATCGTCCATACAATTATGACAATACTACATATATATAGGTTTTCTTGTGTTTTAACCTCTTGGATACCTGAGGGTTTTTTTTGTTTTTTTTTCTTCCCTATCTTTCTTGAGCCATAACTTCTTTATTTTTTCAGTTCTGTTTTTCCGTTTTTTACGGGACATGTTGTACTTTATAATACCATCATTTAATATGGCATAGAATGTAGTGGAAAGCAGAAAAAAACATTCCAAATGGTTTGGAATTGGAAAACTCCTCCACCATTTTACGGGTATTATCCCTACTATCTTTAGGTCAGTACAATTACAACGATACCACATATGTATTGTTTTTTTATGTCTAAACAGTATAAAAATAAATTAAAACTTTGACTTTTTTTATATCGCCATATTCTGACCCCCATAACTTTTATATCTACTGAGCTGTGTGGGGGTTCATTTTTTGCGGAATGATCTGTAGTTTTTATTGATAACATGTTGGAGTGTGTGAGACTTTTTTTTTACTACTTTTTTTGGGGTAAGAGAAGCGATGAAAAAATGGCGAATTGGCCATTTTGACTTTTTTTCCATTACGCCATTCACCGTAGTGCAAAAATATTTTTATATTTTAATAGTACGGGCATTTTCAAAAGCGGTGATGCCCATGATGTTTATATTTTTGGTATTTATGTATTTATTTTTTTATTCTATGGAAAGGGGGTGATTTATTTTTTTTTATATTTTTGTTTTTTAACTTTTTTAAAACTTTTTTATGGTTTTGTAGCTTGTGTTTGAGGCTTTTTTTAAAATTGTTTTTATTCTGTACCATCATATTTCTTGATAAAAGCAGAATTGCTCATTTCTTATGTTGGCCTGCCACCTGCTGGCCAAAATAAGAATTGCAGCCCCAAAACCTTGCGTCTCTAACTGTGGGTCTTTGAAACAGCAGAAATCCACCAGCCATGTTTAACTATCGATCCAGCTGTGCAGGTACCGAAAGGGTTAAAAAAAAAAAACTTTGGAAAAAACAAAAACTTTTTTGTTTGCATCGCCATATTAAGACATTCATAACATTTTTATTTATATTAGTACGTGGCTTTGTGAGGGCTCATTTTTGCAGGGCGATTTGTACTTTTCATCAATACAATTTTCTTTTCAATTTTATTTTTCCTTTTCGCCATATGGGATAACCATTTTTATATTTTAATAGTATGGGCGCTTTTGCATGTGGTGATGCCTTTGATGTTTATTTTTTTTAATTGTTCATGTATTTTTATTTTTACACTTTTTAATAGTTCCCCTAAGGAACTTGAAAAGCAATCAATAGATTGCTTCTCTCATAGACTCTAATGTATTAGCACTGGAGTCTATGAGAATTTCACAGTGTTCCTATGGAGCCCTACCACAGGCAGGGTCTCCATAGGAACCTGTGTGAGGCAGCCTTATTCAGGAGGACCAAGACTGCCACACATAATGTCTTGCTCCCCCATCCTTGCTAGGGGGAGTCGGTGCATGGCAGGGAGCTTGCATTCCAGTTTTTTTGGCTCACAGATGCTGTGGTCACATTTGACCATGGCACTTGATGCTTTAAATGTGTGTGATCAACATTTTTCTTAATTGCATACATTAGCCCTGGGTGTCTGCTGTTTAAAACAGCAGGCACCCACCAGCTATGATGTTCACTGCGTTTGCAAGCAGACGCCATCATAATAGATTTATAGGAGAGGTTTTTTTTCTGTGTCCTTTCTGGGGTTTTTGCGGGCTGTATGCGGAACCACTTTAACATGGCCGCAAAAAAACTTGCAATGTGCATTCCATTTCCGTATATCAGCATGGCCGTTCTGCAAAAAAATAAGACATGTCCTATGATTGTCCACATTATGGACAAGGATAGGACTGTTCTATTAGGGGCCAGCTGTTCCGTTCTGCAAAATAAGAAAATGCACGTGGTCAGTATCCGTGTTTTGTGGATCCGCAGTTTGAGGACTGCAAAACTTCCAAGGGTTGTGTGCATGAGCCCTAACTTTGCAACCTGGAGCTTAAAATGTTTATAATTATAAGATTTTTGTGATATGGAGTACTCCAGTTCAAGAATAAAGCTGCACGACGTGCTACACATGCTATAAAAAAAATAGCAACTTATAACCACCTTACTGATCCTCTGCCACTACAGTTCAGGCTGTGCAAGGTCCCCTCTGCACCCACTTCATTCTACTGTCTCAACAAGGAAGGAAACGGCTGTGAATGCTGCTAAGACAATCACTGGCCATATCCTTGACCCGCCTCAGCCAGTGATTGTATCTTTCACACAATGAGCTGTAAGGGTCACTCCTTGACTATCCAAAAAGTATGGTGATATGTGTATGATTACTGGGGTCCCCCCAGCAGTCATGAGAACAGGGCTCCCCTAGTACAGTTTGTGACTGGAGGTGGTGTGCATATGTGACCACCTTTCCATTCACTCAATATAGCTTTCGGTTAAATCCAGCGATCAGCTCCATAGATGTGCTACTGCTTTCTTGTACAACTGGGTCATGTGATTCTGGACCATAGCTTGGTCATGAGGTTTTTAATAAAAAAAAAACAAAAAAAAAACTGACACCTACTGTATTTTCCCTGACAGGAAATATGAAATAGGGATGCCTTAATGAGATTTCATATTGTACGTTTACACTACTTTATTTTTGTATTTTATAGTCCAGAGGACGAGTCATCCACATCATCGAGCGATGAAGATGAGGAAGAGAACAAAGCTGGAGACAAGTTACTAGGGAAGGTTGTCTGTGTAGCCTTACATTTTGGGGACCAAAAGAAAGTCACCTGGGTTCCAGTGCTGGTAAGAACTGATTTTTAACATAGTCACATGTATAAGACCTTTTATTTGCTGAAATGTGATCTTTCAGGTATCTCTCAATATGAGACTTTTTAGTATAGAGTAAAACAGGGGGTTGAAATCTTAATTTAAGTCTTGTGATTGAGATGTAATGGGGGCCAGGTACTTTAGCCGCTTTTTCAACATGGAGGAAAAGAAATCAAGGAATGTTGACCTAAATTATAATTTATTTTAGATCTATTAACCCCTTAAAAATCCATAACATACATTAATTCAATGCTTGGCAGTCTCCAACAGGTTTTAAATAGAGGGGCATATGTATATTAGACCTCTACTCATTCAGATGGGTGACATGAGATCCCTGTTCTCAAAATCAGTAAAGGTCCTGACCGTTGAACCCCCACTGATCAGACACTTGCAGGTGCCACCACCCGAAATCGTGTCTCAGAAAAATACAAGAAGTCTTGAAAAAAGCGCTCCTTGTAGTTGGATCAACGTAAATATAAAGCTATGGCTAAAAAATTGCTTTATGCTTTTAGGGTTTTTTGTCTCGCCCCATAGCCATTTTTAATTCAGCCTTTAAATCCCATCAAGGGTACTGGGGGCATATTGCTAGGCTATGCCTCCAGTGTCTCATAGGGATGGGTCCCACCTCTAGGACCTACACTTATCCTTATGACAGAGCCTGCAAAGTGCCGGAGGGCACACTGCGCAAACACGGCCACCATTCCATTCACTTCTATGGGGCTGAACAGTGCTTGGATATTTTCAGCAGTCCCATAGAAATGAATGGAGGGCGGCAGCATTTGCACCCTCATGCACTTTGCAGGCTCCATTCTTAGGATCGTTGCGGGTCCCAGAGGTGGGACCCGCACCTATCAGACATTGGGAGTATATCCTGGCATTATGCCCCAAATATCCTAGATGGGACAACCCCTTTAAAGAGGTTGGCCATTTTTTGACTACTTGTGACCAATGTATAGGTAAGATGACTATACTGCACTTACTAATATATGCTCTGTTGTATTCTGTTAGGCAAATCTTCTGTGCTGTCCTCATAGAGGTCCTGTTCATAATATGGCTGCTGATGGAGAGTCATGTAACCAGACACATCACTCCGCCTCTTCCATTCAAACACACTTCACCTGCACTAAATTCCCAACAGTGCAAGAGCAGATGGCAGGTGCAGTGTATTTCAATGGAGGAGACATCACATGGAGGTGATTTTCCTGGTCACATGACCCTCCATCAGCAGCATTTAATGGAAGTGAACAGCACAAAAGATTTGGCAAACAGGGAAGCATACCTTATGAAATATATAAAATGGTGCAGAATTTCAACTAAGACTGTATTAGTAAGTGCCATATATTCACCTTACCTGTCAACGGTCTTATGGTGTCCTAACTAAGGCCAACATAAACTAGTGACAGATCCCCTTACAAAATGCTGGGTCCATTTGTTTAATTTACCCAACCATCTTCATAAAATCTTGTGCAAAACAGCTCCAGCGCCTGCCGCTTCAGGCCCATATTCATGAGCTCCTGGCTTTCCCCGCCCACCTGCTGAAACCTGTCAATCAGAGGCAGGTGGGCGGGGAGAGCCGTGAGCTCACGAATATGGGGACTCATCGGCATGTGCTGAAGCTGTTAGAACCTAGCAACAGAAAACTGGTGACAGATTCCGTTTAAGGATGTGGCCTATTTTGCATTTCAGGACGCATTTTTTTCCGTCATGTATGGCAGATGGGTTTTCAGAGTTTTCAATACTGATGACTTATCAGTTCCTGATCGATGGGGTTCCGACACCCATGACCCACGCCGATTAGCTTTTTAATAAGGCACCGGTGGTCCTGTGAACACCACTGCCTTCTCTCAGCTTCCAAGACCAGTGGTGACACATTCATCGATCATGTGGCCTAGGAGCAGTTCAGTCCCATTTAAGTGAATGGGGCTGAGCACAATACCAAGCACAGCCGCTATACAATGTATGGCGCTGTGCTTTGTAAGCTACGTGAAGGCAGCTGCACTCACAGGAGCGCTGGTGCCTTCTCAAACAGCTGACCTGCGGGGTCCTGGGAGTCAGACCCCCACTGGTCATATACTGATGACCTATCCTGAGGATGTATAAAAATCCTGGAAACCCCTTTTAAAGCTGGCTCTGATTCTGGAGCTGAGCGGGCTCCATAGCTACCAGGTACATGCTGTTTTAGAGATCAGACACTTGGGTGGCAGAGCAGTCTATGGTATAAACGATAGAAATGACATTTTTACAAATACGAAAAAAAGTATTGAAAATTCAAATGACCTTTTTTCCCATTATAGAAATAAAATGAAACATTAAAAAAATAAAGATCTTTAGTCTCGCTGTATCTAAAAATGCATAAATAGTCAATACTGAAAAGTGTTTATTCTGTATGGTGAATGGCATCAAACGAAAAGTAATTAACCCCTTAAGGACCCTGCCATTTTTCACATTAAGGACCAGGCCATTTTTAGCAAATCTGACATGTCTCACATTATGTAACATAGTAACATAGTAACATAGTTTGTAAGGCCGAAAAAAGACATCAGTCCATCCAGTTCAGCCTGTTTTCCTACAAGTTGATCCAGGGGAAGGCAAAAAACCCTGTGAGGTAGAAGCCAATGTGGTGATTACTTTAAAATGCTTTTACTTATCCAGGCCATTCTGAGATTGATTTCTCGTCACATATTGTACTTCATGACAGTGGTAAATTTGAGTCAAAATATTTCATTTTTATTTATAAAAAAAATACAAAATGTACCAAAAATGTAGAAAAATTAGCAAATTTTAATTTCTCTACTTTTAAAATACATAGTAATATCTCCAAAAATAGTTATGACTTTACATTCCCCATGTGTCTACTTCAGGTTTGGATCATTTTGAAAATGACATTTTAATTTTTTGGGACGTTAGGAGGCTTAGAAGTTTAGAACCAAATCTTGAAATTTTTCACAAAATTTCGAAAACCCACTTTTTAAGGACCAGTTCAGGTCTGAAGTCACTTTGTGAGGCTTACATAATAGAAACCACCCAAAAATAACCCCATTTTAGAAACTAGACCCTTCAAGGTATTCAAAACTGATTTTACAAACTTTGTTAACCCTTTAGGTGTTCCACAAGAATTAAAGGAAAATGTAGACAACATTTCTGAATTTCACTTTTTTGGCAGATTTTCCATATAAATCAATTTTTTCCCGGTAATAAAGCAAGGGTTAACTGCCAAACAAAACTCAATATTTATTACCTTGATTCTGTAGTTTACAGCAATGCCTCATTTGTGATAGTAAACTACTGTACAGGCACGCGGCAGGGCGCAGAAGGAAAGGAATGCCATATGGTTTTTGGAGGGCAGATTTCACTGGAAAATTTTTAAGTTGTCATGTCACATTTGATGCACCCCTAGAGTAGAAACTCCAAAAAAGTGACCCCATTTTGGAAACTACAGGATAAGGTGGCAGTTTTGTTAGTACTATTTTAGGGTACATACGATTTTTGGTAGCTCTATATTACACTTTTTGTGAGGCAAGGTAACAAAAAATACCTGTTTTGGCATTGTTTTTATTTTTTGTTATTTACAACGTTCATCTGACAGGTTAGATCATGTGATATTTTTATAGAGCAGTTCGTTACGGACGCTGGCAATATCTAATATGTATACTTTTTTCTTATTTATTTAAGTTTTACACAATAATATTTTTGAAGCACAAAAAAGTCATGTTTTAGTGTCTCCATAGTCAGAGAGCTGTAGTTTTTTTATTTTTTGGGCGATTGTCTCAGGTAGGGGCTCATTTTTTGCGGGATGAGATTATGGTTAGATTGGTACTATTTTTAGGGGCATACGGCTTTTGAAACGCTTGGTGTTGCGCTTTTAGTGATGTAATGTGAAAAAAAATGGCTTTTCTTACACCGTTTTTTTGTCTTTTTTTTTTACGGTGTTCACCTGAGGAGTTAGATCATGTGATATTTTTGTAGAGCAGGTTGTTATGGACGTGGCGATACCTAACATGTATACTTATTTTTATTTTTTAAGTTTTACACAATAATATCATTTTTGAAACAAAAAAAAAATCATGTTTTAGTGTCTCCATAGTCAGAGAGCTGTAGTTTTTTTTATTTTTTGGGCGATTGTCTCAGGTAGGGGCTCATTTTTTGTGGAATGAGATGACGGTTAGATTGGTACTATTTTTGGGGGCATACGCCTTTTTGATCGCTTGCTGTTTCACTTTTAGTAATGTAATGTGACAAAAAATGGCTTTTCTTACACCGTTTATTTTTTATTTTTTATGGTGTTCACCAGGCGGGGTGGATCATGTGATTTTTTTTTTATAGAGCAGGTTTTTACGAACGCGGCTATACCTGATATATTTATTCTTTTTTTTTCCTTTTTTTTCCTACAATTTTATATGTGACTTTTTATGGGAAAAGGGCTTTTTTTAATTGAAACTTTATTTTTTTATTGTTAAAAACACTTTTATTTTACTCTGAGAGGCTTGGGGTTGCCATGGCAACCATCGGCTCCCCGCGATCATAGTGCGGGGAGCCGATGTAACAGGTTAGGGAGCGAAAACCTTCCATATGCCGCGGTCAGCGCTGATGGCGGCATATGAGCGGTTAATCCACTGGCATCGGCGTCATCACCGATGCTGGTGGATACAGCAGGGATCCGGCTGTCAGCCGGATCTCTGTTTCTCATAGGGGCACCCGGCATGGGGGACAAGGAAGGACCCCAGGACGAGAATGCTCGTCCTGGGGCACTAAGTACCCGCAATTTAGGACGAGCATTCTCGTCCTGGGTCCTGGGTCCATAAGGTGTTAAAGGCAATCTTTCATCTGTTTTTCACCTATATAACTAACAGCAATGCCCCACAGAAGATTGCATACACATCCAAGACATACCTGTGTGCACTTTGTGTCTGTATTCCATGTCCAGGAAAGGCACTTTTTCCCCTCGCCTCCACAACGGCCTAACATTGAGGATACTCCGCCTCTTTTAGGGGCAGGAAACAATTAGAACAGTGCAATAAAATTCCTCCTCCGACAATCTGTTCCAGTTGTTTCCTGTCCCTAAAGGTTGCAGGAGTCGGTGCAATTTCGAACAGCCTTCAGGTTTGTTTTCCCAGCCGTGGCTGGAGGGCTGGTGCAGGGAACAGGGCTCTGGGGCTTACCTGCTTGGCTCCTCTTGTTTGTAGGCGTAAGTCCGGCAAATGCTGGTGGCCCCAGGCTCTTTCTGTTCCTCCCTGATGGCACTGGGGTTCGGCACAGAGGAGGAGGAGGATCGCGGTATTTTTGCATTCCATGCTGGAACGCATGCGTGGAGTCGCTGGGTCGCGCCGGAAGTGATGTCACATGCTGGTGATCACGTGACCGGGGCGCTCAGGTGATTTAAACAGGAAGAAAGAGCTTGGAAATGGCGCTTCATCGGTTTCCAGGACCTGTGGACCGCTATGGGATTAACTGGGGACCCTGCCTGTTGTATCACCATCTTCTGACTGCAGTATGTCATTGGTTTCGGATGGAGATGCTGGCCGCAAATCTACTGATCCTCCCAGACCCTCCAGCCCGATAAGCCTCCTCCTGGAGGGCTCAGTTTGTTTTACTGGTTTCGGCACTAGGTGGATTTTTCTCTCTGGGTGATGGCTTCCCTCTGAATCTTTGTAAAAATTTTAGGCACTAAGTATCTCCTTTGCTTTTTAGGGCAAAGAGGGTGTTAAAGCCTCTGGTCAGCCATCCCAGAAGAAAAGATGCCCTATTTGCAAAAAGTCTATGCCGGTGGCCTCTAAGAAATGGCTTTGCCAAACCTGCACATCTAAAGTGATATCCGATGAATCTCCTTCTTTATTTGAGAACATGAGATCCTTAATTAAAGAAGAAGTCGGGGCAGTTTTGGACGCCAAGTTGGCGCCAGTTATTCCGAATCCCTCCACTTCTAAATCTGTGTCCCAGACTACTGTCAACACTGATTCTGATTTGGATGAAGGCGAGGTCTCTTCTAATGATGATTCTTCTGACCTCGACAATACGGCAGGGCGCCCACTCTGCTCTATTGAGGCAACTGAGTCCCTCCTTAAGAATATCCGTGTCACCATTAATTTTGAAGAGTCTAGGGAACCTCTTTCTGTCCAAGACCAGCTCTTCTTGGGACTGGGAGATAAAAAAAGACGAGTCTTCCCAGTACATAACAATATTAAAAGCATTATTTCCAATGAATGGAAAGATCCTGATAAGAGACAGATAGTATCTAAAAAGTTTAAAAGAAAATATCCCTTTACGGAGGAAGACTCGGCCTTATGGGATAAAGCCCCAAGAGTCGATGCCCCCATTGCCAAAATTTCCAAAAGATCGTCCCTGCCATTTGAAGACATTGGGTTATTAACCCCTTCACCCATTTTCACGTACATGTACGTGAGTGAATGCGGCTCCTTGCTGCATCCTCACGTCCATGTACGTGATAGGATCGGGCGGGTGCAGGAGCTGCACCCGCCCGATCAGCAGCACAGGCCCAGCTGTTGCTGATAGCCAGGCCTGTGCTGCATCCCCCGGCATCGCTGTGTGCGGTGATGCCGGCGAATTAACCCCTCACACGCCGCGATCACCGCTGACCGCGGCGTGTGAGGAGTCAGAGAGGGAGGGGGCTCCCTCTGACCCCATCGGCCCCCCGCGCTGCGCTGGCAGGGGGCCGATGGTTGCCATGGCAACTCCAACGCCTCACATCGGAGGCATCGGAGCTGCCATGTACGGAAGCCTAGGGGATCCAGCCTGAGGGCTGGGTCTCCTAGGCAACCTGTCAGCGTCTCACACAGTGAGACGCTGACAGTTCAATTCAGTACAATACAAAATGTATTGTACTGAATTGAAACAGGGATCATACCCTAAAAATGTGAAGTCCCATAGTGGGACATAAGTAAAAAGTAAATAAAAGTGTAAAAAAGTGTTTTTTTAATAATAAAAAAATAAAGTTTCAAGTAAAAAAAAGAAAAAAGCCCCTCCCCATAAAATAATGTTTTTTTTTAAAAAAAATAAAAAACACACATATTGGGTATCGCCGCATCCGTCACAAAGTGCTCTATAAAAATATCACATGATCTACCACCTCAGGTGAATGCCGTAAAAATTTTTTTTAAAAAACTGAGCAAAAATGCCATTTTTTTGTCACCTTACATCACAAAAAGTGTAATTACAAGCGATCAAAATGACATATGTACCCTAAAATAGTGCCAATCAAACCGTCAACTCTTCCCGCAAAAAATGACACCCTACCTAAGACAATCGGCCAAAAGATAAAAAAAATATGGCTTTCAAAAAATGGAGACACTAAAACATGATTTTATTTTCTTCAAAAAAGCTTTTATTTTGTAAAACTGAAATAAATGTAAAAAAGTAGACATATTAGGTATCGCCGCGTCCGTAAAAACCTGCTCTATAAAAATATCACATGATCTAACCCCTAAGGTGAATTTCATAAAAAAAATAAAATAAAAACTCTGCCTAAACGACCATTTTTTTGGTCATTTTGCAACATAAAGTGTAATATTGAGTGATCAAAAAATCATATGTACCCAAAAATGCTACCTATAAAAACGTCAACTCATTCTGCAAAAAATGAGCCCCTACACAAGACGATCGGCAGAAAAATAAAAGAAATGTAGCTTTTAGAAAATGACTCGACACAAAAACATAATTTTTGTTTTGAAAAATGTTTTATTATGTAGAACTGAAACAGCAACAAAAAATTACACATATTTGATATTGTTGCGTCTGTATCAACCTGCTCCTTATAAGCAACACATCTATCCTGTCAGGAGAACTCTGTAAAAAAACAAAAAATAAAAACTGTGCCACAACAGCCATTTTTTTACCTTGCCTCACAAAAAGCGTAATACTGAGCAATCAAAAATCATATGTACCCCAAAATAGTACCAATAAAACTGTCACCTCATCTTGCAATTTCCAAAATGGGGTCACTTTTTGGGAGTTTCTACTCTGGGGGTGCATCAGGGGGTGTTCAATGTGACATGGAAACTTAAAATTATCCCAGCGACATCTGCCCTCTAAAATCCATATGGCATTCCTTTCCCTCTGCGCCCTGCTATGTTCCCCTACAGAAGTTTACCACCACATGTGGGGTGTTTCTGTAAACTGCAGAATCAGGGTAATAAATATTGAGTTTTTCTTTGGCTGTTAACCCTTGCTGTGTTACAGGGACAATAAATTAAAATGGAAAATCTGCAAAAAAAGTGAATTTTTGAAATTTCACCTCCATTTTCCTTTCATTCTTGTGGAACACCTAAAGGGTTAACAAAGTTTGTAAAATCAGTTTTGATTAACTTGATGAGTGTAGTTTCTAAAATTGGGTCATTTATGGGTGGTTTCTATTATGTAAGCGCCACAAAGTGACTTGATAACTGAACGGGTCCCTGAAAAGTGGGTTTTGAAAATTTTCTTTAAAAATTTTAAGAATTGCTTCTAAAATTCTAAACCTTCTAACTTCCTGAAAAATAAAATGATGTTTACAAAATGATGCCAACATGAAGTAGACATCTGGGAAATGTACAGTAACAACAATTTTATGAGGTATCACAATCTGCTTTAAAAGCAGAGACGTTCAAATTTCAAAAATTATGAATTTTTCCAAATTTTCTGTAAATTTTGGAATTTTTTATAAAGAAAGGTGAAACATATTGACTCAAATTTACCACTAACATGAAGTACAATATGTCACGAGAAAACAGAATCGCTTAGATAAGTAAAAGCGTTCCAGATTTATTTCCACATAAAGTGAAACATGTCAGATTTGAAAAATGTAGCTTGGTCCTTAAGGTGAAAACTGGCTGTGTCTTGAAGGGGTTAAAAGACCCGATGGACAAGAAATAATGAGCCCTTTCTTAAGAAGGCTTGGGAATCCTCCTCTGCTACCTTCAGGCCAAGTATCGCAGCCACTTATACGGCCAGGACTCTAAATCTCTGGTTGTCCCAATCAGAAGAACATCTAGAGTCGGGTACCCCCAAAGAGGACATTTTATCTTCAATCTCAATTCTGAAGCAGGCGACAAAATTCTTGGCCTACGCCTCGGCAGATATTGCCAAATTGTCCGATAAGTCAGCTGCATTAGTGAACACCACTCGCCGAGCAGTCTGGCTCAAGTACTGGTCAGGGGACACAGCATCTAAGAACAGGCTATGCTCGGTCCCTTGTGAGGGAGACAGAGTGTTCGGCTCTGCTTTAGATGACATTCTGGAGAAAGCGTCGGACAAAAAGAGGGGGTTCCCTATGGAGTCTTAAGTATTTTCATCAGAGAAGAAATTTTCGTGGCCAGGGACGTAGTAAATTTGAACAAAAAAAAGAAGGGAAATTCGAACTGGCAAGCCTCAAGGAATAAAAATAAGGGATTCATCTTTAACACTGACAAAAATCCCAAGCAGTCTAAATGACGCCAGGACTTCTGTGGGGGGAAGGCTGAAAGATTTCTGCCCAGCCTGGGAAAGCATTCAGGCTTCTCCATGGATAATTTCCGTCATAAGAGACGGTTACCAATTAGAGTTTCTGGACATTCCCCCCGACAGATATATGGAGAACAAAAGACTGACGGGAGAAAATCAAGAGGCCATGGAAATACAATTTGCCCTATTACTAGAAAAAGAGGCTATAATCCCTGTCCCCATAAATCAGGAAAGACGAGGATTCTACTCGCCAATCTTTTTAATAAGGAAAGCAAACGGAAGTTATAGAGCGATTATAAACTTGAAAGACCTCAACAATCATATTTGTTACAAGAGATTGAAGATGGAATCGATAAAGTCCACAGTAAATTTGCTCCAGAAAGGCTTCTTTATGATAACAATGGATCTTAAGGATGCCTATTATCACATCCGAATACATCCAAAGCACCAAAAGTTTCTGAGACTGGCAGTATGGATGGAAGAAGAAATGAGACACTTCCAATTTCAAGTACTCCCGTTTGGTCTCTGCTCAGCCCCCAGACTATTCACGAAGGTAATGGCAGAGGTGTCGAGTTTCCTGCATTGGTCGGAAATACTGTTAGTCCCTTATTTGGACGATCTGCTAATAGTAGCCTCGTCAGCAGAAAAACTAAAATCAGACCTTCAGTTCACGCTGCAGACTCTATCCAAGCTAGGATGGATTGTAAACTTTCAGAAATCAAATCTTGTGCCAAGACAGGAATATGTCTTTCTGAGAGTTCTTCTAAACTCAGATTTAATGACTTCCTTCCTTCAACCATCAAAACAGCAGGAACTCATTCTCAAGGTGTCATAATTTTGTCAGAAAAACAAAGTGTCAGTCAGAGACATCATGACGATCCTGGGTCTGCTGACCTCCAGGCCCATTCAAGGGTGCTTCGGACATTCCTCTTGGACAATTGGAACAGAAAACAGTCCGCGCTGAATATGCAATTAACCCTTCCAGTTTGGGTAAAAACATCCCTGAAGTGGTGGATGTCTCCAGTGAATCTCTCCACGGGAGTGGAATGGCATCAGAGAGACCAACTTCTCCTAAACACAGATGCGAGCAGTCAGGGTTGGGGGGCCCACCTGGAACACCAGACAAGACAAGAATTATGGAGTGCTCTCATGGCTCAGTCATCCTCAAGCAGAAGGGAATTATCTGCGGTTTGGAAAGCATTGAAAGCCTTTGCCCCGAGTCTGAGATCCAGACATGTGAATTTTCGGACAATACAACTACAGTGGCCTATTTAAACAAACAGGGAGGAACAAGAAGCCGCTCTCTCTCATTGATCTCGGCCAGAATCTTTAGGTGGGCAGAGTTGAACCTAAAATCACTATCAGCAGTCCACATAAAAGGGGCACAGAACGAGTTGGCAGACTTTTTGAGCAGGAAGGTTCTCAGAGAGGGAGAATGGAGCCTCAACCAAAAGGTTTTCGAGGACATTTGCCTAAGATGGGGTCATCCAGAGATAGACCTGTTTGCATCAAGAATAAACAGAAAAACTCAAAAACTCTGTGTCTCAACAAGACAAACCAACTCAGGTGGATGCTCTGTCAACACGCTGGCCGCATACTCTATTATAGGCATTCCCGCCATTCGCTCTAATTCCCTGAGTTCTGTTGAAAGTCATAGAGGAGAGGGCAGAATTAATCCTTATTGCTCCCTTTTGGCCCAGGAGAGCCTGGTTCCCAATCCTAAAAGCTCTAGCGAAGCAGAATCTGTGACATCTTCCGAACATTCCAAACCTTCTTCATCAAGGTCTTGTAATCCACCCGGACATTCCACACCTAAACTTGATGGCCTGGAGGTTGAGCGGCAAATCCTAAAAAATAAGGGCTTATCTGAGGCGGTCATAGACACTTTAATGCGCAGTAGGAAACAGGTAACTTCAAAAATTTACATGCGCACCTGGAATGCCTTTTTAGCTTCTGTGTCAGGAAGCTGGAATCCCACTATGGCACCTAATATATCTGTTGTTCTGGACTTCCAGGTCTGGATAAAGGCCTCAGGGTCAGCACTCTGAAAGTGCAAGTGGCTGCCTTAAGCGCCTTTATGGGTACCAAGCTGGCAGACCTGGATCTAATTAAAAGGTTTTTTTAAGGGGGCAAGTAGAATCTGTCCTTCTTTTAGATCAAACGTTTCCCCCTGGGACCTGAATCTAGTCCTGTTGGGTCTTACCATATCTCCCTTCGAGCCTTTAGATTCTATCCCGATAAAATGGCTCTCGTTAAAAACCGCTTTTCTTTTGGCTATAACCACAGCTAGAAGAATAGGGGAGATTCAAGCTTTTTCTATAGCGTCTCCGTATCTGACTGTACTGGACGACAGAATAGTTCTTAAACATTCCCCGAGTTTTCTAAAGTATTTTCAAAATTTCACTGTCAAAAAGAAATCTCTTTACCATCCTTTTGTCCCCAGGCTTCTTTAGAAAGGGAGAAAGCATTCGCAAACCTTGATGTTAGAAGATGAGTCCTTCAATACCGTCAGTCAACTAAGGATTTCAGAAAGACTGATCAGCTACTAGTTCGGTATCAAGGTCAAAACAAGGGGAAAGCGGCCAGTAAAGCCACGATTGCACAATGGATCAGACAATGTATCAGTCTATGCTATTTAGAAAAAAGTCTGCCACCCCCTCTCAATTTGAAGGCTCACTCCACCAGAGCGATGTCTAATGTACATCATGGGCAGAGCAGGCCCATGCTATATTGGAGGAAATCTGCCAGGCTGCCACTTGGTCCACTCCAACTTTTTTCAGACATTATAAGTTAGATGTGCTTGCTAATTCAGACGTATCATTTGGGAGAAAGGTGTTGTCTACCCTAGTCCCTCCCTAAATTGCTTTGTTTTTCTCTGTTAGTCCTCCATGTTAGGCCGTTGTGGAGGCGAGGGGAAAAGTTATAAATTACTATTACCGGTAATTGGTTTTTCCCTTTAGCCTCCACAACGGCATGGAGTTTCCCACCCGTGTTATTTTTGTCTAGAAGTGGTGCTATTATTTTTTTCTGATTATGACTATGTTTTTTCTCTTGTATTCAATAAAGTTGTTGCATTTACCTTTGAGTCTTAGGTTATTAACTGGAACAGGATGTCGGAGGAGGCATTTTATTGCACTGTTCTAATTGTTTCCTGCCCCTAAAAGAGGCGGAGTATCCTCCATGTTAGGCAGTTGTGGAGGCTAAAGGGAAAAACTAATTACCGGTAAGAGTAATTTATAACTTTATTCTGCTGGAAAACAGCTCCCAAGTGCCAGCTGAATGTGAAACTAAAAACAGCTTTCTCTCCCAACTCGATTTCTAACAGCTATATCTTCTGATATAGTGGATCTGATGCTGTGATTTTGGTATCATTTGAAAGCTTGGAATGCCAGCTTTCAAAGAAGGTCATTTTTCTATCTGCTACCAATCCCAATATATGAACAGCTAAAGCAGCCTTCCCCTCTTCAGTCTGGTTTGCTTTGAGCACTTGCAGGAGCAGAGCTGGGCACTTGGGAGCTGTTTTCCTGAAGAATAAAAGTGCTTTTCCTGGACATGGAATAAAGACACAAAGTGCACACAGGTATGTCTGGGATGTGTCTGCAATCTTCTCTAGGGCACTGCTGTTAGTTATATTGGTGAAAAATGGTGAAAGACTCCCTTTAAATATTCATACATATCCCAAAATGGTATCAATTAAAACTACAGTTCGCCCAGTAGAAAAATGAGGCCATACATAGCTCTATGATATAAAAAATGTACAGATGTCAGAATATGGCAACTTCACACTACATCATATGGTTTATTAAGTGGTGCAATTGGAAAGTACAACTTGTTCTGCAAAAAAACTAAACTTGATTTGGCTATATGAACAGGAAAAAAAATTATACCTCCTAGAAGGCAGAGAGTGAAAAACTAAAATGAAAAAATGATCAATGGCTACATCAGGAAGGGGTTAAGCATGTTGATGGAGTTGATTGAGGCATAACCTTTATTCGGAGATAAAAACAGGCCTTGTCCACTTGCACTAAGAATATATTTATATAAATAAAATGTGTCTTTTCTAACAGGTAGTTTCACCAGACTGTCGTGATGATGTGGCTGTTAAGAAGGACTTTATTCTAGTGCGCTCCTTTAAGGATGGTAAATTGTAAGTCTCTCTATTATTTTCTTTGTAGCTAATGGATCATGTACAGGTGCTAACAACTTTTCTCATTTTAACAGTTTTTCTGTCATGAAGACTGATATTCAAGACATTGGTGATGTTTCCTTTATAAATGACTGTATATTAAAGCCAGGTAAGTAGAGTTTTTAATTGCTGATGTTTATATCGGGACATTCCACAAAAAGGTTTAAAATGGCTTGTCAAGGGTTTTTTTGCAGTTTCCATTTCCAACATTTTCCCCTCTTTCTCTTTTTAATGTATTGTAAATTAATGCTATCTCCCAATCCAGAATTTAGTCACATGATCTCCTCCGCTCTTCTACAACTGCTTGGTCTTCTGCTCTATGCTGTGTCCTGTGGCGTGGACATTCATCTAATTAGCATGGGGAAGAAGGCAGGACCCTGTGATCCTCTGCAATCTCAGTGCCTGCCCTGTTCACCTGTCACACCAACAATGTCTGTGCATGCGAATATAGGACCCACGTGTTCCCCATCCATGTTAAAGTGAAGTTGTCATCCCGTCATTTTTGGACCATTATCTACAGGAATAAATGAGTAGTACTGCAGATAAGGAGTCCAGATCACTTTCATTTATTTCCCTACTGCCTCCCGTTCCTCCTCTGTCAGCAGTCAAAACTGCACTTAAATACACAGTGCGGGATGCTGTGCTGTTCTAACATAACAGAGAGAACTTGTGTGCGTATCCACGGCAGTCCTGAAAATGTATTTCAATGCAGCTTTGAGTGCTGACAGTGGGTAACGGGGAGCAGTAGGAAACAAAAAGATAATTATCTGGACTCTATATCTGCAGTACTACTCATGTATTACTAAAGATGATACCTCCAAATCAGGGTGACAGATTCATTTTAAATAGATGGCCGACCATAATACAGGACACAGCAGAGTGCAGAATATAAGGCTGGAAACAAATGGATGTGACATCACAGAAAGTTGCAGGAGAAAAGCCAAGTACTGTAGGTGATTTGGCTGCATTTTGAATTGGGTTTTAGCTTGCATTTTGGAATTTACAATACAATACAAAGTAAAATGTGGGCACACATTAGCTAAAATGAGGTGGGAAAAGGTTAATCTCTCAAAATTCGGGTAAACTGTTTGAAGGTTTTCTAAGAGATGCTATCTTGGAGTACCTCAATGAAAATAAGCAAATAACTCCATATCAGCATGGCTTCATGAGGGATCGGTCATGTCAAACCAATTTAATCAGTTTCTATGAGGAGGTAAGTTCTAGACTTGACCGCGGGGAATCAATGGATGTCGTATATCTCGACTTCTCCAAAGCATTTGACACGGTACCACATAAAAGGTTAGTATATAAAATGAGAATGCTTGGCCTTGGAGAAAATGTCTGTATGTGGGTAAGTAAATGGCTCAGTGATAGAAAACAGAGGGTTGTTATTAATGGTATGTACTCAGATTGGGTCACTGTCACTAGTGGGGTACCACAGGGGTCAGTATTGGGCCCTATTCTCTTCAATATATTTATTAATGACCTTGTAGAAGGCTTGCACAGTAAAATATCAATTTTTGCAGATGACACTAAACTGTGTAAAGTAATTAACACAGAAGAGGACAGTACACTGCTACAGACGGATCTGGATAGACTGGAGGCTTGGGCAGAGAAGTGGCAGATGAGGTTTAACACTGACAAATGTAAGGTTATGCATATGGGAAGGAATAATGCAAGTCACCAGTACATACTAAATGGTAAAACATTGGGTAACTCTGACATGGAAAAGGACCTAGGAATTTTAGTGAACAGCAAACTAAGCTGCAGAAACCAGTGTCAGACAGCTGCTGCCAAGGCCAATAAGATAATGGGTTGCATCAAAAGGGGCATAGATGCCCGTGATGAGAACATAGTCCTGCCACTTTACAAATCACTAGTCAGACCACACATGGAGTACTGTGTACAGTTCTGGGCTCCTGTGAACAAGGCAGACAGAGCAGAGCTGGAGAGGGTTCAGAGGAGGGCAACTAAAGTCATAGCTGGAATGGGTGGACTACAGTACCCAGAAAGATTATCAAAATTAGGGTTATTCACTTTAGAAAAAAGACGACTGAGGGGAGATCTAATAACTATGTATAAATATATCAGGGGTCAGTACAGAGATCTCTCCCATGATCTCTTTATCCCAAGGACAGTAACCATGACGAGGGGACATCCTCTGCGCCTGGAGGAAAGAAGGTTTGTTCACAAAAATAGAAGAGGATTCTTTACGGTAAGAGCAGTGAGACTATGGAACTCTCTGCCCAAGGAGGTGGTGATGGTAAGTTCAGTAAAAGAGTTCAAGAGGGGCCTGGATGTATTTCTGGAGGGTAATAATATTACAGGTTATAGTTACTAGATATGGGTTGTTGTTGATCCAGGGAGTAATTCTGATTGCCTGATTGGAGTCGGGAAGGAATTTTTTCCCCTAAAGTGAGGAAAATTGGCTTCTACCGCACAGGGGTTTTTTGCCTTCCTCTGGATCAACTTGTAGGAAAACAGGTCGAACTGGATGGACAGATGTCTTTTTTCGGCCTTATAAACTATGTTACTATGTTACTAATATCCCTTATACACCACCTGCAAAGTAAAGTATACCTGTCTAATGTTTTCATCATTAGGACACGGGCACATGTTGTAAGTAGACATGAGTCAAGCGAGCTTTGGATGTTTCATCCGAAATCGCTTCGTTCATAACTTTGGAATAATACTGTATGGAGATCTACTGTACAGTATTAAAATGTGTGGGCTCTGATGAGCCAAAGTTAATTATTCGTGAAGTGGCGCGTGTAACTTTGTTGAATAATTTCGGTAATGAATTTTTAAAGTGGAAAACCACTTTAAAACATGAAACCGAACTCTGCTTCGGTTCCAAGGTACCAGTCGGAACAAAAGTCGCAAAATTTTGCGCAATTGCAAAAAAGTCGCAAAATTTTGTGCAAGTGCAAAAATTCTGGCTTTTTGACGCCAGAATTCTGGAATGACAAATGAAGTATGACAAATCAGGGCCATGATGTCCAAATCGAGACACGTTGCCATGTGTCCTTTATTCAATAAATTTGGAAGTTTGGAATATCAGCAGCGCTGTTTTTTTTTCTCTGCACATTGGTGTGATTTTCTGCACATTCATCATCATTGGTGTCCTACTCCATACCTGGCTGCAGCTAATTCTCCTTACACTACTTCTTGTTAATTCACCGTTGTGCCTGAATAACACAACGTTACAAGGTGAGCATATTATAGCCCCTTTCCCTTCTCTACTGCTACAGTTTATGCATTATGTGGCACTATGTAACTTTATTCTTTCAGTTACAATTTTACTTCATAGGGAATGCCATAAAATCAAAACATAAACTGTGGCGGAATTGTTTTTTTTTCCAATTCCTCCCCATTTGGATTTTTTCCAGCTTCCCACTAGCCAGAATTTGGACTTTGATTTCATTACCAAGTACTTGATACCAAATTGATACCAAAATATAACAACACATTAACCCCATGTTGCCCATTATGTGAGGAGGTACTGGATGGGGTCATTTACTATTAAAGGGGTTTTCCAGGATTTAACTACTGATGACCTATGCTCTGGATAGGTCATCAGTATCTGATCTGTGGGGGTCCGACACCTGAGACCCCCACCGATCAGCTGTTTGAGAAGGTACCGGCACACCTATGAGCGCCGTTACCTTCTCCCCGCTAACCAAGCACCGCGCCGTACATTGTACAGCGGCTGTGCTTGGGATTGTGCTCAGCTGCATTCACTTGAATGGTGCTGAGCTGCTCCTAGGCCATGTGACCGATGAACGTGACGTCACTGGCCAAGGAAAAGTTGAGAGAAGGCCGTGGCGCTCACAGGAGAGCCGGTGCCTTCTCAAACAGCTGATCGGTGGGGGTCCTGGGTGTCGGACCCCCCCGATCAGATACTGATGACTTATCTTGAGGATAGGTCATCAGTAGTTAAATCCCGGAAAACTCCTTTAATGTGAGGCACATGGAGGTACTAAAGTAATAACACCATGTGCCTCACCTTAATAACTAGATTTCGATTTCCTGAAGAAAATACATGTTGCTTGAAAAGAGTTTGTGTGCCTGTGGGGGTGAATGCATGAATGCATGTGTGTAAGGCTAGTTGCACACTAGCAGCAGAGATCCAGCAGGTTGTTCCACTGTTCATTATAATGTGGACCGGCGGAGATCTGGCTGCATTCCGGAAAATATGGCAAAAATCGTTAAGAAGAAAACCACAGCATACTTGCCGTAATGCGGACAGATCCCCATAATAGTGAATGGACCGGACAGAAAATTACAAACTGCCAGAACAGCCTGCCAAATCACCACCGTTCTTGCTGTGTATGTAATACTTGGTTGTAGTTAGACTGTGACTGTTACATCATCCGTGGCAGGCAAAATTTGAATATCTGAACATTCCGATGTTTTTATGGGGGATTGTTATTTTTAAATATGAATCTATTAAAAAACTACAAAGCTGATAAACTGCAAAAATACATACATACAGCAATTAGAACTTCGAAACCCAGTTTGAAAGGAGTCAGTACATTAAGCGGTTCAGGCTGTATTAGATGCAGAAGACTGAAAAAGAAGAAATGAATAAAATCTAAAAACATGAGGAATTTCAATGTAGAGCTTTTCAAGTGAACCCAACACTATCAGCCTCTCATAGCAGATTATAAAGACCCCCCCCTCAAGCACCATCAGCCTCTCAAAGTAAATTATAAAGACCACCCAGCACTATCAGCCTCTCATATGAGATTATAATGACCCCCAACACTATTAGCCTCTCATATCTGATTATAATGACCCCTCCAGCACTATCAGCCACTCATAGCAGATTACACTGACACTCCAGCACTATCAACCACTCATAGCAGATTATAAACCCCCCCCAGCAATATCAGCCACTCATATCAGATTGTAATGACCCCCCCAGCACTATCAGCTTCTCATAGCAGAATATAAAGAGCCCCCCCCAGCACTATCAGCCTCTCATAGCAGATTATAATGATCCCCAGCACTATCAACCACTTATAGCAGATTACAATGACCCCCCAGCACTATCAGCCACTCATAGCAGTTTATAAAGACCCCCTTAGCATTATTAGCCACTCATATCAGATTATAATGGTCCCCCAGCACTAACAGCCTCTCATATCAGATTATAATGACCCTCCAGCACTATCCGCCTCTTATAGCAGATTATATTGACCCCCCCCACCCCAGCATATCACCCTCTCATAGCAGATTATAATGACCCTCCCCAGCACTATCACCCTCTTATATCAGCCTCTCATAACAAATTACAATGCCCTCCAGCACTATCAGACTCTCATATCCGTTTATAATGACCCCACAGCACTATCAGCCTCTTATAGCAGATTATAATGACCCACAGCACTATCAGCCTCTCATAGCAGATAATAATGACCCCCAGCTCTGTGAGCCTCTCATAGCAGATTTTAATGACCCTCCAGGACTATCAGCCTCTCATAGCAGATTAAAATGACCCCCCGAGCACTCTCATAGTAGATTATAAAGACCCCCAGCACTATTACCGTTTTATAGCAGATTATAATGACCTCCAGCACTGTCAGCCTCTCATATCAGATTATAATGACCCCTACCGCTATTAGCGTCTCATTTCAGATTATAATGACCTCCCAGCACTATCAGCCTCATATAGCAGATTATAAAGAACCCTCTGAGCACTGTTGGCCTCTCATAGTGGTGGGGTGTCATTATACTCTGCTATCAGGTGCTCATATCAGATTATAATACCCCCCCCAGCACCATCAGCCACTCATATCAGTTTACAATGACCCCTCAGCACTATCAGCCTCTCATAGCAGATTATAGAGACCCCCACCCAGCACCATCAGCCTCTCATAGCAAATTATAATGACCCTCCTGCACTATCGGCCTCTCAAATCAGATTATAATGACCCCCCCCAGCACTATCATAGTAACATAGTTTATAAGGCCGAAAAAAGACATCTGTCCATCCAGTTTGGCCTGCTATCCTACAAGTTGATCCAGAGGAAGGCAAAAATAACCCTGTGAGGTAGAAGCCAATTTTCCCCACTTCAGGGGAAAAAATTCCTTCCCGACTCCAATTAGGCAATCAGAATAACTCCCTGGATCAACAACCCATTTCTAGTAACTCTAACCTGTAATATTGTTACCCTCCAGAAATACATCCAGGCCCCTCCAACTCTTTTAGTGAACTTACCATATCCACCTCCTCAGGCAGAGAGTTCCATAGTCTCACTGCTCTTACCGTAAAGAATCCTCTTCTATGTTTCTGTACAAACCTTCTTTTCTCCAGACGCAAAGGATGTCCCCTGGTCACAATCACAGTCCTGGGGATAAATAGATCATGGGAGAGATCTCTGTAATGACCCCTGATATATTTATACATAGTTATTAAATCTCCCCTCAGTCGTAACCCTAATTTTGATAATCTTTCTGGGTACTGTAGTCCACCCATTCCAGTTATCACTTTAGTTGCCCTCCTCTGAACCTTCTCCAGCTCTGCTATGTCTGCCTTGTTCACAGGAGCCCAGAACTGTACACAGTACTCCATGTGTGGTCTGACTAGTAATTTGTAAAGTGGCAGGACTATGTTCTCATCACGGGCATCTATGCCCCTTTTGATGCAACCCATTATCTTATTGGCCTTGGCAGCAGCTGTCTGACACTGGTTTCTGCAGCTTAGTTTGCGGTTTACTAAAATTCCGAGGTCCTTTTCCATGTCAGTGTTACCAAGTGTTTTACCATTTAGTATGTACTGGTGACTTGCATTATTCCTTCCCATGTGCATAACCTTACATTTGTCAGTGTTAAACCTCATCTGCCACTTCTCTTCCCAAGCCTCCAATCTATCCAGATTCATCTGAAGCAGTGTACTGTCTTCTTCTGTGTTAATTACTTTACACAGTTTTGTGTCATCTGCACCTGTGGTGCCCCACTAGTGACAGTGACCCAATCTGAGTATGTACCGTTAATAAGCACCCTCTGTTTTCTATCACTGAGCCAGTTACTTACCCACATACAGACATTTTCTCCCAGGCCAAACATTCTCATTTTATATACTAACCTTTTATGCCTTTAACCTTATATACGGCATCCATTGATTCGCCGCAGTCAAGTCTAGAACTTACCTCCTCATAGAAACTGATTAAATTGGTTTGACATGACCGATCCTTCATGAAGCCATGCTGATATGGAGTTATTTGCTTATTTTCATTGAGGTACTCCAAGATAGCATCTCTTAGAAAACCTTCAAACAGTTTACCCACGACAGATGTTAAAGGGGCTGTCTGAGTTATTTTTTTGTTCTTTGTATGTTACTAACTTGTCAAGTATAACAACTTTCCCATACACTTTGTGCTTCTAAAGCTGCTTGTTTGTCAGATTTCACTGAGGGTCACATGACCTGTGATGTCAGCTTATCTCCCTGCTGTGTGATGTTTTTCGTGAACAAGCCTCAGAGATCAGATAACAGTCTGTACACAAGACGTCACTGATCACGCCCCCCTGTACTGCCGCTGCTATCTGCTCTCTCCCTGGATTCCTTCAGATAAAACATTAACCCCTTCAGCCAGAACATACTGAAGGCTTTACAACAGCAGCTGTAGATGTAAAGAGACACAGGATCTGCCCTCCTCACCCTACAGACACAAAGCTGATCTGGAGGAGATGCAAACTAAAAGTACAGGTAGGGGGAGATCCTGTGTGTATCAGCAGTGTCATTGTACAGCTGGGACTTGTAGTCCCACACATACAACATGCTGCTGAGTATTCCAGCAGACATGTCACTCAGCGCAGCTCTTGTATTTACTCTCTGTGCAGAGCAGGAAAGGGGGAGGGGCTGAGATTGTTATTACTGCAGGTAAACAAAGGCCAGAGGAGAATCAGGAAAATGAGGAAATATATATATTTTTTTGCCTAAAACTTGCTTAACTTAGTAATATATTGCTGCCCATCAGATTTACAGTGCTATATATATATTTTTTCCATAACTTGGACAACCCCTTTAAACTTACTATAGTTTCCGGGCTCTGTTTTTGGACCCTTTTTGAATATTGGCACCACATTTGCTATGTGCCAATCCTGTGGAATACTCCCTGTCAGTATAGAGTCCTTAAATATCAGAAATAAGGGTCTGGCTATGACATTACTTAATTCTCTTGAAGGGAACCTGTCATCAACTTTTTGCTGATCTCACTGAGGGCATCATAAAATAGTGACAGAAATGTTGATTTCAGCGGTGTGTCACTCATGAGCTAATAGTAAGTGGTTGCCGAGAACCAGCATCATAATCATTGCAGGCCAGGCCTTAAAAAGAGTTATATCTACTTGAGAAGAGTCAGAGTTATTCATAATCTGCTGCTCTCCCACCCATCTGCTGATAATTGGCAGTTCTCTTCTAGAAAGAAAGGGAGAAAACTAGGTAGAAACCTGTCGGTCTTCAGCAGGTGGGCAGGGAGAGCAGGAATATATGAATAACCATGACTCTTCTCATGAAGATTTGACTCTTTTCCAGGTGCAGTGTACAATGTTTGTGATGCTGGTTCTCGGCAACCGCTTACTTTTAACTTATAAAAGACAGACCACTGAAATGAATTCACCTGTCTCTACTTTATACTGCCATTAGTATGGGCTGCATAAAGTTGATGACAGGTTCCCTTTAAGATACGGGGGTGTATGCCATCCAGTCCTGGCGATTTGTCTATTTTAATCATTTTAAGACGTCGCTGTACTTCTTCCTGGGTCAGACAGGTCACTTTTAATGGGGAATTTACTTTTATATTCTGCATTTCATCTGCCAGTTTATTTTCCTCAGTGAATACAGTGGAGAAAAAAATATTTAGTAGCTTTGCTTTCTCCTCATCGCTCTCTGTAACTCCTCCCTCATTACTCTGTAAGCACTGCCAGCACCTGTCTGGCCTGCCCTGCCCTTCTGGTCCTCTGCTTACTGGAGCTGACGTTCCCCTGACAGGCAGAGGAAGTGTCTGGCTGCAGCAGTGCTCTCCCTGAAGTGGCATTCCCCTTATCTGCCAAACTTGCAAATTGCTGTCAATAATGGATCACATACTAATTGGGATTATGCAAAAAAAGAGAAAAAAAAATACAAAACAGTGATCTGAAACAGACTTACTGTAGTCCCCTGTTAAAGTCCCTGAATCTAAAGTCACACACTTAATTCAAACACGCACTTAAAAATCAAACACACCTATCAGCCTCTCATAGTAGATTATAACGACCCCCCAGCACTATCAGCCTCTCATAGTAGATTATAACGACCCCCAGCACTATTAGCATCTCATATCAGATTATAAAGACCCCCAAGCACTATCAGTATCTCAATGTAAATTATAAAGACCCCCAAGCACTATCAGCATCTCAATGTAAATTATAAAGACCACCAGCACTATTAGCCTCTCATATCATATTATAATGACCCCCAGCACTATTAGCATCTCATTTCAAATTATAATGACCTCCCAGCACTATCAGCCTCTCATAACAGATTATAATGACCACCCCCAGCACTATCAACCATCACCCTCTCATAGCAGATTATAATGCCCCCCCAGCAGTATAACCCTCTCATAGCAGATTATAATAACCCCCCGCCCGAGCACTATTGGCCTCTCATAGTAGATTATAAAGACCCCCCCCCCCAGCACTAGCACCTTCTCATAGCAGATTATACAGTGGGGAAAAAAAAGTATTTAGTCAGCCACCAATTGTGCAAGTTTTCCCACTTAAAAAGATGAGAGAGGCCTGTAACTGACATCATAGGTAGACCTCAACTATGAGAGACAAAATGAGAAAACAAATCCAGAAAATCACATTTTCTGATTTTTAAAGAATTTATTTGCAGATTATGTTGGGAAATAAGTATTTGGTCAATAACAAAAGTTCATCTCAATACTTTGTTATATATACTTTGGCAATAACAGAGGTCAAACGTTTTCTATACGTCTTCACAAGGTTGGCACACACTGTTGCTGGTATGTTGGCCCATTCCTCCATGCAGATCTCCTCTAGAGCAGTGATGTTTTGGGGCTGTCGCTGGGCAACACGGACTTTCAACTCCCTCCAAAGATTTTCTATGGGGTTGAGATCTGGAGACTGGCTAGGCCACTCCAGGACCTTGAAATGCTTCTTACAAAGCCACTCCTTCGTTGCCCTGGCGGTGTGCTTGGGATCATTGTCATGATGAAAGACCCAGCCACGTTTCATCTTCAATGCCCTTGCTGATGGAAGGAGGTTTGCACTCAAAATCTCACGATACATGGCCTCATTCATTCTTTCATGTACAGAGAAACAGCCCCAAAGCATGATATTGCCACCCCCATGCTTCACAGTAGGTATGGTGTTCTTTGGATGCAACTCAGCATTCGCTCTCCTCCAAACACAACGAGTGTTTCTACCAAACAGTTCTACTTTGGTTTCATCTGACCATATGACATTCTCCCAATACTCTTCTGGAACATCCAGATGCTCTCTAACAAACTTCAGACGGGCCTGGGTATGTAGTGGCTTAAGCAGGGGGACACATCTGGCACTGCAGGATCTGAGTCCCTGGCAACGTAGTGTGTTACTGATGGTAGCCTTTGTTATGTTGGTCCCAGCTTTCTGCAGGTCATTCACTAGGTCCTCCCGTGTGGTTCTGGGATTTTTGCTCACAGTTCTTGTGATCATTTTGATCCCACGGGGTGAGATCTTGCGTGGAGCCCCTGATTGAGGGAGATTATCTGTGGTCTTGTATGTCTTCCATTTGCTAATTCACACCAAGCTCCTTGCCTATTGCAGATTCAGTCTTCCCAGCCTGGTGCAGGTCTACAATTTTGTTTCTGGTGTCGTTCGACAGCTCTTTGGTCTTCACCATGGTGGAGTTTGGAGTGTGACTATTTGAGGTTGTGGACAGGTGTCTTTTATACTGATAACAAGTTCAAACAGGTGCCATTACTACAGGTAATGAGTGGAGGACAGAGGGGCCTCTTAAAGAAGAAGATACAAGTCTGTGAGAGCCAGAAATCTTGCTTGTTTTTAGGGGACCAAATACTTATTTTCCACCATAATTTGCAAATAAATTCTTTAAAAACCAGACAATGTGATTTTCTGGATTTGTTTTCTCATTTTGTCTCTCATCGTTGAGGTCTACCTATGATGTCAATTACAGGCCTCTCTCATCTTTTTCAGTGGGAGAACTTGCACAATTGGTGGCTGACAAAATACTTTTTTCCCCACTGTAAAGACCCCACCGCACTATCAGCCTCTCATATCTGATTATAATGATCCCCCCAGCACTATCACCCTCTCATAGCAGATTATAATGACCCCCCCAGCACGATCAGCCTCTCATATCAGATTATAATGACCCCCAGCACTATTAGCTTCTCATTTCAGATTATAATGACCTCCCAGCACTGTCAGCCTGTCATAGCAGATTATATTGACCCCCCTAGCACTATCAGCCTCTTATAGCAGATCATAAAGACCCCTATGAGCACTATCGGCAGATTATAAAGACCCTCCAGTACTATCAGCTCCTCATAGCAGATTATAATGACCCCACAGCACTATCACCCTCTCATAGCAGTTTATAATGAACCCCCATTACTATCAGCCTCTCATATACGATTATAATGACCCCCAGCACTATCAACCACTCATAGCTGATTACAATGACCCTCCAGCACTATCAGCCACTCATAGCAGTTTATAATGATCCCCCAACACTATCAGCCTCTCATAACAGATTATACTGACCCCCCAGCACTATCAGCCTCTCATAGCAGATTTTAATGACTCTCCAGCACTATCAACCACTTATAGCTGATTACAATGACCCTCTAGCACTATCAGCCACTCATAGACTCATAGCAGACCCCCTTAGCACTATCAACCGCTCATATCAGATTATAATGATCCCCCAGCACTATCAGCCACTCATAGCAGATTATGATGACTCCCCAGCACTATCAGCCAATCATATCAGATTATGATGACTCCCCAGCACTATCAGCCTATCATATCAGATTATGATGACTCCCCAGCACTATCAGCCTATCATATCAGTTTATAATGATCCCCCAGCACTATCAGCATCTCATAGCAGAATATAATGACCCCCCAGCACTATAAGCCTATCATAGCAGATTATAATGACCCCCCCAGCACTATCAGCCTCTCATAGCAGATTTCAATGACCCTCCAGCACTATCAGCAACTTATATCAGTTTAACATGATCCACCAGCACTATCATCCTCTCATAACAGATTATAAACCCCCCAGCACTATCAGCCTCTTATATCAGATTATAATGACCCTCCAGCACTATCAGCCTCTCACTTCGGATTATAATGACCTCCCAGCACTATTAGCCTTTCATAGCAGATTATAATGATCCTCCTAGCACTATCAGACTCTTATAACAGATTATAATGACTCCCCAGTACTATCAGCCACTCATAGCAGATTATGACGACGCCCAGCAGTATCAACCCCTCCTATCAGAATATAATGACCTCCAGGAATATTAGCCCCTCACATCAGATTTTAATAACTCCCAGCACCTCATATCAGATTATAGTAACCCCCAGCACTATCAGCCTTTCATAACAGATCATAATGACCTCCAGCACTATCAGCCTTTCATAGCAGATTATAATGACACCTATCAGGTTCTCACAGCAGATTATGATGACCTTCCAGCACTATCAGCCTCTCATATCAGAATATAATGACCCCCCCCCCCAGCACTATCACCCTCTCATATGAGATTATAATGACCCCTCCAGCACTATCACCTTCTCATATCAGATTATAATGAACCCCCCAGCACTATCAACCACTCATATCAGATTATAATGATCCCCCCAGCACTATCGGCCACTCATTACGGATAATAATGACTCCCCAGCACTACAGCACTATCAGCCTTTTATAGTACATTATAAAGACACCCCCAGCACCATATGTCTCTGATGTCTGATTATAATGACCTCCCCAGACATATCAGCCTATCATATCAGATTATAATGACCCCCAGCATTATCAGCCTCTCATAGCAGATTATGACGACGCCCAATAGTGTCCGCCACTCATAGCAGATTATAATGACACCCCAGCACTATCAGCCTCTTATAACAGATTATAATGACCTCCAGCACCATCAGCCTTTCATAGCAGATTATAATGACACCCCATCGCTATCAGGTTCTCACAGCAGATTATAATGACCTTCCAGCACTATCAGCCTCTCATATCAGAATATAATGACCCCCCCAGCACTATCACCCTCTCATAGCAGATTATGACAATGCTCAATAGTATCAGCCCCTCCTATCAGAATATAATGACCCCCAGCAATATCAGCCACTGATATCAGATTTTAATAAGTGTCTAGCACCTCATATCAGATTATAGTGACCCCCAGCACTATTAGCCACTCATAGCAGATTCTAAAGACTCCCCAGTACTATCAACTCCTCATAGCAGATTATAATGACCCACAGCCCCTCAGATTATAGTAACCCCCAGCACTATCAGCCTCTCATAGCAGATTATAACGACCCCAGCCTTCATATTAACACTATCAGCCCTGTATAACAGATTTTAATACCCTCCTGCCTCTCACATTAAACTATAATGACATCTAGCACTATCATCCTGTCATATCATACTGTAATGACTCCAGCACTATCAGCCACTCATAGCAGATTATAAAGACCCCCCCCCAGCACTATTAGCTACTTATCTCAGATTATATGTTGTAATGACCCTCCTGCACTATTAGCCACTCATAGCAGTTTATAAAGACCCTCTTAGCACTGTATGCCACTTATTCCCTCTTATAGCATCATGACATAGCCATGAAACTTGTTACAAGGCAGCACATGAAACAACTCTCATGAAACAGTTGTGCATGCTCCAATGTTCTCTAATCGGGACAATATTAGTATTGAATCGAGAATCAAAGTTAAAAAAAAAAAAGTGTTGCAGTTTGGTCCCATTTAAATAAACATTTGAAGAGGCTGCATCGTATGCACAAGAGTCACAGCCCTTTCAAGGAGCTGCTCTGTGGGGTTCCAGGAGTGAGATCCCCACCAATCTGATACTGATGACCTATCCTGAGGATAGGCTATCAATTTTCTGAGGCTAAAGTACCCCCTTTAAAGGGAACCTGTCACGTTCAACATGGTGTTTGAGCATGTTACAGAGCAATAAGAGCCGGGCAGATATTATATTTTATATTTTTAAATTCCTGCTCATTCTGCCCTTTGAAGGAGGTGGTCCTATCAGTGACAACATTCCCTCTATGACTGTGTATACAGAGATAGCTGTTAATCACTCATAGTCTCCATGACTTCATAGCTCAGAAGGAGTAGGAATTTAAATGAATAAATTGGGATTTTCCAGGATTTAACTACTGATGACCTATCCTCTGGACAGGTCATCCGTATCTGATTGGTGGGGGTCCGACACCCGTGACCCCCACCAATCAGCTGTTTGAGAAGGTATCGGCACTCCTGTGAGTGCCGCTACCTTCTCTGCACTCATCAAACACAGCGCCGTACATTGTACAGCGGCTGTGCTTGGTATCGCGCTCAGCCCCTTTCACTTGAATGGGGCTGAGCTGCTCCTAGGCCACGTGGCTGATGAACGTGATGTCACTGGCCTAGGAGAAGTTGAGAGAAGGCCTCGGCGCTCACGGGAGCGCCGGTGCCTTCTCAAACAGCTGATCGGCGGGGGTCCCGGGTGTCGGACCCCCACCGATCACATACCGATGACCTATCCAGGGGATAGGTCATCAGTAGTTAAATCCCGGACAACACCTTTAAGCTGTTCCCATTAAACTATATATCAACGTGTTCAGCATCCCCTGCTCTATAGTATGGTGCCTGTAGCTTACCTTGCATTTTCATGTTGAGATATAATAGGTTAAATTTAGTTTTAGTTCCCTTAACATCTCTATTTGCAGTTTAAAAATGGTTAGAAAAATGTAATTGATGTTTATATTGTTAAGCTCTAGACTGTGCCATGGAATTTCTAAGAAATAAAACTATACCCCACAATTGGAAGGCTGAGATAAAAGAAGAAAGCTCAGGTAGCGAGACAGAAGATGAGGAGACCAAAGATGATCCAGATGACAGCAGTAGTGATGATGAGGCAAGTGTTTGTACATCTTTTTTTGTCTTTGCTAAAACTAAGATGTATGTAACTGTATTAAAATGTGCTTATTCGTAACATAAACAATCTTGAATTTACCTGTTTCTTCTCTTTCTGTAAAGACCATACATCCCAAAATGCAAATTACCAGAGCAAGCCCTGTGCAGATATTAAACTAATGAAAAATATTGGGAAATCTTAATTCTAAAGCTTGAAGATTTGTGCATTAGGCTGTAACTACAAGATGAGCAGACCCCTCAGATGCCGGCGTCAATATCGACTGTGGCATCTGAATAGTTACATAGAAGGAGGGGACTGTCCTCTGATTCGGGCACCCATGGCAAAATCGCGGGATTCCAATTGGTAGCTATCGCAGCCTTGGGCCTTGTGGAGCCTGTCAAAATAAATTTAGTTTTTGCCTTCTAAGAGCCATAACCTTTTTACTTTTCTGGTCACATAGCTGTATTAGTACTTGTTTGTTTCAGAGATAAGCTATATTTTTAACAGCACCATTTAATTGACCTACAATATCTTGTATTAAACATTGGAAAAAATTCCTTTCTGTGTGGTGAAATGAAAAAAATACAGTTCGGCCATTGTTCTTTGGGTTTTGTTTTTACAGCATTCACTGTACGCTAAAAGTTACATGATGATCTAATTCTGCAGTTTAGTATGATACGGTCATTTGATCACTTATACAACAGCCTGCTATAGTATACTGTTGCAGTCTGAGAGATTTTTACAGGCTTCCTACTAATTCCTGCAGCATGCAGGGCTTAATAGGCTGTTCTTACTATGGCAGTCTTGAGATCCTTTGCAAGGCCCCGGGGTGATATACCAATCTATTGGCACCCAACAATTTTGCTAATTTGAGGGAGCACCTTGACAGCAGCATCTAAAGGGTTAAATAACTGGGTTCAAATTTATTTCTGATCTATATCCTCATTATAACCATTGTGGCTGGGTGTTAGCTGTATTACACAGCAGGCATTCACCGTGTATGTAGTGTTTTGCTGATGTATGGAGAATGATGTATGTTTACATGGAGAGGTCAGGAAGGAGTTAATGCATGTTGGAAATCTAGTTTTATATCTCATTTAAACAGAAAAGCAAACACAAAGGTGCAGTAGCAGCATGCAGGCGCTAAGATCTCTGCAGGCGTGATATTGTTATTATTTTAAAATGCATTAAAATTGCAATACTTCATGTGCTTATAATTTCGAGGTTCTTGTTGCATATTTTAATGAATTTATGTGAGGCCACTTGCCATGAGGCAACCTTATTCAGATGAGTCTGAACACTACGCAGTGTACCTGTATAACAGAAAACTGACCTTTCTGCCCTAGTCCTTGGTCTACAAAATAAACTTAGGTTAGGTAGGAGACAGCTTTATTTTATGCTACGTACAAACAGCTCAAAAGGCAAAGGTATTCAGCACTTTCTAACAACATGAAATGAATGAGCAGGTATAAATTCTATTGCATTGCTGTAGCTGCTGTGCAATAGAAATGGAGTGCTAGGCAAAAATCAAAACAACATGGTTAGTACAATAATTCCTTTATTAAATTAAAACAACTCTTGGGTCAAATCTACCTTTTTTTCTAAGTTTTTGTTGAATGAAATGACTGCACAGCGTGGATTACCTTGGAATAACTCCCTTCTTTAGAAATACATGCATTTTAATTATCCTCAGGTCTTGGCCTATATGGTAGGGAACGAAAATAAAACATTTGACATTTTTTACAAGAAATTTTGGAACTCTTTCATGAATTCTAGTGGAAATTAAAATAGATGCCAAAATCCTATAGTGTCTGATAATGCGCTATATGCTTCACAACAAAATTAAAACAGTTTACAGATTTTCTTATTTCTGCAGTTCCCAGATATGGCAGTTTTAACTCCTGGCTAGTTCTGATTGCATGTAACTGTTTTAAATTCATACTATGTTTAGGCTAGTTTGACTCAAAATTAAATGTACCTGCAAAGAGTGAGTAATAAAAACCACACATTCCCATATGAAGCGTTCATTAGTGGTCATTGAATATAATGTACGTAAATTACCATATGTGGTGATAATCTGTTTTGGCACTATGTAAGTAAGAAATAAAATACATCTAGCAAATACTTTTGGGGAAAAGGAAATTCAGTATGTTACTGGAGAGTCATATTATAATGAGATAATGCATGTCATGCATTTTATATTGGAATTGCTTGGATAAAGTTGCATAATCATTTAACTTCTGGTATATTACTGGTATTTCATGTTATTTTGTTTCAGCTTTTTCACCCTGACTACTGGAGAATTTCACTTATTTTAATATGTTTCTATATTATAAAATTATTTTTTATTTTTTTGCAATAGGATGAAGTCGAACCATTTCCTGATGAAAATTATAATTTTTTACAACAACTTTACAAGTTTATGGAAGACAGAGGTGAGACTTATGTAGGCTTTGGTGTATGAGCAGAGTCCAATCTCTGATTGAATGATAGGAACTTCCAAAACAGATACATAAATTGGTTTAAAAATAATGTTAAATCTGCATTTGTTTTAATTAGATTATTATTATTAAGGTTTTTCATAAAACAAAGAAAAACATACAAAACAGTCCCGCTGTCAGCACATGTATGATTACATATCAAAATTCAGATTGGGCATAGCAATATTGAAGGTACACAACAACATACCACAACAGTACAAAAACCCAAAACCCTTCCCCTCCTCCCACAACTTTTGCCCCCCCCCCCCACTCTCCGTGTGGCTATACACCCAAACAACAATCCATGAATTCAATACATTATTTGTCCATCATACCACATAATCCCCAGACTAATATGTGTCCATCTTTCTTTAATAACAACCCCCCAAGTCTCATCAGAACCATACCATTCCAAATATGCATCAGCCTTTGAGATGTCATTCCAGGCCAACCATGTATTCCACTGCTTCTCAAATTTCTTTACTGTACACCTCTTAATATAAATGCCACTTTCCATAGCAATCATGTGATTAACCATATTCGTCCACTCCATCACTGTTAGGGTAGGGGGGATGGCTGTATCCAATATTTAGGCATTGTTTTCCGCGCAACATGTAACAGTTTGGCGATAGCTTGTTTATGATCCACAGATATTGATAAATCTTCTACATATCCAAGACACCCAACTAATGGGCTTCGTGGTAAGCTTATTTTATATATCTCTTCTACTTGCTTGTACACTGCTGTTCAAAAGTATTCTAGGTCAACACATGTCCAGAACATATGGATTAAACCTGCTTCCGGGGCCAGCAATCTCATCATTAACAAATCTAACATAGTAACATAGTTTATAAGGCCGAAAAAAGACATCCGTCCATCCAGTTCTACAAGTTGATCCAGAGGAAGGCAAAAACCCCTGTGAGGTAGAAGCCAATTTTCCCCACTTTAGGTAAAATAAATTCCTTCCCGACTCCAATCAGGCAATCAGAATTACTCCCTGGATCAACGACCCATCTCTAGTAACTATAACCTGTAATATTATTACCCTCCAGAAATACATCCAGGCCTCTCTTGAACTCTTTTAGTGAACTTACCATCACCACCTCCTCAGGCAGAGAGTTGCATAGTCTCACTGCTCTTACCGTAAAGAATCCTCTTCTATGTTTGTGTACAAACCTTCTTTCCTCCAGACGCAAAGAATGTCCCCTCGTCACAGTCACAGTCCTGGGGATAAATAGATCATGGGAGAGGTCTCTGTACTGACCTCTGATATATTTATACATAGTTATTAGATCTCCACTCTGTCGTCTTTTTTCTAAAGTGAATAAGCCTAATTTTGATCATCTTTCTGGGTACTGTAGTCCACCCATTCCACTTATTACTTTAGTTGCCCTCCTCTGAACCCTCTCCAGCTCTGCTATGTCTGCCTTGTTCACAGGAGCCCAGAACTGTACACAGTACTCCATGTGTGGTCTGACTAGTGATTTGTAAAGTGGCAGGACTATGTTCTCATCACGGGCATCTATGCCTCTTTTGATGCAACCCATTATCTTATTGGCCTTGGCAGCAGCTGTCTGACACTGGTTTCTGCAGCTTAGTTTGCTGTTCACTAAAATTCCTAGGTCCTTTTCCATGTCAGAGTTACCCAATATTTTACCATTTAGTATGTACTGGTGATTTGCATTATTCCTTCCCATATGCATAACCTTAAATGTCTACAACAACTTGATAATTATAGTTGCCTTGACAGACTGTTGACAACCATTTCCACCTTCAGGTAACTTTGTGACTAATAGATATTATTTAACCCTTTCAGTACCGAGCCACTTTTCACCTTAAATCCCAGGCCGATTTTTGCAAATCTGACGTGTCACTTTATGTGGTAATAATTTTAGAACGCTTTTACTTATCCAGGCCATTCTGAGATTGTTTTCTTGTCACATATTGTGCTTCACGACTGTAGTGAATTTGTGGCAAAATATTTCATTTTTATTTATAAAAAATTACCAAGCTTACCAAAAATTTAGAAAAATTTTCAAATTTCAATTTCTCTACTTTCAAAATACATAGTAATACCTCCAAAAATAGTTATTATTTTACACTCCCCATATGTCTACTTTATGTTTGGATCATTTTGAAAATTACATTTTAGTTTTTTGGGATGTTATAAGGCTTCGAAGTTTAGAATCAAATCTTAAAATTTTAAGAAGATTTTCAAAACCCATTTTTTTAAGGACCGGTTCAGTTATGAAGTCACTTTGTGGGGCTTATATAGTGGAATCTCCCCATAAATCACCCCATTTTAGAAACTACACCCTTCAAGATATTCAAAACTGATTTTACTAACTTTGTTAACCCTTTATGTGTTCCATGAGAATTGACGGAAAAAATTGGAATGAAATTTCAAAATTTGACTTTTTTTTAGCAGATTTAAAATTTTAATCAATTTTTTATGGAACACATTAAGGGTTAACAGCAAAACAAAACTCAAAATCTATTACCCCGATTCTCGAGTTTACAGAAACACCCCATATGTGCACAAAAGCTAATGTATGGGGGCACGCACAGCAGGCTTCAGAGTGGAAGGAAGCCATATGGCTTTTGGAGAGCGGAATTAGCTGGAATAATAATTGGGAGCTATGTCGCACATGAAGACACCCTGAGCTGGCCCTACAGTGGAAACCCCCAAAAAGTGACCCCATTCCAGAAACTACACCCCTCAAGGAGTATTTTAAGGTGTGTAGTGAGCACTTTGACCCATCAGGCGTTTCACAGAATTCGGAAACACTTGGCTGTGAAAATGAAAAAATACCATTTTTTCCAGAAAAAGTTGCTTTACGCACACATTTTTCACTTTCACAAGGGGTAACAGGACAAAATGCGCCCCACATTTTGTTTCCCATTTTCTCCCCATTCAGGAAACAGCCCATATGTGCTCGTAGCCTGCTGTATGGGTGCACAGCAGGCCTCTAGAGGCAAACTGCAAAAAATATGGATTTTGCAGGCCAGAATTAAGACTTTTTTTTAGTGCCATGTCGCATTTAAATAATTCCTGAGGTCCCCAGAAATTAAAAATTTTAAGTGGTAGAAAGGGTACTTTTCAGCAAACTGGTGTCTTGCAGTAGTCAGAAACACTTGTAAAAGCATTTCAAAGCACACATTTGTGAAAATGAAAAATTACTAGCAGACCCCAATTTTTCACTTTCACAAGGAATAACAGGACAAAATGCACCCCACATTTTGTTTCCCATTTTCTCCCCATTCAGGAAACACCCCATATGTGATCGTAGCCTGCTGTATGGGTGCATAGCAGGCCTCTAGAGGCAAACTGCAAAATATGGATTTTGCAGGCCAGAATTAACAGACATAATTTTTAGTGCCATGTTGCATTTAAATAATTCCTGAGGTCCCCAGAAAAAAATAAAAAAATAGAATAAAATAAAAACCCCAGGAAGTGACCCCATTTTGGAAAGACCCCAGATCGTGTGTGCGTGCCGAAACTGTAGTGAAAAAAATTCACTACAGTCCTCGGCAAACTGCACATACGCAGATACAGTGCGTTCGTGCAAAAACCTACACTGACACTCACTGAAATTTTTCTATGTATATATATATATATATATATATATATATATATATATATATATATATAAAGACCCGGCTTCGCCTGGGTATATTTCATCTATTTATTTGATGTTTCTGTGTGTCGTTGCAGAGAGAAAGTCAATGCAGCTGACAGAAATTGATTTTTACCTTCAGTTTTTCAATCCCTATTGGCTGCGGAGTGGGAGGGGGTGTGGTTTAATGGGACACGGGGGGGGGGTTAAGTCCTTCATTTCAGGGTGGCCTGAATTATAGGTTAATGTCATGGTAATTTGAGGAAACACAATGGGTAGCAGTGGAAGAAAACATTGCTTTGCGCGGGTATATTTAATCTATTTCATTTAATGTTTCTGTGTGTCGTTGCAGAGAGAAAGTCATCCTCCCTCCCATCCCTGCAGCTGACAGATGTTGATTTTTACCTTCAATTGTTCAATCTCCATTGGCTGCGGAGCGGGAGGGGTCATGGCCTGACTGAGTCGGGGGCGTGACGTTGCAAGACCTGGGGCGGGGTTTTAAGTCCTTCTTTTGATGGTGGGCAGAATTACAGGTCGATGCCATGGTAATTTATGAGGACACGCCATGGGTAACAGTGGAAGAAAACATTGCTTTGCACGGGTATATTTAATCTATTTCATTTAATGTTTCTGTATGTTGTTGCAGAAAGAAATCCAACTTCCCTCCCACCCCTGCAGCTGACAGAAGTTGATTTTTACCTTCATTTTTTCAATCCCCGTTGGCTGCGGAGTGGGAGGGGGCGTGGCCTGACAGAGTCGGAGAGTGGTTTCGCGAGATCTGGGGCGGGGGTCAGAGTGGCATGAATTATAGGTCGATGACATGGTAATTTATGGGGACCCGCAATGGGTAGCAGTGGAAAAAAACATCTTTTATTAGTACTGAATGGTCGTAGTCTAAAATTAGTCAATTTCATCTACGATTTTTGTGTGTCGTTGCAGAGAGAAATTCACCCTCCCACCCCTGCAGCTGATTTTTTTTCAATCCCCGTTGCCTGCGGAGTGGGAGGGGGCGTGGCCTGGCAGAGTTGGGGGTGTGGATTATCAAGATGCTTTGAACGGTTGTAGTCTGAAATTAGTCTATTTCATCTAAAATTTTGTGCGTCATTGCAGAGAGAAATTCACCCTCCACCCCTGCAGCTGACAGAAGTTTATTTTTCCCTTCATTCTTTCAATCCCTGTTGGCTGCGGAGTGGGAGGGGGCATGACCTGACAGAGTTGGGGGTGTGGCTTAGCAAAGCGCTTCGCATAGGTGATTTAATCTATTTCATTTAATGTTTCTGTGTGTCGTTGCAGAATGGCTGCAGAGTGGGAGGGGGCGTGGTCTAACAGAGTTGGGGGCGTGACTTAGCAAGACGATTCGAACAGTTGTAGTCTATAATTAGTCTATTTTATCTAAAATTTTTGTGTGTGGTTGCAGAGAGAAATTCACCCTCCCACCCCTGCAGCAAACAGAAGTTTATTTTTACCTTTATTTTTTCAATCCCCGTTGGCTGCGGAGTGGGAGGGGGCGTAACCTGACAGTCGGGGGCGTGGATTAGCAAGACGCTTCACATGGGTGTATTTAATCTATTTCATTTAATGTTTCTGTGTGTCATTGCAGAAAGCAAGTCAACCTCCCACCCATCCCTGCAGCTGACAGAAGTTGATTTTTACCTTTATTTTTTCAATCCCTGTTGGCTGTGGAGTGGGAGGGGGCGTGGCATTACAGAGTCAGGGCGTGGCTTAGCAAAGCGCTTCGCATAGGTGCATTTATTCTATTTCATTTAATGTTTCTGTGTGTCGTTGCAGAATGGCTGCGGAGTGAGAGGGGCGTGGCCTGACAGAGACGGGGCGTGGCTTAGCAAAAGGCTTCGAACGGTTGTAGTCTATAATCAGTCTATTTCATCTAAAATTTTTGTGTGTGGTTGCAGAGAGAAATTCACCCTTCCACCCCTGCAGCAAACAGAAGTTTATTTTTACCTTCATTTTTTCAATTCCCATTGGCTGCGGAGTGGGAGGGGGCGTGACCTGACAGAGTCGGGGGCGTGGATTAGCAAGACGCTTTGCATGGGTATATTTAATCTATTTTATTTAATGTTTGTGTGTGTTGTTGCAGAAAGAAAGTCAACCTCCCACCCATCCCTGCAGCTGACAGAAGTTGATTTTTACCTTTATTTTTTCAATCTCTGTTGGCTGTGGAGTGAAAGGGGGTGTGGCCTGACAGAGTTGGGGGTGTGGCTTAGTGAGACCTGGGGCAGGGGTTTTAAGTACTTCTTTTAGGGTGGCCTGAATTAAAGGTCAATACCATGCTTATTTATGAGCCCACGCAATAGGCAGCAGTGGAGGAAAACATCTTTTATTACTACTGAACTGTAGTAATAGAAAAAAACATAAGTTATATTTATGGTAACCGGAATACCTTTAACAGTGTCAGTGAATAGAAATGGATGAGATCCTCAGCTGCTGATAATTACCTGGTTGTTATGGAAACCTGCCCTCCCTGTGTTTGCCTTTGCAGAGAATGGCAGTTGGAGTTTAAAACCAAAGTTCCCAGTTGTAATATTGGCTAATGGAGATCATATTTTGGGAATATCTCAGGAACGGTATGTCCTAGAGAGATGAGACCTGGTCTAAAACCTTCCCGGACACCTGATGTACCTGTGTGCCGAATTTGGTGAAAATCGGTCCAGTAGTTTGGTCGCGCATAGAGAACAGACAGAACCTCATTTTTATATTATTAAGATATATATATATATATATATATATATATATATATATATATATACAAAATGACAAAAAACAGACAGCACCTCCTGCAGATGAAAGTCAGGTGCAAGCTACCTGCTGGCTAGTTAAATACTAAACAAAAAATGGCAGCAGCACTAGATAAGCCATGACACATGAACATGAGGTGAATATGTGAAAAAAGTAAAAAAGCATAACTGCTATATAGTAAGTAAAGTGGAAGCTCTTAGCGCATATACATGATCATAAATATGTCGGGCTCATCCACCAACGATCAAGGTGGCTTCCAATCGGATGATTCCTACACTAACACTGACCTGCATCCTACATAAACCGGCAGGCCCATATCAGGGGAACATCTTACCCGGTCAGAAGCTGCACCAGTCTGAACAGGAGTGCTAAATTCATATATATATGAAATATATCTAACTATCAGTACCTGGAGTTGCTCCAAAAAATGTGCTAATGCAGCACGCACGCACGCACACAGATTGTGTGCGTTCAAAAACTGTAATAAAAAAAACTCACTACAGTATGAAAAACTGAACACTGGCTAAAAATGAACATATATATATATATATATATATATATATATATATATAGAGAGAGAGAGAGAGAGAGAGATGGAGCTTTATATTTATTTATATAAAACCCTAACTACTAATTCTTCTTTTAAAAAAAAAAAAAAGAAAAATTGGCCCAAAAAATTAACATAGATGTAAAAAAAAAAAAAAAAAAAAAAGAAAAAACAAGGCTGAACTGGATGGACAGATGTCTTTTTTCGGCCTTACAAACTGTTACTATGTTACTATGTAAGAGAGCAAAGAATAATCCGCAGGTGCTGATCAGGCAGGTCACAGCTCGCACGCAGAAAAAGTGAAGCGGAGCTGAAAAATTGTTAAAAAAAAAAAGTGGCATGGACAGGGAGGGGGGAAGGGACAGGGATGGAGCGTGGTTTAGGGATCTGTAACTTCTTCTTCTTTTCTTCTTTCTTCTTCTGTACAGGAGCAATAGTAAAGCTGTGGTGGAGAACCACAAGTCCCAGCAAGCCAACAAGCAGCACAGAGAAGCACAGAACCTCTCTGCATGCAGTCATGAGCTAGAATGGCTACATGCAGGAAGGTTCTGCCCTTTCCTGTGCTGCTATAGCGCTGGCATTGGCTGGAGCGTTGTACCAGCCAATGGCAGTGCTGGCAGGGGACGCCAAACACTGGTGTCTCCTGCCTCACCTCCTATGTGACCGGTGCTGACCTGTTCACCACCAATCACCATTGGACAGCGTCCCCTGCAGCTCCGTAAATGGATGAAAGCCATTCGGAGCTGCGATTGGCCGGTCTGCAGAAACCGGCCAATCGCAGCGATCGGGGCTGCAGGGGGGGCGAAAAAACCTCCCTGTGCCTTAGGAAAGATGGCTGCCTGCCGTGCAGAGCAGCCATCGTACCCTGGTCACCGAGCGATTGTGTCCCAGCTTTCTGCGCCGTACATGTATGGCACTAGGAGTGTAAGGGTTAAAGAAATGCATCAAAACAAACGTGTACCTAAACTCACATCCAAGCAGAAGTTTACACATAAAAAATCTAAATGTAATAAGGTGAGGTGTGCAAATCTCACATGTACCAGAAGTGTATACATAATTAGTTTGTGAGGCCGAAAAAAGACATCCATCCATCCATTTCAACCTGTTATCCTACTAATTGAATGAGAGAAAGGCAAAACCCCTGTGAGGTAGAAACCAATTTACCTCATCCCAACTCCAATCAGACTAATGCCTCATTCACACGTCAGTGTTTTGGTCAGTGATTTCCATCAGGGATTGTGAGCCAAAGCCAGGTGCGGTTTTAAACACAGAACAGGGGCATATCTTTCCCTCATACCTTATCTATGTGGAGGGTCAACTTTTGGTTTTGGCTCACAATCACTGATGGAAATCACTGACCAAACGCTGATGTGTGAATGAGGCTTAACTCCCTGGATCAACAACCCATCTTTAGTAACTGTAACCCATAATATTATTACCCTGCAGAAATACATCCAGGCCCCTCTTGAACTCTTTTAGTAAGTTCACCATCACCACCTGCTCAGGAAGAGAGTTCCATAGTCTCACTGCTCTTACCATAAAGAATCCTCTTCTATGTTTGTGTACAAACCTTCTTTCCCCCCAGACACAGAGGATGTCCCCTTGTCACAGTCCTGGGAATAAATAGATTATCGGAGAGATCTCTGTACTCACCCCTGATATATTTAGACATAGTTATTAGATCTCCCCTCAGTCTTCTTTTTTTCTAAAGTAAATAACCCTAATTTTGATAATTTTCTGGGTACTGTAGTTCACCCATTGCAGTTATTACTTTAGTTGCCCTCTAAACCCTTTCAAGCTCTGCTATGTCTGCCTTGTTCAAAGGAGCTCAAAACTGTACACAGTACTCCATGTGTGGTCTGACTAGTGATTTGTAAAGTTGCAGGACTATATTCTCATCACGGGCATCTATGCCTCTTTTGATGCAACCCATTATCTTATTGGCCTTGGCAGCAGCTGTCTGACACAGGTTTCTACAGCTTAGATTGCTGTTCACTAAAATTCCTAGGTCCTTTTCCATGTCAGTGTTACCCAGTGTTTTACCATTTAGTATGTACTGGTGACTTGCATTATTCCTTCCTTTGTGCATAACCTTACATTTGTCAGTGTTAAACCTCATCTGCCACTTCTCTTCCCAAGCCTCCAATCTATCCAGATCCATCTGTAGCAGTATAATGTCCTCTTCTGTGTTAATTACTTTACACTGTTTAGTGTCATCTGCAAAAATTGATATTTTACTGTGCAAGCCTTCTACAAGATCATTAATAAATATATTGAAGAGAATAGGGAGCATCACTGACCCCCTGTGGTACCCCAGTAGTGACAGTGACCCAATCTGAGTGTGTACCATTAATAACCACCCTCTGTTTTCTATCACGGAGCCAGTAACTTACCCACATACAGACATTTTCTCCCACTCCAAGCATTCTCATTTTATATACTAACCTTTTATGTGATACAGTGTCAAATGCTTTGGAGAAGTCCAGATATATGACATCCATTGATTTGCCGCGGTCAAATCTAGAACTTACCTCCTCATAGAAACTGATTAAATTGGTTTGACATGACCAATCCCTCATGAAGCCATGCTGATATGGCGTTATTTGCTTATTTTCATTGAAGTACTCCAAGATAGCATCTCTTAGAAAACCTTCAAACAGTTTACCCACGACAGATGTTAAACTTACCGGCCTATAGTTTCCGGGCTCTGTTTTTGGACCCTTTTTGAATATTGGCACCACATTTGCTATGCGCCAATCCTGTGGAACACTCAGTATAGAGTCCTTAAATATCAGAAATAAGGGTCTGCTATGACATTACTTAATTCTCTTAGGATACGGGGGTGTATGCCATCTGGTCCTGGCAATTTGTCTATTTCAATTTTTTTAAGACGCCTCTGTACTTCTTCCTGCGTCAGACAGGGCACTTTTAATGGGAAATTTACTTGTATATTCTGTGTTTCATCTGACAGTTTATTTTCCTCAGTGAATACAGTGGAGAAAAAAATACTTAATAGCTTAGCTTTCTCCTCATCGCTCTCTGCAAGTCCCCCCTCATTACTCTGTAATGGGACAACACATTCAGATTTATACTTTTTCTATTTCTATAATTGAAGAACATTTTAGTGTTAGTTTTATTCTCTTTGGCAATTAATCTCTCGGTCTCTAGTTTGGCTGCTTTTATTTGTCTTTTACATATTCTATTTTTTTTCTTATAGTTTTTCAATGCTTCCTCGCTCCCCTCCTGTTTTAGTGATTTAAAACTTTTTTTTGGCAAACTGTACAATTGAAAGGAGGCTCTAGTACCCTGTTCGGCCACCTGTAGCCTAGATTCAAGATTAGATACGGTTGGGCATGGAATCGTATAGGGCATTTGTCCACAGATATTGCAACTGGGCTGTAGATCCTGCACTTTCACAGGTTACTGAAGCTGGCATCCAAGCTGGTCCCATTTACTGTAGATGCTCAATTGGTGATAAAGCTGGAGGCCGGTCAGGCCAAGGAAGTGTTGCAATATGGCAGAGACATATCTGGTCCTTGCTGTGTGTGGGTGATTATCCTTCTTAAAAATGCCAGTTAGAAGCCCTGCCATGAAAGGTAACAGATGTGTCCACAGGATGGTCTGCACATATCTCTGAGCTGTTAGTGTCCCTCATATCACTAGTAGGGGTGACCAACTGTCATATGTCAAATACACTTAAACAAAAAAAAAACCTATACATTAGTCATAAAAATATAATTTTATTAAATATTATTAAAAACAATCACAGTTGAGATGAGTAGCATCAAAATAATGGTGGTAGGGTAGGTAGTTGATAGTAAGCCATGCAGGATGGCCATGGGGGTTCATGCACAATATCACATATATAGCATTAGTATATGAGGGGTACAAGAGGGGTCCTTGGTCACACCTGTATAAAGTGCAAGTGCATAAGTCATGTGCCAGTCAGTTTACAAAGTAAGAAACCCCCCCCCATAACCTATCAATTAAAGTACATTAAAGTACAAACAAAGAATAAAGCATGTTACCCGACTGTGGCAAGGCAACAAGGAAACCATTGCAAACAGCTAGGTCCAAACTGCGTAGATGGCTGGCAAGTCATTGAAATGACCACACTGCTTCTCTCAGCCCAATGATGCACCCCCGTTCTAAGTCTGTCAGTCTCTCACTAAGAGGTACACTAGCCAAAAGTACCCTGAGAGAGCCTTTTTATAGGGCAGAGGAGGTAGCACTTTTATTCAGTCTTGTGGCAAGACCCAGTTTCTAATGAGATGACACATGTAATCCTTTATATAACTGCCTGACACTTAGGCCTCATGCTCAAGAGATTTTGCATTTGCAAAATACATACACCTTCCGCGTGCAATTCACATTTTTCTCACTCCCATTACTATTCTTGTCTGCAATACGGACAAAAATAGGAAATGTTTTATAATTTGTGGACACACAGATGCGGACAGCACATGTGTGACATCTGGGTGCTTTCTGTTTTTGTTTGCCAACCCATAGAAAGGAATGGTTCCGTGTGCAATCCCCAAAAAATGATAATCGGAAATGGATATAAAATACTGTTGTGGAGATGAGGTCTTAATTGCATACTGAGTTTTGCAGCAATCTGAGAATGGCTGCAGTGAGAAGGAATTAATACACTTTAAATAACATAACTAATGAGAGGAACAACATAGAGAGGAAGAAGAAAAGAGTAGTTGTTACACAGCAGCAACAAAAATTAGTAAAATTTGTATATCGGGAGCGGGGACAGGTTTTCTATGTATAAGGATGGGTTTACATGTTCAGTACAGTACATGTTTTCTGGTGCAGTTTTTGGAACCAAAACCGGGACTGGATTAAAACAGAACTAAGGTAGTAACTCTCCTTTATACCATTTCTCCCTTTATGATCCAGACCTGATTTTGGCTTCAAAAACTGCATAACGCAACCCAAATGTTGAAACCCATCATCAAGATATTTTGTTGCCCAGACAACCCCATTTATAGTGCTTTATGCCATGAATCTAAGTTCTCCTCTGTTTTTTCCAGGAACACCCATTAACAAGAGACCTGTGTTAGGGTACCGAAACTTGAATCTTTTTAAATTGTTCCGCCTTGTACATAAACTTGGAGGATTTAGTAATGTAAGTATCTTTCCCTCTCATTTTGCTGTATATACTCCTCAACATTAAAAGAAAAACCAAGAAAAGAAAAGTTGTGGAATTATTTTATGGTTTAGTTATAAATGTGTTTATTTATTATGGAAATCACAGGATCAATAGACATGTTAATGATATGCAAAAGATAAAAAATGGAAATAAAATATTAAAAATATGTTGATTTATTAAGTATGGGCACCACGTGCAGAAATGCACACACACTTACACACCTTGGCATGTCTTCAACAAAGTTAAAAATGTTCTGCCACACTGAATGCACTCGGGCATGTAAATGATCAAGATCTGCTGCTGGCAGCTCCCTTTACAATTGCCTACGAATGACGTCCCAGATGCGCATGATGGGAGACAAGTACAGAGATTCTGTAGCCCATGATGGCACATTTAGGCGATGCAGTCTACACACAGTAATACGAGAAGAGTGTAGCTTGGCGTCCTGTTGAAAGATGGCTCCTGGGACACTTTGGAGAAATGGCCATACTACTGATTCCATGACCAAATCAATGTAACATTGAGCGGTTGTTGCACCTAAAATGAAGACTAAAGGGGTCTGGCTACCGTATGTTATGCTACCCCACACCATAATCCTGGAAGAAGGACCCGTGTGACATTCCCTTTTGAAGGCTTTCATAGCATTGTTGCATGGTCTCCAGACCGATAACTGCCACTTCGATGAACAAGAGGCATCTCACAATCATCCCACACAACTTGATCCGATTTTTGAGGTTTTGTGAAGCTAAATAACTTTACTTTCAGTGTAGCTTTTATGCTCCTCCCACATGCAACTGATTGGAGCTAGGTGTTTGAAAAAATGATAATTTGCAGATCTTAGGACACCTGCTACTTCCTCAATTTGTATAACCTTCGACTTTTTCTTTTTGTTGTTGCAGTTTCAATATTGAGGAGTGTATATTATTTATGTGATTGTTAATGTTGAATTAGTATAATCAGGGGCGGATTGGCCATAGATTTAAAGGGAAATTTGCCGGTGGGCCGATGCCCATGGCGCCACCCAAGCTCTTCTCTCTGCTGCTGGCCAGGTACATAATGAGCTCCAAGGAGTAATTAACGCTGTGAGAATCAGAAATTCATGTACCCCACCAGTGAACGCACATGCCCTCTGAATTCAATGGCTATGGCCCATATCTTACCTTCTAAGCCCCCTGCTCCATATCTTAATCAGAGACAACTGGAGGAGGGCAGAAAATGATGGGCACAGAAGGACAGTTTTTGAGGCAGTATATTGTGCTGCTCTGTGATATGTATTTCTGCTGGGAAAGTATTTTCTGCAATGGTATTGCTGGCCCTGCCTATTTGTGTTGCCCTTCCTTCTATCAATTTGGACCTGCCTACAACATGGGGGCACTTTTAGGTTTTTTTTTTCAAGGGCCACTTTAAGTTCCCAGTCCGCCCCTGAGTATAATGATTTTTTTTTCTATTCATTACTGTCTTTTAAAAGTCTATATCTGAATAAATAATATTACTCCATCATAATGTATTTTTGTATATTCTGTTTTGAATCCCCAGATTGACAGTGGAGCAGTTTGGAAACAGGTTTATCAAGACCTTGGGATTCCTGTTCTAAATTCAGCTGCTGGCTATAATGTTAAATGTGCTTACAAAAAGTAAGTATAATGGATAGGATATGTTTATAGAGCTCAACATTGACTATGCATTGTTGTGTGTTTATATACTTTATGTAATAATCCTCTATGAATTTTCTTTGTTCATTTGTTCATAGTACTGTGCTATGATTGAAAATTATACGGGTATGTGACAGATGAAAATCATGGCAGAAGCCACATTATTATCAAAAGAAGAAAAACAAACATTTACATTGTGATTGCTGCAGACTTAAAATTAGTTAAAGTGATAATAGGTAAGTTCAGTTATTTCCATCAGTTATTGTAAGCCAAAACCAGTCACTGGTCAAAAGCAGGAGAACAGGAGAAAATCTTTACATCATATCTTATTTCTCAGTAGACCTCACTACTGGTTTTGGCTCACAATAACTGATGGAAATAAGTGACCACATCAATGAGGTGTGAACTCAACCTTAGTTAGTTAATGGTGCCTGTAGGACATTGGCAAAGTATCTTAATTCTTCATAGGTCTGCAGAGTAAAGGGCTCCTTAGATGGGACGAGAATCCATAGGAATGCTTGTTAGCGATTATCTAGCGGTGTAAAGGTGCCGCCAATTACTAATAGATCTTTTGTGCAGACACAAAAATAATCTTTTGCCAGCAGCAAATCGTGCTGTGTATACATGCTCTACTGCTGGCAAACAATGAGTCTCTATGGGGACGAGCAATGGCATTTGGGATTGCTCCTCCCCATACTGTGGAGGAGATTGCTGTAGGTAAATGCAGTGTTCTCCTCCACTGACAAACTGCATAGGTTCATCTAATGGGACTTTTATTCTATTACTAGCAGAAAGACCCGGCTTCGCCTGGGTATATTTCATCTATTTATTTAATGTTTCTGTGTGTCGTTGCAGAGAGAAAGTCAATGCAGCTGACAGAAATTGATTTTTACCTTCATTTTTTCAATCCCTATTGGCTGCGGAGTGGGAGGGGGTGTGGTTTAATGGGACACGGGGGGGGTTAGGTCCTTCATTTCAGGGTGGCCTGAATTATAGGTTAATGCCATGGTAATTTGAAGAAACACAATGGGTAGCAGTGGAAGAAAACATTGCTTTGCGCGGGTATATTTAATCTATTTCATTTAATGTTTCTGTGTGTCGTTGCAGAGAGAAAGTCATCCTCCCTCCCATCCCTGCAGCTGACAGATGTTGATTTTTACCTTCAATTGTTCAATCTCCATTGGCTGCGGAGTGGGAGGGGTCATGGCCTGACTGAGTCGGGGGCGGGGTTTTAAGTCCTTCTTTTGATGGTGGGCAGAATTACAGGTCGATGCCATGGTAATTTATGAGGACACGCCATGGGTAACAGTGGAAGAAAACATTGCTTTGCACGGGTATATTTAATATATTTCATTTAATGTTTCTGTATGTTGTTTGCAGAAAGAAATCCAACTTCCCTCCCACCCCTGCAGCTGACAGAAGTTGATTTTTACCTTCATTTTTTCAATCCTCGTTGGCTGCGGAGTGGGAGGGGGCGTGGCCTGACAGAGTTGGAGCGTGGTTTCGCGAGATCTGGGGCGGGGGTCAGAGTGTCATGAATTACAGGTTGATGACATGGTAATTTATGGGGACCCGCAATGGGTAGCAGTGGAAAAAAACATCTTTTATTAGTACTGAATGGTCGTAGTCTAAATTAGTCAATTTCATCTACGATTTTTGTGTGTCGTTGCAGAGAGAAATTCACCCTCCCACCCCTGCAGCTGATTTTTTTCAATCCCCGTTGCCTGCGGAGTGGGAGGGGGCGTGGCCTGGCAGAGTTGGGGGTGTGGATTATCAAGATGCTTCGAACGGTTGTAGTCTGAAATTAGTCTATTTCATCTAAAATTTTTGTGCGTCATTGCAGAGAGAAATTCACCCTCCCACCCCTGCAGCTGACAGAAAGTTTATTTTTCCCTTCATTCTTTCAATCCCTGTTGGCTGCGGCAGTGGGGAGGGGGCATGACCTGACAGAGTTGGGGGTGTGGCTTAGCAAAGCGCTTCGCATAGGTGATTAATCTATTTCATTTAATGGTTCTGTGTGTCGTTGCAGGAATGGCTGCAGAGTGAGAGGGGGCGTGGTCTGACAGAGTTGGGGGCGTGACTTAGCAAGACGATTCGAACTGTTGTAGTCTATAATTAGTCTATTTTATCTAAAATTTTTGTGTGTGGTTGCAGAGAGAAATTCACCCTCCCACCCCTGCAGCAAACAGAAGTTTATTTTTACCTTCATTTTTTCAATTCCCATTGGCTGCGGAGTGGGAGGGGGCGTGACCTGACAGTCGGGGGCGTGGATTAGCAAGACGCTTCGCATGGGTGTATTTAATCTATTTTATTTAATGTTTGTGTGTGTTGTTGCAGAAAGAAAGTCAACCTCCCACCCATCCCTGCAGCTGACAGAAGTTGATTTTTACTTTTATTTTTTCAATCTCTGTTGGCTGCGGAGTGAAAGGGGTGTGGCCTGACAGAGTTGGGGGTGTGGCTTAGTGAGACCTGGGGCGGAGGTTTTAAGTACTTCTTTTAGGGTGGCCTGAATTAAAGGTCAATACCATGCTTATTTATGAGCCCACGCAATAGGCAGCAGTGGAGGAAAACATCTTTTATTACTACTGAACTGTAGTAATAGAAAAAAACATGTTATATTTATGGTAACCGGAATACCTTTAACAGTGTCAGTGAATAGAAATGGATGAGATCCTCAGCTGCTGATAATTACCTGGTTGTTATGGAAACCTGCCCTCCCTGTGTTTGTGTTTGCCTTTGCAGAGAATGGCAGTTGGAGTTTAAAACCAAAGTTCCCAGTTGTAATATTGGCTAATGGAGATCATATTTTGGGAATATCTCAGGAACGGTATGTCCTAGAGAGATGAGACCTGGTCTAAAACCTTCCCGGACACCTGATGTACCTGTGTGCCGAATTTGGTGAAAATCGGTCCAGTAGTTTGGTCGCGCATAGAGGACAGACAGAAACTCATTTTTATTAAGAGACATTATTAAGAGATTACACTAAGGATAATCCACAAAATGCTGAAACAAATGTAAAGTCCCTTTTATGAAAATAATATCATTGTACATATTTTTAGTAAGTTGTTTTTATTAAAACACTTGTGAAAATTAAGTTATACCCCTGACATAGAGATGGCGAATTGATTCATTAGCAGTACCTTTTCACCTGTGAGTGACTGTCTCCACAGGTGAAGAAGCGTCCAACTGCCTCTAGATTGACAAGACCCGATATTTACCCCAGCCCTGAAAATATTCTGTCTTCGCCGGTGCTCTGATTAGCAGTGCAAGGGAAGAGATTCAGCTTTAGCTTTGGAGCTACCATTGCTGCTTCCACAGGTACTTCATCTGAGCAGATAGCCCCTCACAGGTGAAGAAGTCTTGCTAGTGAGATGAATAGATTTGTAAGAAACAATTTTCTCATCTCTACCCTTACCACTTTATGCCAAACCCTTCAAATCAGAACCGTCCCATATACAGAGAGAAAACACAGTACACCCTCTTTTAATTCTATGGTTTTACAAATCAGGACATAAGAAAAAACATCTGGTTCTTAGAAGGTCTTAAAATTAGGTAAATACAACCTTAGATGGACAACAAGACATGACAAACTACACAATGTCATTATTTATTTAACAAAAAGTCAGAATTCAGAAGTATCTGAAAAAATAAGTGCACGCTTCCATAGGAATTAAGAGGGTAAGCAGATGCTGCTACTCAAATGCCCCTGATTAACTGATTATCAGCAAGTGTGACCAGACCACCTCTATAAGAGCTGAAGTTTGGGCCATTTACTGGTTTGGAGCATTTAAGCATGTGTTAACTCAGAGCCAAGGATGAAAGACATCAGCTAACCCCTCCCATAAATCTGGTAAAGGTTAAAAAGACATTTCCAAACAATTTGAAGTCCATGATTCTACAATGAGAAAGAATATTCCTAAGTGGAAAACATTCATGACAGTGTTTCCGGGAGTGGACCTCCCAGAAAAATCACCCCAAGGTCATAATCACGCAATGCTCAGAGAAATTGCAAAATCTAAGATTTTACAAGACTTGGTCAGCATGTGAAATCTTCAGGTTTATGATATTACAGTTAGAAAAAGACTTAAAGGGGTATTCCCATCTCCATGATCATATTTTAAAATGAAATACTGGTGGCCTTGATTATTTGTGTAAATACATGTTATTAGCTATATTACCCTGCTTTGAAGATAAACAGATTTTCCTACCCCATAGTTTACACTTTGTCTCCATAGGTTACGGCCCGCTTTTCACGGAGTCCCAGCGGGCCGCGCTTGAGCAGACTGCACTCACTTTTCACCCAGGCAGCCGCTGCTTTCATCCAGAGCGCGCACGTAGCCGCGCATGCGGGGTAGCTGCATCCTTCTCCGCGATGTCTGATACAGAGTCTCGCTTACTCTGTATCAGATGCGGGCAGCCGCGCATGCGCGGTAGCTCTTTTGTATCTGTGCTCGCATACAGAGCCGCGCATGCTCTGTATGCGATCACAGACATCGGGACCGGAGAGAGAAGACAGGATCGCGAGGAAGAGACACGTCCTGCATCTACAGAGGTAAGTATAAAAAAAAAAAAAAAAAAAAAAAACTATATTCACCAACTATTTTTGGCCCCAAAAAATTAGTTCTTATATAAAAGATCATTTATTATTATATAGAAAAAATTTGTCAGGCTGAAATTATGATAGTAATTACTTTTTTAGTACACTTTTTGAGGTGAGATGTATTCACACTGGGAAGTGCATTTTATTTTTTTTTGTGAAGGACACTGAATTTATTTATTTTTTTATTGATATTAGAGACACTGGGGTGGTGGGGGGCATTATAATGTGGAGGGAGAGTGAGGGGGACATAAATGTTTTGTCTCGAGGGGGTCAAAATAGATAGTTGATATACACTGGGGAGCGCATTTTTATTTTTAGGTGCACTGATATTTTTGTATTTTTTATATATTGGTATTTGGGACACTAGGGAAAATAAATGCGGTGTAAAGGGACACTGGGGTGGTGGCCATTATACTGTGGAGGGAGGGTGAGGGGGGACATAAATGTATTGTCTCTTGGGGGGGGGATAGAGACCTGATAGACACTGGGGAGCGCATTTTTTTTTTTTAGGTGCACTGATTTTTTTGATTTTTTTTAATATATATATTGATATTTGGGACACTAGGGGAAAAATAAATGTGGTGTAAAGGGACACTGGGGTGGTGGCCATTATACTGTGGAGGGAGGGTGAGGGGGGACATAAATTTATTGTCTCTTGGGGGGGGGGGGGGATAGAGACCTGATAGACACTGGGGAGCGCATTTGTCTGTACTGTGACATCACTGTGTTTATTATCCCTGTACTGTGACATCACTGTGTTTATTATCCCTGTACAGTGACATCACTGTGTTTATTATCTCTGTACTGTGACATCACTGTGTGTATTATCCCTGTACAGTGACATCACTGTGTTTATTATTCCTGTACAGTGACATCGCTGTGTGTATTATCCCAGTGCAGGAAGCGGTAAGTGGTCTGTGTTTGTGTGTTTGTTTTCTATTTTTCAGGGTCGTGAATGCAGAGGAGTACGTCGGATTCGGTGGACTACGTCGGACCAGCTTTTTTTTTTTTTTTTTAATAAATTGGTCAAACAGGGGTCTGGGGGAGTGTTTATTTCAATAAAATGTTTTATACTTGTGAGTGTGTATTTTTTTTTTTTTTACAATACTACAGTTTTAGTAATTACGGCTATCTACAGACGGCCCTGATTACTAATACTGGGCTTAGTGCTTGCCGGTATGGCAGGCCAGCACTAACCCCAACATCTATTACCTCGGCACCCACCGCCACCAGGGGTGCCGGGAAGAGCCGGGTACCCGCAGGACCGGACCTTCTAATTTGAGGGTCTGGCTCTGGGGCGGCTGCAGGCTGGTACCATTAGGCTGGGAAGGGCCAATAACCGTGTCCCTTCCCACCCTGGTAGTGCCAGGCTGCCGCTGCTGGTTGTATCTGGCTGGTGAAGGAAAAAAGGGGGGGACCCCACGCCATTTTTTTTTTTAATTATTTAATTAATTTTGTAAAAAAATGGCGTGGGGTCCCCCCCTTTTTTCCTTCTCCAGCCAGATACAACCAGCAGCGGCAGCCTGGCACTACCAGGGTGGGAAGGGACACGGTTATGGCCCTTCCCAGCCTAATGGTACCAGCCTGCAGCCGCCCAGAACTGGACCCTCAATTTAGAAGGTCCGGTCCTGCGGGTACCCGGCTCTTCCCGGCACCCCTGGTGGCGGTGGGTGCCGAGTAATAGATGTTGGGGTTAGTGCTGGCCTGCCATACCGGCAAGCACTAAGCCCAGTATTAGTAATCAGGGCCGTCTGTAGATAGCCGTAATTACTAAAACTGTAGTATTGTAAAAAAAAAATACACACTCACAAGTGTAAAACATTTTATTGAAATAAACACTCCCCCAGACCCCTGTTTGACCAATTTATTAAAAAAAAAAAAAAAAAAAAAGCTGGTCTGATGTAGATCCACCGAATCCGACGTAGTCCTCTGCATTCACGACCCTGAAAAATAGAAAACAAACACACAAACACAGACCACTTACCGCTTCCTGCACTGGGATAATACACACAGCGATGTCACTGTACAGGGATAATAAACACAGTGATGTCACCGTACAGGGATAATACACACAGTGATGTCACTGTACAGGGATAATAAACACAGTGATGTCACTGTACAGGGATAATAAACCTCAGATCAACACATTGTGCCCCCATCAGACCTCAGATCAGCGTCTTGTGCCCCCATCAGACCTCAGGTCAGCGTCTTGTGCCCCCATCAGACCTCAGATCAACATAATGTGCCCCCATCAGAGCTCAGGTCAGCGTCTTGTGCCCCCATCAGAGCTCAGGTCAGCGTCTTGTGCCCCCCTCAGACCAGGGTCTTGTGCCCCCCTCAGACCAGCGTCTTGTGCCCCCCCTCAGACCAGCGTCTTGTGCCCCCCTCAGACCAGCGTCTTGTGCCCCCCTCAGACCAGCGTCTTGTGCCCCCCTCAGACCAGCGTCTTGTGCCCCCCTCAGACCAGGGTCTTGTGCCTCCCCCTCAGACCAGCGTCTTGTGCCTCCCCCTCAGACCAGCGTCTTGTGCCCCCCCTCAGACCAGCGTCTTGTGCCCCCCTCAGACCAGCGTCTTGTGCCCCCCCTCAGACCAGCGTCTTGTGCCCCCCCTCAGACCAGCGTCTTGTGCTGCGTCAGGTCATAGTGTGCGCCGGCAGGGAAGACAGTGGAGCGCGGAACCTGATGGCAGCGGCAGCGCAGAACAGATAAGTATGCATTTTTAAAGTGGCTGGGTGGGCTGATCTGAGGGGGGCGCGGGGCCCCCCATGAAATCATTGGAGCCGGGGCCTGGAGCAGTAGCTCCAGATGCTCCAATTATAATCCGGCCCTGGCTGCTCCCCCCTCCAGATGGCGCCCTAGGCGGTCGCCTCCCCCGCCTACCCCTAGTCCCGGCCCTGGGTAGCGGTTCAGGCACAGTGTGAGAGGGAAAGACAGATGTAGCAGAGCTGTATGGGTAGCTGTTCAGGCACAGTGTGAGAGAGAACGACAGATGTAGCAGAGCTGTATGGGAAGCTGTTCAGGCACAGTGTGAGAGAGAAAGACAGATGTAGCAGGCTGTATGGGTAGCGGTTCAGGCACAGTGTGAGAGAGACAGATGTAGCAGAGCTGTATGGGTAGCAGTTCAGTCACAGTGTGAGAGGGAAAGACAGATGTAGCAAAGCTGAGTTAGAAGTTGCTTAGCTGTTGGGGGAGGTGAAGACAGATGTAGTGGAGCTGTATAGGTAGCGGTTCATCCACAGTGTGAGAGAGACAGATGTAGCAGAGCTGTATGGGTAGCGGTTCAGGCACAGTGCGAGAGGGAAAGACAGATGTAGCAGAGCTGTATGGGTAGCAGTTCAGTCACAGTGTGAGAGGGAAAGACAGATGTTGCAAAGCTGAGTTAGAAGTTGCTTAGCTATTGGGGGAGGTGAAGACAGATGTAGCGGAGCTGTATAGGTAGAGGTTCATCCACAGTGTGAGAGAGAAAGACAGATGTAGCAGAGCTGTATGGGTAGCCGGTTCAAGGCACAGTGCGAGAGGGAAGACAGATGTAGCAGAGCTGTATGGGTAGCGGTTCAGGCACAGTGTGAGAGGGAAAGACAGATGTAGCAGAGCTGAGTTAGAAGTTGCTTAGCTATTGGGGGAGGTGAAGACAGATGTAGCGGAGCTGTATAGGTAGCGGTTCATCCATAGTGTGAGAGAAAGACAGATGTAGCAGAGCTGTATGGGTAGCGGATCAGGCACAGTGTGAGCGAGAAGGACAGATGTAGCAGAGCTGTATAGGTAGCGGTTCAGGCACATTGTCAGAGGGAAAGACAGATGTAGCAGAGCTGAGTTAGAAGTTGCTTAGCTATTGGGGGAGATGAGGACAGATGTAGCAGTGCTGTATAGGAAGCTGTTGAGCAAAAGAGCTAGAGGGGATTGGTGAGGGATGATATAGCAGACCTGTATATGCATATGCTGGATATGCATCTACATATATATATATATATATAGTCAAAAGTGTATAAACAACTGCAGTAGATCTATAATGTAAACACATCTGCATCAGTGCTGGTGGTTGGGGGATGGTAATATTTTATGTGAGGCAATAGCTAACATGCTATGGGGACAATGTACAATAGTAAATTATTGTTTTTATTGTAAGAATGGGCTTGTAAAAGATAAAACATGTTTTGTGTGTAAAACTATATTAGAATGCAAGAGAGCCACTTGTTACTGTCTGTTTAGCTCACTTTGGCTCTGAGTGAGGATTCCACAGCAGATAGAATATGCTTCACAGACACTGCAGGCTGATGACTCATACTATCCACATGAACGAGCACGCAAGGACTGAGCTCTCACTGTGATGTCATAAGGAGGCGTGGCAGCCCTTCACTCAAACTGCCTAAGCCCGCCCAGCCTTAGAAGCAGGAAACCAGGAAGTGAACAGCAAAGCTGGCTGCTGGTAAGGCTGAAATAGCAAGATGAGAATACCCCTTTAACAAGTATGAGTTGTTTAAAAGGGCTGTCAGGAGAAAACCTCTGGTGCATCTGAACAAACCACAAGACTTCTGAACCAAAGTGAATATGTTTGGCCATAATGCACACCTTCATGTCTGGCTAACATCAAACACAGCATAAAAGAACAAAAACCTCTACCTAGTACCAGCTGTCAACTACCAGCTGTCGAGCACGGTGGTGGAGGAGTGATGATTTGGGCTTATTTTGCAGCCACAGGAACTAGGTACCTTGCATTCATTGAGTCGACCATGAATTCGGCCTTCCCTTGGGAGTGTGGATGATCTGTGATGAAGTCTGTGGAGATGTGTGACCAAAGCCTCTTGGGGATAGGCACAGGCAATGATACAGCTTCCCAAAAGGCCAAGTTTTGGGAATCTTGCATTTGGCAAAAGTTTTCACAGGCTATAACGCATGTCTTAGACATAGTTGGCCACCAATAATACCTAGACACCAACCTACTAGTGCCATCAGTACCCGGATGTCTGCTCAACACAGAGTCATACCACTCAGACAAAGAATTTACATGTAGGAGTGCCATCAGGTAACGGAATCTGATTAGCGGAGATCTCTGAGGCCAGATCAGAAGAATTAGCAGAAACCACAATACCCCCAAATTTTCCTACAAATTCCCAAATGCCATCACCAAATGCTCAAAGCCTCCCTCCAGGGTATTAAAGGCTGTTTTCCACTTGTCACCTTTCTTGATGCAAATGAGGTTATAACCCCCCTGAAGGTAGAACCATTTAGCTCCTTGGATCTAATTAAAGAGGTATGGTATCAAAGGCAAAGGATAGCGGTTCTTGACTGTGATCTTATTAAGCTTCCTGTAGTCAGTACACGGTCTAAGGCCGCCATACTTCTTTTTAACAAAAAAGAATCCCATCCCCAGGAGAAACAGTCAGATATAACCCTTTACCAGACTTTCTTTAACCACTTCCCGTCCGCCCATTGACTATAAACGTCCGGGAAGTGGTTACTTATCTCTGAATGGACGTTTCTGAACGTCCATTTAGAGATAGCAGCTGTACGCTAATTGTGCAGCTGCACAGTGGGGTACCTGCTGTCACTGACACTGTCACTGCACAGCTTGTCCCGCAAAAAATAAGCCCTCACGCAGCTCAGTCCACAAAAAAATTAAAAAGTTATCGCTCTTAAAAACCATGACAGAAAATTCCATGTTAGAAAATGTAGATGCTGCTCCTCCCCTTCTGAGCCCTGGCGTATCCCCAAATAACAGTTTACGACCACATGTGGGGTGTTTCTGCAAACTGCAGAATCGGGGTAATAAATATTGAGTTTTGTTTTGTTGTTAACCCTTGATGTGTTACAGGAAAAAAATTAATAAAATGGAAAATCTGCAAAAAAAGTGAAATATTGGAATTTCACTTCTATTTTGCTTTAATTCCTATGGAATATTTAAAGGGTTAACAACATTTCTAAAACCAGTTTTGAATAGTTCGAGGGGTGTAGTTTGTAAAATGGGGTAATTTATATGTGGTTTTTATTATGTAAGCCTCTCAAACTGACTTCTTAACTGAACTGGTCCTTAAAAAAGTTTATTTTGCACATTTGCAAAAATTGCGTCTAAAATTCTAAACCACCTACTGTCCTAAAAAAATAAAATGACACTACCAAAATGATGCCAACATAAAGTAGACATATGGGGAATGTCAATTAATGAGTATTTTAAGGGGTATCGCTGTCATAAAGGCAGAGAGATTCAAATTTAGAAAACAGTAAATTTTTTCAAATTTTCGTTAACTTTGGATTTTTTTTATAAATGAAAATTAAAACATATCGACTCAAATTTACCATTAACTTGAAGTACAATGTGTCACGAGAAAACAATCTCAGAATCGCTTGGATAAGTAAAAGCGTTCCAAAGTTATTACCACATGAAGTGACACATGTCAGATTTTCAAAATTAGGCCTGGTCAGGAAGGGGGTAAATGGCCCAGATCTGAAGTGGTTAAAGAAGAACTCCCGCAAATTTTTTTATTCTCTGACCTATTAGAAAGGTGCATGATATAATCTGTAGTGAATATCATCTTCTTATCAGAGAATGTAATTGTGCGTAATAACTTCTCTTCTTATTGTAGCTGGGGCATGTGACCAACTCCCTGACCACCAACTGACCCAGGACAGAAAGCCAGTAACTGCTCTATTCATTCCTATGGGAGCCTCACTTTCAGTCGCATAGGAATACATAGAGAATTAGACTTCCTGTCCTCACATAAGTCTCTGTGTGAGTTGTTGGGTCTAATTCCTAGTCACATGACACAGATAAGAAACTTCAGGATTATATAAGTAAAAAATTCAGCCACTGGTAAAAAAATGACATTCACTATAGATTACATCATGTAAATTTCTAGCAGCACATGGAATAATTTTTTTTTTGCGGGAGTTCTTCTTAAATGCAGTCTCTCATGGCCTGATGTTCAGGACCTAATCAACTCAGTCGTTTATTCTGTGGGGAGGGAGAGAATTAGAGCTAGGTTCAACAAACACATCCTAAAACTTATTAATGAGGCAACACAATTGTAAAGGAATCATTTGCAACAAAGCCATGGATATAGTAGCGGAGATGATCCGTACAATCTGCTACCCTAACTCTGTAATTCCTCCTGTTTCCTAGTTAATAACAGGATGAAACCTGTAGCCAACGTATTTACTAACAGACATCAACAGGTAGTTTCTCTTGTAACAAAGAATTAAACAGATTTTTAGAATAATGGCCCCCACACCTGACATAGTTTTACAGAATTACAGAATTTAATCCATCCTTCCTCTCCAGGATGGTCAGGATCAATTGCTGGTCACCTGAACAGTGAAGAAAGTAACGAAGATAAAGAAAACTAGGGGACAATACAGAATTCTGGACTAATGAAATTCCGCTGCAGCCCCACAGCTCTTCAAAGGGCTTCTGTCAAGTTTTTTATTCCCAAACTGAATGCAAATAGGCAACATAATCCTCTTAGTAGAATCAGTAATATAGGCAACACCTCTTTCTGAAGTACGTAGACAAACCATTAATGTGATTAAGAAATATGCAATTCATATACAGTACAGACCAAAAGTTTGGACACACCTTTTCATTCAAAGAGTTTTCTGTATTTTTATGACTATTAAAATTGTAGATTCACACTGAAAGCATCAAAACTATGAATTAAAACATGTGGAATTATATACTTTACCAAAAAAAGTGTGAAACAACTGAAAATATCTCTTATATTCTAGGTTCTTCAAAGTAGCCACCTTTTGCTTTGATTACTGCTTTGCACACTCTTGGCATTCTCTTGATGAGCTTCAAGAGGTAGTCACTTGAAATGGTATTCCAACAGTCTTGAAGGAGTTCCCAGAGATGCTTAGCACTTGTTGGCCCTTGTGCCTTCACTCTGCGGTCCAGCTCACCCCAAACCATCTCGATTGGGTTCAGGTCTGGTGACTGGGGAGGCCCAGGTCATCTGGCGTAGCATCCCATCACTCTCCTTCTTGGTCAAATAACCCTTACACAGCCTGGAGGTGTGTTTGGGGTCATTGTCCTGTTGATAAATAAATGATGGTCCAACTAAACGCAAACCGGATGGAATAGCATGCCGCTGCAAGATGCTGTGGTAGCCATGCTGGTTCAGTATGCCTTCAATTTTGAATAAATTCCCAACAGTATCACCAGCAAAGCACCCCCACACCATCACACCTCCTCCTCCATGCTTCACGTTGGGAACCAGGCATGTAGAGTCCATCCATTCACCTTTTCTGCGTCGCACAAAGACACAGTGCGACGCAGTTTCTCATGTGAGCCAGTTTCTTTGTAGCGCTTGATGGTTTTTGCGACTGCACTTGGGGACACTTTCAAAGTTTTCCCAATTTTTCGGACTGACTGACCTTCATTTCTTAAAGTAATGATGGCAACTCGTTTTTCTTTACTTAGCTGCTTTTTTCTTGCCATAATACAAATTCTAACAGTCTATTCAGTAGGACTATTAGCTGTGTATCCACCTGACTTCTGGTCCCAACCCCATTTATACACACCTGTGAAGTGAAAACCATTTCAGGTGACTACCTCTTGAAGCTCATCAAGAGAATGCCAAGAGTGTGCAAAGCAGTAATCAAAGCAAAAGTTGGCTACTTTGAAGAACCTAGAATATAAGACATATTTTCAGTTGTTTCACACTTTTTTGTTAAGTATATAATTCCACATGTGTTAATTCATAGTTTTGATACCTTCAGTGTGAATCTACAATTTTCGTAGTCCTGAAAATACAGAAAACTCTTTGAATGAGAAGGTGTGTCCAAACTTAAAAAAATCATGATAATTAATAATTAGAGATAAGCGAACATGCTCGTCTGAGCTTGGTGCTCGTTCGAGCATTAGGGTATTCGTACATGCTCTATACTCGGACGAGCATATCGCGATCCTCGAGGAAATGGCATCTTCCTCTTCCTGCATGTTAGGCGCCTTTTTTCAGCCAATCAACATGCAGGAGAGTCTTTGGTACCTCCAAGCATCACGTGGGACCCCTACAAGTCGATAGCAGGGATTGGCTGGCCAGATCAGATGACCTGGGAATATAAGAATCTGGTCCCGCGCTGCTCGCGTCAGACGCCGCCTGCATGAGATTAGGGATAGAGCTGCTGTCTGTCAGGGAGAGTGTTAGGGCCTCAGTTTAGATGTTGGTTAGGCAGGAATCATTCTCAAAGAACCCAACAGCCCTTCTAATGGCTACAAGCACCTTTTTTTTTTGGTCTCCTGCTGGCTGGGACATGTAGTGCAGCTACCGCCATCTTGCCTGCACAATGTGCACAGCGACTGGTGGCAGAAGGGAGAGCACTTGGTCCACACAGACCCCAATGAAATTGCCCTCTCAGTACTCCTTTTTGCTACTGCTGCTGTACCTTGGCTTGCTGGGATCTGTAGTGCAGTCTAGGGAATACATTTTTTTTCTCTCATTTATATATACTACAGTCCAGTGAACAATTATGTCGTGTGCAGTACAGTGTCGTCAGTCTAGGGAATAGGTTTTTTTTCTCTCAGTTTTATATATACTACAGTGCAGTGAAAAATTGAGTGGTTTGCGGTACAATAGCCGCCATTTAAAGACTACGTTTTTTCTCTCATTTATATATACTACAGTCCAGTGAACAATTCTGTCGTGTGCTGTACAGTAGCGTCAGTCTAGAAAATACGTTTTTCCTCTCAGTCATATATACTACAGTGCAGTGCAAAATTGTGTCATGTGCTGCACACTAGCCGGAGGGTAGAAAACATACTTTTTTTTTCTCTGTTTTATATACTACAGTGCAGTGAAAAATTGAGTGGTTTGCGGTGCAATAGCCGCCGTCTAAAGACTACGTTTTCCTCTCAGTCATATATACTACAGTGCAGTGCAAAACTGTGTCATCTGCTGCCCACTAGCCGGAGTGTAGAAAAATATACGTTTTTTCTCTCGGTTTAATATCCTACAGTGCAGTGTAAAATCTGAGTGGTTTGTGGTGCATAGCCGCGTCTAAAGACTACGTTTTTTTCCTCTAGTCATATATACTTACAGTGCAGTGCAAAATTCTGTCGTGTGCTGCACACTAGCCGGAGTGTAGAAAATATACGTTTTTTTTCTCTCAGTTATATATCCTACAGTGCAGTGTAAAATTGAGTGATTTGCGGTGCAATAGCCGCCGTCTAAAGACTACGTTTTTCCTCTCAGTCATATATACTACAGTGCAGTGCAAAATTGTGTAGTGTGCTGCACACTAGCCGGAGTGTAGAAAATATACGTTTTTTTCTCTCAGTTATATATCCTACAGTGCAGTGAAAAATTCTGTCGTGTGCTGCACACTAGCCGGAGTGTAGAAAATATACGTTTTTTTCTCTCAGTTATATATCCTACAGTGCAGTGAAAAATTGAGTGGTTTGCGGTGCAATAGCCGCCGTCTAAAGACTACGTTTTTCCTCTCAGTCATATATACTACAGTGCAGTGCAAAATTCTGTTGTGTGCTGCACACTAGCCGGAGTGTAGAAAATATACGTTTTTTCTCTGTTATATATCCTACAGTGCAGTGAAAAATTCTGTCGTGTGCTGCACACTAGCCGGAGTGTAGAAAATATACGTTTTTTTTTTCTCTGCAGTTATATATCCTACAGTGCAGTGTAAAATTGAGTGGGTTTGCGGTGCAATAGCCGCCATCTAAAGACTACGTTTTTCCTCTCAGTCATATATACTACAGTGCAGTGGCAAAATTGTGTAGTGTGCTGCCACACTGCCGGAGTATAGAAAATATACGTTTTTTTTCTCTCAGTTATATATCCTACAGTGCAGTGAAAAATTCTGTGGTTTGCGGTGCAATAGCCGCCGTCTAAAGACTACGTTTTTCTTCTCAGTCATATATACTGCAGTGCAAAATTGTGTCGTGTTCTGCACACTAGCCGGAGTGTAGAAAAATATACGTTTTTTTCTCTCATTTATATATCCTACAGTGCAGTGAAAAATTCTGTCGTGTGCTGCACACTAGCCGGAGTGTAGAAAATATACGTTTTCTTCTCTCAGTTATATATCCTACAGTGCAGTGAAAATTCTGTGGTTTGCGTGCAATAGCCGCCGTCTAAAGACTACGTTTTTCCTCTCAGTCATATATACTACAGTGCAGTGGCAAAATTGTGTAGTGTTGCGGCACCCTAGCCGGAGTGTAGAAAATATACGTTTTTCTCTCAGTTATATATCCTACAGTGCAGTGAATAATTCTGTTGTGTGCTGCACACTAGCTGGAGTCTAGAAAATATACGTTTTTTTCTCTCAGTTATATATCCTACAGTGCAGTGAAAAATTGAGTGGTTTGCAGTACAATAGCCCGCCGTCTGAAGACTACGTATTTTGTGCCTCAGATAGTAATTCTGTTCTACTGATAACGGTTTTGGCCTCAGATATTAATTTGACAGTTTAGTAAATATCAAAATGTTGAACCCAAGGGCTAAGGGTCGAGGGCGTGGGCATTCAAGTAGTGTAGGGGGCAGAGGCTGTGGTCCTGGGCAGGGTGACACAGTACATGCTGATGAGGGAGCAGTGGAACGCCGCAGAGTTTCGCTCCTAGCTTCATCTCACAACTTAGTGGGTCACGTGGTACACCACTATTGAAACCACAACAGTGCGAACAGTGAAGACTGTGGATAGCGGACAATGCGTCTAATAATTTATCCATCACCCAGTCTTCCACGCATCCACCCACGCTAGCCAAGGGAGTAGACCTCTGGCTCCTCCAGCGAACCCCTTCCCCCCAGCCTTCGCCCCCCATGGAAAATATGGATTCAGATCCGGCATACTCACAGGAACTCTTTTCAGGACCCTACCCAGAGACACAAACCACTGCTCAACAGCAACCTGAGCGGTTGCTCTGTGCCGATGCCCAAAATTTAGAACTTTCGCAGTCTGTGGGTGATGAGAGTGTGGACTTAGTGCAAGTAGTGCGTGAAGAGGTGTCGGATGATGATGATGAGATACGGTTGTCAGACAGTGACGTTGTTGTCAGGGCACAGTAAGTCCGAGGGGGGAGCAGAGTGAGGAATCGGAGAAGAGCTGGTGGATGATGAGGTGACTGACCCGAGCTGGGTTGGTAAGCCAAGCTCAAGACAGTGATTCTGAGGGGGAGGCAAGTGCAGCACCAGAACAGGTTGGAAGAGGCAAGTGGGGTGGCCAGAGGGAGAAGGCAGGGCCAGAGCAGGTAGATCAGCAACTGTTTCACGGAGTTCAAGCTCCCGTGCCGAGGCCTAGATGTTCGCAAGTCTGGAGGTTTTTTTTAAAGAAAGTGAGGACTGACTGTGGTGTGAACCCTGTGCCACACCAGGATCAGCAGGGGAGCCACCACTACCAGCCTAACCACTACCAGCATGCGCAGGCATATGAGTGCTAAACACCCGACCTCAGTGGAACCAAGGCCGTTCACCTCCTGCGGGTCACACCACTGCCCCTTCCCCTGTGTCACATGCTGGCTCGACGAGTCATTCCTGCCCAGGACCCGGCACGAATGCCTCCCACCCTACATCCACCCTTCACCTGCACGATCCTCCACAACCTCCACCAATGTCCCAGCACAGCGTTCAGCTGTCTTTGCAGCAGACGTTTGAGCGCAAGCGCAAATACAGTTCCAGCCACCCACATGCACAAGCCCTAAACGTCCACACCTCCAAATTATTGAGCCTGGAGATGCTCCTATAGACTGGGTAGAGACTGAGCTTTCCGCACCTGATGGCGGTGGCTGTCCCTCGGTACTTGGTCCCAGCCGCCACTATTTTTCCAGATGTGCCATCCCAGCCCTACACCAGCACGTGTCAGAGAACATCATCCGTGCCCTGACCAACGCGGTTACTGAGAAGGTCCACCTAACCACGGACACGTGGACAAGTGCTGGTGGGCAGGGACACTTTATCTCACTGATGGCACATTGGGTTAACTTTGGTGGAGGCTGGGACGAGTCTGACCCTGGGGCCGCTCATGTGCTGCCCACACCAAGGATTGCGGGCCTGCCTTGGTCACAGTTTCTCAGGCTTATTATGCCCTCTTCCTCCAACCCCTCCTCCTCTCAATCACCATTCCGCACGGTGCCTTCAGTCAGTAGCTCCAGTGCGCAGGTGCACTGCTGTGGGTAAGCACCAAGAGGCGGTGCTGAAACTGCTGAGCTTAGGTGACAAGAGGCACACCGCCCAAGAGCTGTTACAGGGCATCACGGCGCAGACCGATCTTTGGCTGGTGCCGCTGAACCTCAAACCAGGCATGGTTGTGTATGACAACAGGCGTAACGCTGGTGGCGGCTCTGCAACTCACTGCCTGGCCCACGTGGTTCAGCGTTTCCTCAAGACCTACCACAATTTGCTGATTTGCTCACCAAGTGCAACGTTTATCCTGGTGCGCATTTCCGCAATCAACCAGAGATGTCTTCCACTCTCAGGGCAGTGGCAAGGCGCTTACAACTGCCAAGCTCACCGACTGTTGTGCGACGTGCCCACACGATGGAATTCTACATTACACATGTTGGCCAGGGTTTACCAGCAGTGCAGAGCGATGGTAGACTGCCACGAGAACTGGTAGTCAGGTTAGTCAGCTTCTCAAGTCTACAATGAGGAGTGGACGTGGATGTCTGATATCTGTCAGGTGTTAAGCAACTTTGAGGAGTCAACAAAGATGTCAGCGGCGATGCCGCATTATCGCGTCACCATCCCGCTTGCTTTGGTCTGCTGAAAAACTCACTGCTCAGCATGAAGTCAGAGGCTTTGCGCTTGTACAGGAGATGGGGGAAGAAAGATACGTTGCTTGATAGCCAGAGCACCCTCAGGTCTGTTCTCGCGCGTATTGGAGGAGGGGGAGGAGGATGAGGAGGAAGAGGAGGAGACTGTTGGCGAGACTGAAGAGGGTACAATGCTCATTCCTTCTTATCTGTTGAGCGTGTATGGGCTGATAAGGAGGAGTTGGAGGAGGAGGAAATGGAGAGTCAGCCTATTGAGGAGAGGGAATTCTTGCGTGTTGGGACTCTGGCGCACATGGCCGACTTCATGTTAGGCTGCCTTTCCCGTGACCCTCGCGATTAAAAACATTTTTGCCAACACCGATTACTGGGTGTTCACGCCTCCTGGACCCCCGGTACAAGCAGAACTTTTCCACTCTCATTCCTGTAGAGGAAAGGAGTATGAGAGTGAATCAATATCAACAGGCCCTGGTGCACAAGCTGAAACTATCCTTCCCATCTGACACCGCTAGCGGCAGAGGACGTAGTTCTGTGGGCCAACTAGCCGGGGGAGAGGAGACGAGAAGGCTGCTTGTCAAGCACTGGCAGGGGAACACTCTCCAAGGCCTTTGCCAGTTATATGTCACCCCAGCAAGACTAGGTACCCGTCCCAGTCTAGGCAGAGTAGGGGGGAAGCTGTTCAGAAGATGTGAGGGAGTACCTAGCTGACCATACCAACGTCCTGCATGATCACTCTGCACCATACAACTACTGAGTTGCAAAGCTGGACACGTGGCCCGAACTGGCGCTGTACGCCTTGGAGGTGCTGGCCTGCCCTGCGCTAGCGTGTTGTCAGAGCGGGTCTTCAGTGCAGCTGTGGCATCATCACTGATAAGCGTACACGCCTGTCAACTGACAGCGCTGACAGGCTGACGCTTATTAAAATGAATAAGCTTGGATTTCACCGGAATTCAAATCTCCACTGGGGGAAAGCAGCTCAACCATGAATATTCTTCATGTAATTCCACTCTTTCTCTTCTTACACAAAAGCTGAGGCCAACAGGCAATTTTCAAGAGGCCAACTGGCCTTTCTTTCAAACAATATTTAGGGAGGGCCACCTACAGGCCCTCTATCCAATCTATTTTTAGGATCGTCAACTACAGACACTCAAAAACAATTTTTTTAGGAGGGTCAACTACAGACACTCAAAAACAATTTTTTGGGAGGCTCATCTACAGACATTTGACTGCAATCTCAGTCTGACCAAGGCATTGGTGGTGTCTCCGCCATGCTGTGTCAGGCTACATTTTTGGGTGGTTCACCTGTCTAACTTGGGTCACTCTGGGTTCACCCGCCATTCTATGTCAGGGTAAAATTTTATGTGCTTCACCTGCTAACTCAGTCTCACTTGGTCACCCTGTTTTCACCGCCATGCTGTGTCAGGGTAAAATTTATATGTGGTTCACCCTACCTCCTCAGTCTCACTTGGTATCTCTGTTGTTACCGGCCATGCTGTCTCAGGGTAAAATTTTATGTGCTTCACCTGCTAACTCAGTCTCATTTGGTCACTCTGTTGTCACCGCCATGCTGTGTCAGGGTAAAATTTTATGTGCTTCACCTGCTGCCTCAGTCTCACTTGGTCACTCTGTTATCACCGCCATGCTGTGTCAGGGTAAATTTATATGTGGTTCACCTGCTACCTCAGTCTTACTTGGCCACTCTGTTGTCACACCATGCTGTGTCAGGCTACATGTTTGGGTGGCTCACCTGCTACCTCATCTAACTTGGTCACTTGGTGGTGTCACCGCCATGCTGTGTCAGGCTAAATGTTTGGGTGGCTCACCTGCTACCTCATCTAACTTGGTCACTCTGTTGTCACCCGCATGCTGTGTCAGTCTAAATTTTGCGTGGCTCACTTGCTACCTCATCTAACTTGGTCACTCTGTTGTCACCACCATGCTGTGTCAGGCTAAATTTTTTTGGTTCAGCTGCTATCTTAATCTAACCAAGCCACTCTGGGGTTCACCGCCATGCTGTAAACTGCAATCTCAGTCTTAACAAGTCATCCTGGGTTTCACCCCCATGCTATAAACTGCAATCTCAGTCAAACTATGTAATTTAGGGGTTCACCACCAAGGTGTGCCAGACTACAATTTTAGCGGGTTCACCTGCAATCTCAGTCACATACTGTCATTCAGGGGTGCACCACCATGCTTTTTCAAACCAATTGTTTCTGACCAATTGTTTCTGAGGGTCACCTCCAGGCTCTCACCCACGATTTTTTGGAGGCTCGCCACTACACTGTCGCCCAAATTGTCTTGAGGGTCACCGGAGGCCTCTCCCCCACAACTTCAAGGAGGGTTACTACCAGGCCCTGGCACACAAACATTGTCTTGAGGGCACTAAAAGGCTCTGCACCCACCCACGTGTGGAGACTAATGGTGGGTGCAGTGTGCGTCTTAGCCCGTTTGGAATTAGGAAAGCTGGGCACTGTGCTTGGAGGTCTTTGTGTCTGCTGTGGACAGGGTGGGTGGGATGCGTGTTTGCCCATCTGGGATGGGCAGAGCTGTGCACTGTGCTGGGAGAACTTTGTGTACACTGTGGACTACTGGGTGGGTGCGGGGAGGGAGACGCTTATGCCTGCATCCTGGGGTGGGGGATAGGACAGCAGTGCCAGCATGGGCAGTGGTGTCACCCGCAGGCGGTGATGGACCTTCGTTGCACCTAGTTGGGTGCTTTACTAACATATGATGGGCATGTGCCTTGCCCATCTTGGTCTGGGTCAGCACAATTGTCTTGAGGGTCACCACCAGGCTGTTGCCAGAATTTGGCGTAATGGTACGATTAGGCAGCCTCAGAGGCATCCATGCATGCTGTCCCTGTTTCCTGTCCATTTCCGTGGTGTTTCCATCATTTTCTGAGGTTTTCAGGCAACCTTACCTGTGCAGAACTTTGGTCCCCTGCAAAAAATGCTCGAGTCTCCCATTGACTTCAATGGGGTTCGTTATTCGAAACGAGCACCCGAGCATCGGGAAAAATTCGACTCGAATAACGAGCACCCGAGCATTTTAGTGCTCGCTCATCTCTATTAATAATATTTGATAATAATCTACAACAACTAAAATTCACTAAGACAAAGAATATCAAAAAATATATAGTCCAAGGTATTAATTCACTTGATTATGCTGCATACAATGTTGGAACCATGATTAGAATAATGAAAACATAATTAAAAATAAAAATAGTTGCCAATCCATACAAAACTTTATCCATGTTGGTTGACCTTATTGATGCATCATAAATACATAGGTAGCTCCTCCATAAATTGTTGTAATAATCTCCAAAAAGATCGCTAAATAGTGGATTGACATAGATAAAGTGGATAGATAAATGGTCCAGATTTCCAATACTTAATATAGCATAATAATGTTCTTTGTTTGATATAGTATAAGATGTTGCAATCATGTATCAGGTAATTCCATATCACACGGACGCTCAAATTACGTCAGCAGATTAAAGATTGAGCAAATTATTGTAATATATCCTCATTCAACATATATAAACAGATGGCGATATTGCATGGACTTTCACTGGATTAAGTAAGGAGGTGAATATCAGGTAAACAGAGTTCATACAAAGTCAATGGTGTTTATACTTAATATGAAGTTAATAGAGCCATTATCCAGATGTCAATACTAACTAGTTCCTTGTAGTGAATGTGAATGTTACCGCAGCCAATAGGGTTGTGCACTTACCCCTACCGTTACTTTCTTGAGCTGCCTTATTGGAACACATGCAATCGGCATTCAGTACAGAGGCAAATGAGATCAGCGTTTAGTGTTTCTTTCGCCTCTGTTACTTG